>JAVSCE010010392.1:0-13918 GCA_032199065.1 Smutsia gigantea
AGGGCAAGGGTAGAATCAAGGTCTTTTAAGGCATGGTGAGAGTTTTTTAGAAAATAATCAGGATTTTAAAGTGAGTTTGAACTTCTCTAGGCTAGGGCCCGCGCGCACTAGCTAATTCCATGATTGTCACAAGAAGACAAAAAAAATGTTTGCTGAAAGAATTGAAACTTGAAAAAATGGGTATTAGTCACTGCTTAAAACTTACTCATCTTCAGGAATTTAGTTGCTATAACTAGGCCTTGATTTTTTAAAAATGAAAAAATGATTTTTTTGCTGCGTGTTGCTTGAGGTAGGGGTCAGAAGACAGGTTTTAGTTCAAGCTTGGTTACTGGCCATATGCCCATGGGCCAGATGTTTAATTTCTTTGAATCTTAGTTTCTTTGTTTTTTAAATAGAAATGATACCACCTCGCTATCTCACTGGGTTGGTATAATGAATAAATGAGGTGATGTATGATAAATACTTCCTAAATGTTGAAATTTGCAGCAAGTTTAATGAGAGGTGAGGATTTGGAAATTTGGAGGCCACAGTGACCCCAGAAAGAAATGGGTTGCAGAAACAGGTTGGGAGTGAATTGCTGGTAAGAATGTGAAGATAGGGAGTTTAAACCACTTTTCAAGGACACTCTATATTAAAAGGAAAAAAAATATCATGGCTGGGTCATGAAGGGGTAAAAGGTTCATTGGAAAGGGCTGGTGTTTGTTTTAAAATATTGTTTCCAGAATTTCAGTTATTTGTAATTTTGCCATTACCTCTGTTCCATCTTTATTATTAGGTATTATTAGGTAATTTAAAGAAAATCTCACTTTAAAAAGTACTCATAAACATAAGTAATAAATTCTGTGAAGTCATAGGTTTGATGTTCAGTTATATATTTCCAAAACACTAAATAAATGTGCACTCGATAAATATTAAAACCACAGATTTAACTTTGAATACCACTGATGACATCCATATTACAATTTTAGAAACAATTTTTAAAAGAATTGGTTGGCTCTGAATGTAAATGACTCAGTGTGTGGAGTGATTTGAAGTTTCTCTAAGGATATGGGAAGAAGGTTCAAAGCAGTAGTTTGAAGGGTTAGTCTTGAAAAAGAGATCGGCCATCGCTGTCTGACATAGGAACCATGGAGAAGAGGAGTAAAGATAAGGAGATGTACCCAAAATGATCAACTGAAGGGTTGCTTGGTAGCCCCGGGGATGGGGTTGGGGGGGGTAGAAGGGCACTGACAAGAGATCCAAGGGCAGAGAGTGAGTGTTCATCACTTAGGTTCCCTCTGTGCTGGGTAGCCATCCCTCCTGTCTAATTGTTCTCTCCAGGGTTCTCTTTGGGGTTCCTTAACCATGGCCCTCCTTTGCCCTTTCAGGCCTAAGGATGATAGATCACAGTTTTCCTGATGTTTCTTACTAGCTGTAGAATCCCCCACCATCCTTTGTTGCTCTTTAGAAGTTTATACAACTGCTTTCTTTAAACTTTTCTCAGTAAAGTAGCTTGAGTGGGCCATCTTTATGCTGCCTGACACTCATGTCCATTCTTAAATCAGTGTCTGGCTGGAATGAAACACATGCCTGTTTGGGGGGAACAGCCAACAATGTTCACTGTAATTATGTTAGATTATAAAAAATAATGTGTGCATGTCAGATTTTTAAACCGTTTTGGCAGTAAATTTAAAAAAGGAGTTGGAAACCTGGCCATGTTCATTTGCATATGTTTATAGTGCTTTTGGACAGTATAGCCTGCAAAGCCTGCAGTACTTTCTGTCTGGCCCATCACAGAAGAAAATGTGCTGACCCCTGCCTTAGAACTACACTGTTCAGTATGGTAAACACTAGAGCTTCTCCATTCCATATGGTCTGAGCACTTGAAATGTAGTGAGTCTGAGTTAAGACTATAATTATAAAAGACATAACACATTTCAAAGACTCATTTTACCTGCTTCTTTTTAATGTGGCCCTTAGAAAATTTGAAATTACGTATATGGTTCACGTTGTATTTCTGTTGGACATAACAGATCTAGAAAGTAACTGGTAACCTGGAAAGTAGGTAGATAAAAGCTGCCAATAGGTAAAAGCACATTAAATCCAGTGTTGTAAAGAAGAGAGTGCT
Source organism: Smutsia gigantea (assembly GCA_032199065.1). Classification (NCBI taxonomy): domain Eukaryota; kingdom Metazoa; phylum Chordata; class Mammalia; order Pholidota; family Manidae; genus Smutsia; species Smutsia gigantea. Next base: position 2,108 of record JAVSCE010010392.1, read on the forward strand.
TGACCCAGGTTCCAGTCCTAGACCCAAGTCTATATAAGTCTTTATGCTATTTCCTCTGCCTGAAATAATCATTCTAGCCTGTTTACCATGACTTTTCTTTTATCATTTGAGGCTCAGCTCAAATACTGACTTACTCTGCAAAAGTTCCCTCCACCCCTATGCTCCAGCCATCCTTCTGTGTATTGTAATTATATGTGTTTGCATATTTCTCCTGAGATCCTAAGGGAAGTGTTTGAAATATATGCCAAGTATCCTGTATAAATTAGGTCCTGAGTGGGTATATATAATTGGATGAATAAATGAGTTACTAATTTAATGAGCTTGGATATTTGTCTTTCCCTCCTGGGCAACTTGGCAATAGTTGTAAGCATAAGGTGGTTTCAGGAAGCACATCTGGTGAATACCTATGAAGCCTCAGCCCAAGTAGAAAAACACAGCTCCCTGGAACTGTTCAGTGTGGGCCGGATTACTCTCATTTGTTTCACTAAAGGTATCACTACAATAGCACAGTATAGTAAGTTATCCCATTTAATTAATGCATAAAGATTGTGAACTAAATACAGTGTTTGTTTTTAAGGTGGTAAAGCATGAAATAATTTTAGAAAGATCTTCATCAAAACTGGTTACAATAAGATTTTTGATACTTGAAGGAGTAAATTTTAAATACTCCAATTAAAATGTAGAAGACTTTACCAGGTTTAGGTAGTGTTCATGAGGATAAAGTCACAAGCCCGATTCCTTGGAGATCAGAGGGTTAGAAAAAAAATCTAGAGTAGCTTTCCTTAAGGATTTATCCTTCCATCTACTAATTAGATATTATCACCTAATGATTAGTTATTAGTGGTATTAGTAGATGTACACAGATATTTCAGAAATTAAATGACCCTTAGTCTTGGCTTATCACTATTTTAGGATCATTGTTTTAGAAATTTAGAAGCTTTGATGTGACTTACATGGTTGTGTGTCTGTCCATAATTCTTTAGATCATTGGATATTACTTTAAGGGCATTATTCTTTGGGCTTTTATGACATTTAGTTTTTAAATTTTTGGGTAGCAATAAATCAAATTTTTGTATGAAGTTAATTTTAAGGTGAAGGAAAATGAATTGAATTGGCTTTTTAATATGTTTTTCTTCTGCTATAGAACTGGAATATCATTTTGAGTGGAACCTTCGGAGACTGTAGTCTTAAGTGCAAGAAAAAACTCTCCCTATTTCCTAGTTCTTGACTTTTCAAAGCTGGTTTGTAATGGTGGTTGTGTTATTTATGGATAGACAGATTTCTTCTGGAAGTGATGCACACGTGATGAGGATCTTTTACAATGAGTCTTTCCCCATCCCCCATCGTAATTGAATTAGTTGAAGAGAAGAAGTGTCTGTGTTCATTCATTAATGAAATAGCTTATTATGATCATAGATAGTAAACAAGTAAATAAAAAATATATTCTTGCAATTCATAGAAAAATGAGTATTTGTCTTACCCTCATATTTCCTACCTGATCAGTTACCCATTCTTGAATATCTTCAAAATTTATCCTCTCCTATCCATTCTCACTGCCATTGTTTTGGTTTATGACATCATTCATTTGGACTTACTGCATTTCTCACCTATGTGGTCCTTCTCATCCTCTCCTGCCAGAGAGTGGGCTTTCCAATATCAGATCAGTTACTTTCCTGCATAAAATTCTTAGTTTTCTGAAAGCCCTTGTTATGACACACAGGTACTCTTCATGAGAGGACCTCTAGCCACTTCCCCGTCATAAACTCCACCACTATCAATGGCTAAAGCTATTAGTCCACTACCCGCTGGCTTCTGTTAGTGTTGGTAAGTCCGGCACCCAGCATTACTGAGTTCTTTTGTAGGTGGTATTTGCTTTCTGACCCCTTTTAAGAGGTGGCTCCCCTTACCCCCCAAATAAACCTCTGTGTTACATGGTTTCACAGTGATAGCTAAGTGTACATTTTTATTTACCCTGCTTGGAATTCTTTGACCTTACTTTATTTGAGGACTGGCATCTTTCAACAGTTGTAAAGTTCTCATGCAGAATTGCCAAATTTTCTTTTTCCTTATAGAGCTCTGCTTACATGCATTGTGGACTATTTTATTCTCCATGCTTTTTTTCCAAATGAAGTATTGTGAAAAGACATAGTCTAAATATCCAATAGAGGATTAAATAAGTAGCATTTCACCCATAAAAACAGAATAGGTCAATAAGAATAAAACAGTATGTAATGACATGGAAAGATGTTCACAATACATTAAATGAAAAAAGCAGGTTATAAAACAATATGCATAATGAGTCAATTTTTATAATATGTGCAGTTGCCAGAGTAAAAGGACAAATGATATTTACTTACCAAAATATTAATGTTAGTTACTTGAATGCCATAGATTAACATGAGATTTTGTTAGATTTTTTTTGGGCGGGAGGCATTTAGGTTTTTAATTTTCTGTAATGAAGATTACTTTTAGGATAAGGCAAGAGGGTTACTAAAATGTAAATTAGCCCAAATATGCCCTCACAGTTCATTCTGGCAAAGTAAATATTTCTACAAAATTACTTAAATCTTACAAATTTGAGCACCCTTCACTCTTCTTTCTAGGAATGTACACTAGCGGTTGTTGATACTGAACTAAAAACTACTACAGTAAATTATTACCACAGAGAACAGATGAGAAGATACAAATTCTCAATAAAAAAATATATTGCCCCCCAATATATATATATATATATATATATATATATATTGCCCAAATATTGTTCAAATAATACAGTTACATCATCACATTTTTTGCAAAGAAGAAGACATTAAACTAGAAGTTGTAGTCTGCTTCACACATTTCAGTACTCAACTCTCTTTGTTTTACTCATTATCTGTGTTGAAGGTCTGTATACGTGGTGATGTCTGATTGTTTATTTCTTCCCATAGTGTAATAGGTAACTTGACATTTCAGTTGAAAACATAAAATAAGGGCTTTTACTACCAGAGTACAAAATTCCTTTTCTGGAAGAAGGTGGTATTTGCAGATGTGCTTTGAAAAAAATATTAAAATGACAAAGTACCATTTCAAGATCACTAAGCCTTTGTTAAACTTAAGTGAATTACAATAAAACTGTAAATCAGAGACAAATCCAACTTTAACAGGAAGTTCCACTAACTATAAGACTATTTTGGCCAGCAAAATGAACAGTGTAAGCAACTGTCAAGGGGCACCAAATTTAATAGAGTGGACATTAACTTTGCATTAACACTTAATTATCAATTACATTAAAAATGTTGCTTTAAGTGTGAATATTTTGCCAAGAAAAAACTAAAAATTTTAAATACATCAAAAACAATCTCGCTAGGTTATTATGTAAGATTATGTGTGAAAACAGACTCATATATGAATCAAGGCAAATGGCATTCAAAATAAACTCTACCTGTATTTTATTAAAAGGGCAGATATTAATCAATCTAGCTACCTATTTAAATTATAATAGTACCATGACTCAATGTAAAAATAAGAAATTGTCTACAACTCAGTGACAGTATAAAAAACAAATTTTAATACTTTAAAATCCGTTTTTAAAATCATGAAAAAATGGTCATCAGATTAATTAGTAATACCTCAATTAGTCAAGGTAAATAGGAAACTAAGTTACTATGACTTAATATACAGAAAGGAATCTTTCAGAATGAGGAAATTAGAACAAAATGAATATTAGAATAGTTTGATCATTTCCCTACACCCCCAAACCAACCAACTCTCCCACCTACCCTGTATCATTAGACTCCTATTCCTCCCAATCCTTCCTCTCATTTCTCAGCAGCCACCAGCCTTTCTGTCCCTGTAGAGCTGTCTATTCTGGACATCCTGTATAAATGGAATCATACAATGTGTAGTCTTGGAATTAACTCGTTTCATTTAGCATAATATTTTCAATTTCATCCATTTTGTAAGCAAGCATGTGTCAGAGTTTCTCTTCTGTTATGGCTGGATAACATTCCATTATATGGGTAGACCATATTACATTAATCTATTTGTTGATGGATAGTTGAGTTGTTTTCACTTTCTATGATTATGAATAATGTTGCCATAAACATTCACATACAAGTGCTTGGGTGGGCATGTTTTCATTTCTCTTGCATTTATACTTAGGAGTGGAATTTCTGGGTCATGTTTCTAGCTCTGTTTAACCTTTTGAGGAACTTCCAGACTGTTTATCAAAGCATTGTATTATTTTACATTCCCACCAGCAATGTAGACTTTAAAAACTGTTTTATTCATACCAGGAAGGTTCCATACTTACAAACATTTCCCTAATTGTATTACAGAAAAACTATCATATCCAATCCCTGAAATAACATTCTTCTCAAAATTTCCTGCATGTACAATTCTTATTTTTTTTCCAGCTTTATTGAGATGTAATTGACACATGGCATTGTGTCAGTTTAGGGTGTACAGTGGCCAACACTTGTTAAGTGTTTTTGATTATAGCCTTCCTGGTGGGTGTGAAGTGATATTTCATTGTGGTTTTGATTTGCATTCCTCTGAGCATCATTACATTTGGCCATTTGTATATCTTTTTTGGGGAAGTGTTTGTTCAGATACTTTGCCTATATTTAAATTGGATTTTTTGTCTTTTTATTATTCAGTTATAAGAGGTCTTTATATGTTCTGGATACAAGTTCCTGGTCAGATTTGCAAATGTTTTTTCCCATTCTGTGGGTCGTCTTTTTACTTTCTTGATGGTGTCCTTTGCAGCAAAAGTCAAAAATAATTTCGATGAAGTATTCAGTTTTTCTCTTGCTGCTTGTGATTTTAGTAGTCACAGTTGCAGGATCCATTCAGAGAATCGAATTTCCCATATTGTCAGAACTGGCTCTTACAGCATCATATGATTAATATAGTTGTAATTGTGTGTACATATAGTAATTTTGTTTTTTTTCTATTAGGCATTTTTTGTGTGTAACGTTTTGTCTATGTATATTGACCATGCTTCATTTTTAAGAGCTGTGTCATATTTTGTGGTTGCCCTGTAGCTTACACTGCAGCCTGTTTGTTTTTCAACTTCATGCTTTAAATAGTGCTGATAGGCAGCTATATTCATCAACTTAGAAGTTACATTTTTCTTTCTGTAGGTAGGATTGACATGAAACAATTGATAGCAAAGAAGATACAGTTGACTGCAGAGGCAGAGGTAAGTAACGCCCTATTCTAGAAGCAAAAATAGTTTTGGTCAGTAAAACTTTTTATGCTAAATTGCTTAAAGAATTATTTACCTTTCTTACAAGTAGACACTACTGTGGAACAGGAAAATAAGGTCTGCCACCTTGTCATCCTACGTAAGAACCATATTGTCTTTCCTCTTACATCCCATCCATCACTCGTTATTTTCTGGCTTTTACCAGTAAAACTCTGTTTTAGTGAACTGTGATACAATTGAATGAATGAATCTGTGTATAAGTGGAAAGCACTTATGAAAGTATCTATCTTGGTTTATAGTAAATAACAGGTCTCCAGTAAATGCTGACTCTGAATCTAGAAGAAAATCCTTGTTAGGGATTTGGAAGAATTATTAAGTCAAAAGCAACAATATGGGGTCATTTTAAGCAGAGCAAACAGTTCTGCAAGTCAGAATTCAGCCTTGACCTCAGGAAATTCTGGAGGACAAGGAACAATTTTTTTCTATTATAGTTTAATACCGTGTGTGCCTGAATGTTAGTGGATCTCAAATGTAAGGCAGCCTACCTTTTTCCCAATGAGAAGATCACTTCCAAAATGTATTGGCCAACTTGAATATGTAAACATCCAATGATATAGATGAAATAGCCCTGTTTCTGTTTATTTAGTTACCTGTACATGCATGCATATATTATGCATTTATATAGTATGATTTAAATTTAGATATTTTATAATCAAATTACAGAACATGGTAATTGCAAGATTATTTACATTCACTTGTAAATTAGTGTCTTCGTAATTATCAGAGCTAGTTTTTCAGTTATTTTCTAATCCCAAGACATAACATTTCACTTGCATCTTGTGTTGGGTATGTGGCAACTTTTGAGTCCAGGGATGATGCTGTCACTAAAAATTTAGTGCAAGTACCTATTTGCTTAACATTAAGAGATCTCCTCTTCTTCCCTTCCCGTTCATCAGGTAGGTATATTTGTGATTTCTACAATGTAACCACTTAATTGTATTGCTCTATAAAGTGGTTTTCAAAAGGTATATTTACAATACTGGAAACCAAATCTAGACTTCTAGTTAGTAGTTTGTTAAATTTTATTTAATTTTACTGATTCCGTTAGGTTACCTGTGTAAGCCTTTACAATTATAATTATCAGGGTCATTTAATAATTTGTAATTAATAATTGTTCCAATTAATAATTTCTTCCATTTTAAGAGACTAAAGACTTGATTATTAGGTAAATTCTAGTTATCTGAGAGTCTTTTAGGTTCCAGACCCAGTTCCAACATTGGGCAGCTTCCCCTTCATACACCACCAGGCAGTTCTTGTATAACAGCAAGGTGTATGAGAATTTAACTCAATTCTGACACCATCTACCCAGAGATACCATCAGATCCCACAGGCTAAGGGCCCAGTCCTGCAGGACTGCCTGCCATTATCCCCCGCTTCAGACAACAGTCACAAGCACCAAGCTGTGTCCTGCGCTTCTGCTGACCCCCCTACAGACTGGAGGTTTCCCAGGAACTCCTCCTTAGGCTTGATTAGTTGCTAGAGCAGCTCACAGAACTCAGGGAAAACTTAGGTTTTCCAGTTTATTAAAGGATTATGAAGCAACAGCCAGATGGAGAAGTACATAGGGTGAGGTTGAACAAAGGAGCTTCTGTCCTCCAGGAGCTTGGGGACTTGGATGGCATCGGAAACCATCTGTTGCCCCAAGTGTGGAATAAAAGGGGCCAAAAAGCTGTCCTCTTCAGTTTTTAGGGAAATTTCATTACACAGTCATGATTGACTAAGTCATTGGCCATTGGCTGATTCAACCTCCAGCCCCTCTCTCCTACCCAGAGGTCGGGGTGGGTAGGACGGAAAATTCCCACTCTGTAATCACATGGTTGATCCTCCTGGCAAGCAGGCCCTATTCTGGTGTGTGTGTGTGCAAAAGTCAACTTCATTAATAACAAAAGACACCTCTATCTTTCTCAGGAAATTTCGAGCATTTTGGAAGGTATGAGCCAGGAACTGTGGAGAAGACCAAATAATATTTCTTATAAATCACACTATCACAGAGCAATAATTTATACTTTTGGCTAACAAAAAAAAACATTTAATATGTAGGCACATGTGCTATTTTTAAGGGCCCATTCTTGAAAATTTAGTTATTAAAAAAATAAATTTAGTTTTTATGGGTCACCAGAGTATTTCTGACTCTTACTCCTCTAGTCAGGCTGGACACCTGTTTATCTTCCATTTGTTTTCAAATTCCTCCTCAGTTCCTCTTTTGGTCCTTCTCTTCCCAGCAAGAACACAGCCCTTACTGGTTTCTGTTTGGGAAGGAAAGTTTCAGTTGGGTGAAAGGTCCCTGCTATCATTGCTGTTTATTTAAAAAAATCTAAAGTGAGAGGCGTACTTTTAAAAATCTAGTATCACAAACCCAAAGGGGAGGTAGATTGTGGTGTGGGAGTAGAGGTGAATGGAGGGAATGTTTCAAGGACTTCAGTTGAAACTTTGTTTTTAAATAGAGTATTCTACTTACCTGCTTTATATATTAATCAGTTGATAATATAAAATTACATTTTCCAGTTAGGTCAGTTAGGATTTGAAGGAGAGAGGAATTAATAAAGTAAGGGAAAAGAAGCTGAGGGAAATGTGGATATAGGTTTAACTGGTATTATTTATCACTCTGTATTGTGCAAGTGATAATCAGGGCCGCAGAGTTGTGTAAGACTTGTCTGTGGTTAAGGGAGGGCATGTCTTGAACAAAGGTTTGGAGGTGGGGAACTTACCCTCTGTGCCCCTCTTGGGGCATTTGGAAATGTCACTTGATTGGCCTCTTTGCCCTCTTGGGGCACATGATACAAAAATCTAGTTGGAAAATTCTGGCTCGATTGTAAAGCATTTTTGTCTACTTGTATGCCCTTGTTTATGAAGCTCTTTCTACTTGAAATTTCCTACCCTCACCAATCAGAATACTGTATATCCTTCAAAGTCTAGATCAAATGCTGCTACCTTTGATGATGTTCTCCACATTCCCAGGTTTGAAATGATGTTTCAAAATACAGTTTTCTACATATCCCAGTTTTCTAAATACCCCAGCTTGGAAAATGTTCTCCATACTGTATACTTCTTTTTTTCTTTAATTTATTTTATTATCATTAATTTACAATTACATGTGCAATATTACGATTATTAAACTACCCCTTCATCAGGTCCCCCCCACCAACCCCATTACAGTCACTGTCCATCAGCGTAGTGAGATGCTATAGAATCACTACTTGTCTTCTCTGAGTTGTACTGCCCTCCCCGTGCCCCCCCAACCTTACATCTGCTAATCGTAATGCCCCTTTTTCCCTCTTATCCCTCCCTTCCCGCCCATTTTCCCCAGTCCCTTTCCCTTTGGTAACTATTAGTCCGTTCTTGGGTTCTGTGAGTCTGCTGCTGTTTTGTTCCTTCAGTATTTTTTCTTTGTTCTTATACTCCACATATGAGTGAAATCATTTGATACTTGCCTTTTTCGGCTTGGCTTATTTCACTGAGCATAATACCCTCTAGCTCCATCCATGTTGTTGCAAATGGTAGGATTTGTTTTCTTCTTATGGCTGAATAATATTCCATTGTGTATATGTACCACATCTTCTTTATCCATTCATCTACTGATGGACACTTAGGTTGCTTCCATTTCTTGGGTATTGTAAATAGTGCTGCGATAAACATAGGGGTGCATCTGTCTTTTTCAAACTGGGCTGCTGCATTCTTAGGATAAATTCCTAGGAGTGGAATTCCTGGGTCAAATGGTATTTCTATTTTGAGTTTTTTGAGGAACCTCCATACTGCCTTCCACAATGGTTGAACTAATTTGCATTCCCACCAGCAGTGTAGGAGGGTTCCCTTTTCTCCACATCCTCGCCAACATTTGTTGTTGTTTGTGTTTTGGATGTTGGCCATCCTCACTGGTGTGAGGTGATATCTCATTGTGGTTTTAATCTGCATTTCTCTGATGATTAGCGATGTGGAGCATCTTTTCATGTGCCTGTTGGCCATCTGAATTTCTTCTTTGGAGAAGTGTCTATTCATGTCCTCTGCCCATTTCTTAATTGGATTATTTGCTTTCTGTTTGTTAAGGTGCCTGAGTTCTTTATATATTTTGGATGTCAACCCTTTATCAGATACATTTTTTATGAATATATTCTCCCATACTGTAGGATGTCTTTTTGTTCTACTGATGGTGTCCTTTGCTGTACAGAAGCTTTTCAGCTTGATATAGTCCCACTTGTTCATTTTGCTTTTGTTTCCCTTGCCTGGGGAGATATGTTCATGAAGAAGTTGCTCATGTTTATGTCCAAGAGATTTTTGCCTATGTTTTTTTCTAAGAGTTTTATGGTTTCATGACTTACATTCAGGTCTTTGATCCACCTTGAGTTTACCTTTGTGTATGGGGCTAGACAGTAGTCCAGTTTCATTCTCTTACATGTAGCTGTCCAGTTTTTCCAACACCAGCTGCTGAAGAGGCTGTCATCTCCCCATTGCATATCCAAGGCACTTTTATCAAATATTAATTGACTGTATATGTTTGGGTTAATGTTTGGATTTTCTATTCTGTTCCACTGGTCTGTGGGTCTGTTTTTGTGCCAATACCAAATTGTCTTGATTACTGTGGCTTTGTAGAAGAGCTTGAAGTCAGGGAGTGTAATTCCCTCTGTTTTATTCCTCCTTCTCAGGATTGCTTTGGCTATTCGGGGTCTTTTGTGGTTCCATATGAATTTTAGAATTATTTGTTCAAGTTCATTGAAGAAAGCTGTTGGTAGTTTGATAGGGATTGCATTGAATCTGTAGATTGCTTTAGGTAGTATAGCCATTTTGACAATATTGATTCTTCCTAGCCAAGAGCATGAGATGCATTTCCATTTGTTAGTGTCCTCTTTAATTTCTCTTAGGAGTGTCTTGTAGTTTCCAGAGTACAGGTCTTTCACTTCCTTCGTTAGGTTTATTCCTAGGTATTTTATTCTTTTTGATGCAATTGTGAATGGAATTGTTTTTCTGATTTCTCCTTCTGTTAGTTCATCATTAGTGTATAGGAAAGCAACAGATTTCTGTGTGTTAATTTTGTATCCTGCAACTTTGCTGAATTCAGATATTAGGTCTAGTAGTTTTGGAATGGAATCTTTAGGGTTTTTTATGTACAGTATCATGTCATCTGCAAATACTGACAATTTGACTTCTTTACCAATCTGGATGCCTTGTATGTCTTTGTTTTGTCTGATTGCTGTGGCTAGGACCTCCAGTACTATGTTGAATAACAGTGGAGAGAGTGGGCATCCTTGTCTTGTTCCCCATCTTAGATGAAAAGCTTTCAGCGTCTCACCGTTAAGTATGATGTTAGCTGTGGGTTTGTCATATATAGCCTTTATGATGTTGAGGTACTTGCCCTTTATACCCATTTTGTTGAGAGTTTTAATCAGGAATGGATGCTGAATTTTGTCAAATGCTTTTTCAGCATCTATGGAGATGATCATGTGGTTTTTGTTCTTTTTTGTTGATGTGGTGGATGATGTTGATGGATTTTCGAATGTTGTACCATCCTTGCATCCCTGGGATGAATCCCACTTGATCATGGTGTATGATCCTCTTGATGTATTTTTGAATTCGGTTTGCTAATATTTTGTTGAGTATTTTTGCATCTACGTTCATCAGGGATATTGGTCTGTAATTTTCTTTTTTGGTGAGGTCTTTGCCCGGTTTTGGTATTAGAGTGATGCTGGCTTCATAGAATGAGTTTGGAAGTATTCCTCCTCTTCTATTTTTTGGAAAACTTTAAGGAGAATGGGTGTTATTTCTTCTCTATATGTCTGGTAGAATTCAGAGGTGAATCCATCAGGCCCGGGGGTTTTGTTCTTGGGTAGTTTTTTGATTACCAATTCGATTTCGTCGCTGGTGATTGGTCTGTTTAGTTTTTCTGTTTCTTGCTTGGTCAGTCTTGGAAGGTTGTATTTTTCTAAGAAGTTGTCCATTTCTTCTATGTTTTCCAGCTTGTTAGCATATAGATTCTCATAATATTCTCTTATGATTCTTTGTATTTCTGTGGGGTCCGTCGTGATTTTTCCTTTCTCATTTCTGATTGTGTTTATGTGTGTAGATTCTCTTTTTCTCTTAATGAGTCTGGCTAGGGGTTTATCTATTTTGTTTATTTTTTCAAAGAACCAGCTCTTGGTTTTATTGATTTTTTCTATTGTTTTATTCTTCTCAATTTTATTTATTTCTTCTCTAATCTTTATTATGTCCCTCCTTCTGGTGACTTTGGGCCTCATTTGTTCTTCTTTTTCCAATTTCAGTAATTGTGTCTTTAGACTATTCATTTGGGAATGTTCTTCTTTCTTTAAATAGGCCTGGATTGCAATATACTTTCCTCTTAGAACTGCCTTTGTGCGTCCCACAGAAGTTGTGGCTTTGTGTTGTTGTTGTCATTAGTCTCCATATGTTCTTTGATTTCTGTTTTGATTTGGTCATTAACCCATTGATTAATTAGGAGAGTGTTGTTAAGTCTCCATGTATTTGTGAGCCTTTTTGATTTCTTTCTAAAATTTATTTCTAGTTTTATACCTTGGAGATCTGAGAAGTTGGTTGGTGGGATTTCAGTATTT
>JAVSCE010010393.1:0-35103 GCA_032199065.1 Smutsia gigantea
AGACAAGATTTTCTCATTCCCCTAGAGAAAGCAGAAGTCCAAAACAACTTCCTTAGAATCAAACTGCATTTTTGCATCCCAGGAAGCATCTGGGTTTACTTTTTAAATTTCACAATAATCCCAAATTTACAAAAAAATTATGCCTTCCTGTTTGATCTTAATAAAGTGAAAAGAGTTGCACCACTGGCATCCCACACTTTAAAACAAAAATACGGACTGAATACTAAGATTTCCAGTAACACCGAGATGATAAATTATATTTCTGAGACATTATAAGACAGTAAAATGATTACTCGTAAGGCTGCAACTACTTCTAGGCTCTGGCAATGTTTGCCAACTCTTTGGCATCAATTCAAATTAAATATTTGCAAAGGACAAACCAGCATGCTTACATAACTTTTACAAATGCTAACCTTTGCATAAAAGTCCTCAAGGAAGCTAAGAATTGGGGAAATAAAACATATGTAACTTATTTGTATTTTATTACTATTCAAGGAATTCTTTTCTCATAGGAGAAACTATTTTTATTATTTTTCTCATATGATTAGCAAAAATATTACACATTTATTATCTCCAAAGAATTGTCTATGATCACAACTACCCGCACATCTTTGTCTTCCACCCATTCCAAGATTCAAATCGAGGTGAGTGCCACCCTCTCTCTTCATCAGAGTAAGTCTTTCTAAGGTCAACAATAATCTCAGATGGCTAAATCAATTGGACATTTCCCCAGGATTATTCCTTTTACTTCTACTCCTCAGTAGCACGTGATGCCTGCCCTCCTCCCTCCATCTGACATCACCCCTATCCTTGGCCTTCGGTGACACTACCATCCTGTTGCTTTCCTCTGCCCTTCTCATCCCATTTATTCTCTTTTACTCTGAACTCAACCATGGGAGTTACTCTAGTTCCTGGTCTCTTCCCAACCCTTACTCCACATTTGGTATCTCCCACTCAGAGGTCTCCTCTGAGCTCCACAGGAGCTCTTCCTTGACATCTCCACACCGGATCTCCAGATTCCGCTGATTTTTGCCTCCCTATTCTCTTGCAGACCCACCCGTTCCTCTCTGACTCCACCACCACATACCTGCCTCTGTTGTGCTCCAAGGTCGTTACCTTCCAACTCACCTCTCTAGCAACTACTCTTACTCTGCTCCAGTCTGTTCTCCACTCTGCACTTATTGTTTATATATATTTTTAAATGTAAACCTGATCTATCTTCCTCTATTTAATACCTTTCACTAGCTTCCCATCTTAGGATGATGGGAAAAACTTACAGTAGCCTGATGTGGCTACTGCTTCTGTCCTGGCCTCATCTATTTCCACCAGCCCCTTCTTCGCCATCCTCTGTCACCTGGGTTCACAGTTCTTCCTCCCCACTAGTTGTCTGCACAGGCCTTCCCCAGTCTTTCTCTGCCTAATTAACTCCCGTTTAACCTACAGACCCAGCTCAAATATCACTTTCTGAGGAATGCATTCTTGAAGCATCTTCTCAAATTAAGCCAAGTCCTCTGGTTTCATACCTCCATAGTGCTCGGCCTTTTTCATTTTTAGAAAATGATATACTTATCCACGCTCATTTAAGTATTGACTCTGGGTGCAAATAGCACAGGACCTGAATCTCTGTTGCTCACCATTTTATCCCTAACTCCTTGAGATCTTTGTTCCTCATCAGATACTATCAGTTCTTACAAGCTGCAAGCGCACTAGCTCCACAGGGCTAATGAGTCCACACTACACTGGGACTGGAGGAGGTTCACTGCCCCCATGAGCTAGTTCTGAGGGGTTTCTGCATTTTGTCCTTCAAAAAAGGGTTATGGCTTAAAGGAGTCCACTCCACACATGGAGGAGGAAAACAACGTCTAGATAAAATAGTATGAGGAAAAATTATGCCCCAATGTGTGAAGGCATTACCAATGTTACTTCTTATGTTGCACCCTCACACATATTGGCTATAACCAGCTGAGAATGATGATTAACTATTCCCTATCTATTCTGCCAGGACTATCTATGCCCTCAAAGGGATGGCATACACAGCACAGCAGTCCATTCTATTCACTCTTTCATTCAGAAACATTTATTAAATGCCAGTTTGTACTAAAACACTAAGTACTGAGAGGGACAGGAGATGGATAATAACTATTGTTTATGAACAGTCTACTGTGTTCTAGGACTGTAAATTGTAAGTGGCAATTTACAAGCCACATTTCAAGTAAATTACCATTTCACAAAGAAATGAACACTTAGCAAACCACAATATAAAACCAAAGGGAGTAAGCAGGCTTATATATACATTATTCCAGATCCTTCACATAGTCCTAGTTAAAGGCATTTGAGAACTTTATGAGGTCTCAGAGTTTCAATTAATATCTACTCTTTCAGGGTTCTTCATTATTCACTAGGACATGAAACTAATTACAGCTCCCAGTGGCCAAATATGTTGTATCACATACCCAGACTTTAAAAACCTAGAGTTCTTATTCAAACAGTTGGTTCTTTGGAAGATATGTTTAGCTGGCTGTACATGAGGCTGACTCCTAAAGTGAACTTTTCCAATCCAGTTTTCTGGTGGTGAAAAAAATCGAAGTACCATTTACTCAATAAATATTCATCGAGTGCCTACCCTGGGCTAGGTGTTGTGGATACGAAAGGCATAAAGCCATAGCCTCCTCATGCCTGACCCCTTCAAGGTCAGGTTACAGAGATACCAACAAGATAAAGTAAGAGCCATAAAGAGGTATGAAAGTGGAGCACAAAAGAGCCACACGTTGGATCTGCCTGGGAACAGAAGGGTGGGAGTGATGTCAGCAATGACCTCACTGAGGATGGGACACTTAAATTAGTCTAGAAAGGTGTGTTTGTCCAGCAGACGGAAGGTGAAGGAGGAGCACAGAGACACAAAGGCATAAACAAGATGGATGTTTGGGCAAACAGCAAGGCCAGGCCTAGATTTACCCCATAGTTAAGCAATGGGGAGCTATAAAAATATGTTAATAAATTGGTTTTTAAAACTTGCACACAAATATTCATAGCAGCACTGCTGACAATGGGCAAAAGATGGAAACCAATCAAATGTCCATCAACTGAAGAATAGATAAACAATATGAAATATATCTGTATAGCAGATGATTATTCTGCCATCAAAAGAAATGGCGTTCTGACACATGCCACAACATGGATAACCTTGAAAGCATTAAGCTAAGTGAAAAAAGCCAGACACAAAAGGTCACACATTCTATGTGTCCACTGATGTGAAATATCCAAAATGTGCAAATTTATAGACAGAGAGCAAATTAGCGGTTGTGAGAGGGGAGGAGAGGAATAAGAGTGACTGCTTCCTGGTTGATGGGTTCCCCTTCGGGGCAATGACCATATTCTGAAACTAGATGGCAGTGATGGTTGTACACCACAGAGAATAGAATAAATGACACTGAACTGTACATATTAAAATGGTGAATGCTATGCTAAATTATAAAAGTGAAACAAGAAAAAATGACCAATACAAAACGTTATAAGTTAGAACATAGAAATTCTCCTCCACATGCCCAGCTCTCCACTCCTACTCTACAGAAGTAAATATTACTGAGGCTTTTAATTTTAATAGTGTCTTCCAGAAACGTGTTTTATATTTGTGTCTTTGTGGGTGAGAGTATGTGGAGGGGGCTGAATGGTCATAGGATATATTTTTTCTGTCCATTTAAGCTACTGGGAAACCTTGAACCTTTACAATTCCTATATCATTTCATGTAGGTCTAGAATAATTCACTTAAATTAGAAGTGGCTTATAATTGCTTTAGCTTTCAAAGATTTTTCTTTTAACTTGCAAATCAACAGCTTGTTGATAAATTGAGATCAGCTCTGGTTTTCAAGTAGAGTTTATTGGGAAAGGTTCATTCTGTCAAAACAATTCTTTAAAACCCAGTGACAAGCTGAGAAGAGAAAGAACATTGTGATGACAGAACCAGGCTCCTGGGGATTCCAACCTGAGCAGGGCGATGATGCAAGAGAAGACGCGAAGGGTATTTATTGTGAAACAGGTTCAGGTAATAGGACATGAATAACTAATTCATGGGGGATAACGCCAGCATTTTAAAAGCAGAGGCACCAATGCCAACAGTCAAAAGGTTTTGAAAAACAGATCTCAAGTAGAAGTTAAATTTGAAGCTAATGTAACTTATCCTTTAGGATTAATAAGTTAGTGTGAGAAAGTCAAATAAGGTTTTCACAATGGAAAGGGGTGTGGCTTTTTAGAAATAATTTCAAAGTTTCCGTCAGAAGTGAAAACGCATAAAGTATGATTTTTTGTGAGACAATCAATATTGAATTGCTTACTCTTAGAAAATCATTGCTTACTCTTAGGAAACTGCCAAGAAATTCCTGGAATAGACAACTTTCCACAACAAGCATGGCAGCAAACCCCAGTCACTCCCATCAGTGTTGTTTCAAAGCCTCAAAAAAATGTCAAACCTTGCTTGAAAAAAAATCTCTCTGGAATTAGCAATGTTCTTTTTGACATGTCACACAGGAATATGTTTGAACTACACATCACATTCAACATACTCTACTGACCACCTATTTTGTGTTAAAACAGTAAGACAATGATGATGTGGGGCCCTAAGGACAGCAGGTTTTCAGTCCTCCTCAGGACAGGAGGCAGCAGGAACTCCTGGAAAAAGAGCGTGGACCTTGGAAATCAGACAGGCAGGGGTGAATCCTGGCTTTGCCACTTACTTGCTGTGACTGCAGCCATCTCAGACAACTCTCTGGGCCTCCATTTCTTCCGTAGTAAAACAGGGATGGTAAAGACGATGAGGGCTGCTACTATCTCTTCTCAGGACTGCTGATTACAAAGAGTCTGGTAGAGTGCCTGACACACAGTATAACTTAATAAATGTTACATTCTCTCCAGTTCACCTCCCATTTGTGGAAGGGTTTTAAATCAACTCAGTGAGTGAAAACTTTCTTTAAATTTAAATATAATCAGAGGCAAAAATGAAATTACTACTTTCATGGAAGAAAAATACAACAATAGCCAGTATTTATTGAGCAAAAGCAATATGTGCCAAGTGCTTTATAGATACTGTCTCATCTGCCTCACCACTCCTACAGGTTGTTATTGTTCACATTTCAAAAATGAGGATGTGAAGGCTCAGATATGATGGGAAATTTGTCCACATAAGTGGCAAAGTTGGAATTTGAAACCATATCATCTGATTCCAGAAGCCATACTCTTAACCACCAGGAAAACACTGGTTTGAATATATATGCAAAATTTTATGGGAGAACAAAGGGTAATTTATTCCAATTGGGGAAGCTTTAGGGAAGAAGGAGACATTAGAACTGGACCTCGAAGGAAGAGCAAGATTCCATCTTGACAGAGGTGGAGGAGAAAAGGGGCTATGTAAGGAGGACTATTCCAGACTGAGTTTGTCACCAATGAAGTGGAGGCATAAAAGGACATGATGCGCTGGGAAGCAATGATGAATCGGCATGGATAGACATCTCTCAGCTCATGGGTACCTGGATACCTCATGGTACAAATCAGTCTTGGTAATGTTACTCCCATTTGCCAGAAGGATGACTAGGAGAAAATATTAGAGAAGTAGATTGGGGCCAAAGAACGTCTTCCAGGGGCCTTCAGATCTTAGAGGCAATAGAGAGCCACAGGTGGTTGCAAAAGAGAAGTTACATGATACTACCCATGTCCCAAGAAAGTGACCATCCATAATGTGGAGGAGATACTGGAATAGGGGAGCGAAAACAGGAGGCCCCTTAATATTTTAGGCCAAAGAAAATGAAAAGCTGGATGGGGCCAATAACAATGGGAAAGAGTGTGCCCAAAGGTATCCCAGAGGAAAATTGGCTGGGATTGGCTACCAATATGGGTGCCTGTAAAGATACGGGCATTTGGGCCCGTAAGGAGAACATAGAAATGGGAAAAGAAAAAGGCAGCTAGCAATCCTTTGAAAACTAAAAAGGTTCTTTGAAAAAGTAAAGTAAAGTAAATCATCTTAGAGATGCTCTGGACTGCAATTAACAGAAGCATAGACAGAAAAGATCTTTCTTATCTCACAAAAAGAGTTTCAAGGCAGTAGACAGTAGGCAATTCCAGGGACAGTTAATTATTCAGTGATGTTATTCATGTGTGTATCCAATGATACTCAAAGAGGGCCTCTTGGTGCCTCTGAAATCCTCTGTCTTTCTCCAGAGTCTCAAGCAGCCGCAGCATAAGCACCACTCCTCTCAGGAGAGCATCCGGACGAGGACAGACTCTCTCCCCACCTCTGTGGCTATTTATTAAGAAGGAAAGTATCTCCCAGAAGCTTCTGAGCCAACTTCCCCCATGCCAGAAGGTTATCCTGGCCACCCTCAATGACCAGGAAGTTGGCAAAATAAATACCCATCAAATGGGATAATGATTACCATGGCTGGCATGGCATGATGCACCACGCACTGAGTGTATGCATCACAGGCCGATCAAATCCAGTACATCATTAAGAAAGAACACTGTGAGGATGACCAACAGGGTCCGCCATGCACACTCTGAAAAAAGCCATCTGCCTTCCACAGAATGATGCTTGGGGTTGAACACGTTTCTGATGAAAGCGAAGCCCTGATCTAGCAGCCTCAGAAGGATGACTTTGCCCAAACTCCCTCTTCAGGATTGCAGGATATTCTGAGGTCCTGAGCTTAGCAAGAAGATGGGCCTTCACCACCCCAAGAGGAAGGAATGAATGATACCAAGCCACTAAGAGTTATGATTCAGACCCGCAAAGCAAGATGATGATGCTCTCTCTACTGAAATACACCTCTTGCTCCTCCAAGCAGTTTTAGGAATTCAAGAATATTGACTCAGTCCCTTAACCCTTTTCTGCATGTTCAAGTCCTATGTGTTATTTAATGTCTAACTCAATTTTCGTTTCCTTCATCCAGCTTTTCAACTATCACCAGCGAATGTGCATCCCACCAAACTATTTAATACATTGGCATACATCTCTGTACCTCTATCACCAAATCCAGTTGATGGGATTTAAACTGTCTACCTCCCTCTCCATAACTGCTGTTTATTGGGCATGTGCTACATGCAAGGCTTTATCCTATGAACTTCACAATTACTAATTCCTTTAATCCCCTCAACAACCTATGAGGTAGACTATAGTAATTATTTTAGGAACTTGGAAATAGAAATGTTAAGTAAACTGATCAATTCACATAGGTAGTAAGTGACAGAGGCACTCAAGAGTTCATAGCTTAACTAACAGCCTCGCTTCTAAACCACATCCCATTTTGCCAGGACTGCAGCAGGCTCCTATCTGCTCCCCTTGCTTGCACTCAACTTCTCTCCAACGCATTTTTTATCCTGAAGCTAGAATTATCTTTTAAAATTGCAAAATTTGGTCATTGACAAATCCCTCCCCTGCTCCACTCCCTATGCCCCCCAAGATCTTGCCCTGCCTACCTTTCCTGCCTTATCTTGTGATTCCTGGACGCAAACCACCTGATGCTTTCATTCTTTCCTACCCTAGGGCCTTTCCCGCCTTCCCTACCTCCAATCTAGCCTGCCTTATCTATTTAACTTCTTCTTCAAATCAAAATTTCAATGTCAGTTCAGCCTCAGGAAAGCCTTCTCTCCACCTGCAGATGAGTTGAAGTTCTGATCATAGCAGATTCTGTTAATGTATCATCATCCTCCCAAGAGGAGGGCATGGGTTACATGTTTTGTTCAACAATGTCTCTCCAGCAATGAGCCCAGTCTTTGGTCCAGGAATCAGTCCCCTTTTATTAGAGGTACAAGTCTAAGCTCCCTTGCTTAAAAGGGTAAGTTCTTTGAGGTCAGGGACTGTGCCTCAGGGAGGCAGCCTGCTCTAGAGAAAAGAACATGGGCTTTGGTCATGTTAATTCAAAGTCAAGCTACACCACCATCTCTGAATGCATGCTTTCTCAAGTCTCGACTTCCCCAACTGTAAGTGGGAATAATGACACTGTCATGAACACACTGATACTGAATATCATGTGTGGGCATACCTGGCAGAAATGCGCTTTACTTCTTACCTCCCAGATGCATCAGTGGGTCAAGGACACGAGCAGGGAGTCTGCACACCTGAGGTCCAGTACCTCCCCCCACTCCCCACATAGGGTATCCCAGGCCATGGCTTCCTTCTCCACTTGTTGGACGGCATGGGTGCCACCATGTGGAAATATACAAAACACTACAGTGAGCAAAAGTTAAGGATTTTCTGGGGACAGAGGGAAGGAAGAGGACAGAATGAACAGGGTATGTACTAAGTATACACTAAGTGTGAGGCATTTTTTTTATATTAATTTACTTTGGTATCATTAATCTACAATTACATGTGCAATATTATGGTTATTAAACTACCCCTTCATCAGGTGCCCCCTACCAACCCCATTACAGTCACTGTCCATCAGCATAGTGAGATGCTATAGAATCACTACTTGTCTTCTCTGAGTTGTACTGCCCTCCCCGTGCCCCCCCAACATTACATCTGCTAATCGTAATGCCCCTTTTTCCCTCTTATCCCTCCCTTCCCGCCCATTTTCCCCAGTCCCTTTCCCTTTGGTAACTATCAGTCCGTTCTTGGGTTCTGTGAGTCTGCTGCTGTTTTGTTCCTTCAGTTTTTTTCTTTGTTCTTATACTCCACATATGAGTGAAATCATTTGAAACTTGTCTTTTTCGGCTTGGCTTATTTCACTGAGCATAATGCCCTCTAGCTCCATCCATATTGTTGCAAATGGTAGGATTTGTTTTCTTCTTATGGCTGAATAATATTCCATTGTGTATATGTACCACCTTTTCTTTATCCATTCATCCACTGATGGACACTTAGGTTGCTTCCATTTCTTGGCTATTGTAAATAGTGCTGCAATAAACATAGGGGTGCATCTGTCCTTTTCAAATTGGGCTGCTGCATTCTTAGGGTAAATTCCTAGAGTGGAATTCCTGGGTCAAATGGTATTTCTATTTTGAGTTTTTTGAGGAACCTCCATACTGCTTTCCACAATGGTTGAACTAATTTGCAGTTCCACCAGCAGTGTAGGAGGGTTCCCTTTTCTCCATATCCTCGCCAACATTTGTTGTTGTTTGTCTTTTGGATGTTCGCCATCCTCACTGGTGTGAGGTGATATCTCATTGTGGTTTTAATTTGCATTTCTCTGATGATTAGTGATGTAAGCATCTTTTCATGTGCCTGTTGGCCATCTGAATTTCTTCTTTGGTGAAGTGTCTATTCATGCCCTCTGCCCATTTCTTAATTGGATTATTTGCTTTTTGTTTGTTGAGGTGGATGAGTTCTTTATATATTTTGGATGTCAACCCCTTATCAGATATGTCATTTATGAATATATTCTCCCATACTGTAGGGTGTCTTTTTGTTCTACTGATGGTGTCCTTTGCTGTACAGAAGCTTTTCAGCTTGATATAGTCCCACTTGTTCATTTTTGCTTTTGTTTCCCTTGCCCGGGGAGATATGTTCATGAAGAAGTCGCTCATGTTTATGTCCAAGAGATGTTTGCCTATGTTTTTTTCTAAGAGTTTTATGGTTTCATGACTTATATTCAGATCTTTGATCCACCTTGAGTTTACCTTTGTGTATGGGGCTAGACAGTAGTCCAGTTTCATTCTCTTACATGTAGCTGTCCAGTTTTTCCAACACCAGCTGCTGAAGAGGCTGTCATCTCCCCATTGTATATCCAAGGCTCCTTTATCAAATATTAATTGACTGTATATGTTTGAGTTAATGTTTGGATTTTCTATTCTGTTCCACTGGTCTGTGGGTCTGTTTTTGTGCCAATACCAAATTGTCTTGATTACTGTGGCTTTGTAGTAGAGCTTGAAGTCAGGGAGCGTAATTCCCCCTGTTTTATTCCTCCTTCTCAGGATTGCTTTGGCTATTCGGGGTCTTTTGTGGTTCCATATGAGTTTTAGAATTATTTGTTCCAGTTCATTGAAGAAAGCTGTTGGTAGTTTGATAGGGATTGCATTGAATCTGTAGATTGCTTTGGGTAGTATAGCCATTTTGACAATATTTATTCTTCCTAGCCAAGAGCATGGGATGCATTTCCATTTGTTAGTGTCCTCTTTAATTTCTCTTAGGAAGTGTCTTGTAGTTTTCAGTGTGAGGCATTTTTTATTATTATCTCACTTAATACACAGCAGAAGGAAATTTGATTCTCTTTTTCACTCTTGCTTCTGGATAAGTGTGCATTAAAAGACCCAAGGTATCTTTATGTATCTCTAAAGTCAAGCTGACCCTTTCGTATGTGGGAAGAATCAGGTAATTTAGTAATATTTGAGCACACGGTGTCTCAAAATTAATTAAATACCTGCAAATGAAATAACATTTGCTGGAGTCTTTCTTTTAAAAGCTACATGGCACTTGAATAGAAAAACTAACTCTGAATTTAAAATGCCTGATACTAAAATGTTGACTAGAGAATTTTTTAAATTAGCCTAGTTTTGAGTGAGCTTTAGTTAATGAATTAAAAGTACTTAATCATTATCCTTCTCTGGGACTGAGTAAACTTACATGAAATGAGGGATGAGGTTTAGACAGGAGAGTGAGAAGGCAGAGGCAGTCATGTCGCCTCTCTCTGAGATGCTTCTGAAGACCCAGGCTTGAAATGGAGAACTGAGGTCCCAAGACCCCATACGACTGGTTCCGCCATGCGGCCTATACACTATGGTTACCCCAAAATGTAATCCACCCACTAGCTGTGTCTGACTCTCCTGGGGCCTTTGTTGGAATGCCACTTCCAGAGGCTGATCACAGATCTAGCTTCTCCGAGGACCGATGCCCAGCAACCTGCACTTTAACAAGCACCGCTAGATGTTTTTGATTCATCCCAAGGTTTGAGAACAGCTTTTGGAGCTCAGTAAAAATGTAAAGATCACAATGATTCCACATATTTATTTATTTCATAGGGATATAATTGCCTGTAAGAACCTTGAAAATTTTAAAATGAATAATATATTTATCCCAGCAACTCTAAAGGCCAAGGCATTCCCACTTTCAAAATGGGGGAAATCAAGTCTTCAAATACAGCATATATGACACACCTGCCCTTTACACGCAGTCAGGAATCAACTGCCTTGCACCAAGGTGGAGAAAAACTGTTATCACTGATTAGGGCATTTTATACTACAGATCTAAGCCATTTGATTAACTCACCTTTCTATTCAATTCCTAGATAACTGTATCTTGTGGAGGAATGGCATTTTTCTAAATTTATAACTTCAGTATGCTCCTTAGTTAGGAATAGATTCCCTGACTCAAGTACTAATTGTATGTTCCGGACACTCTTTTATTCTTTTTTGGTACAACCCCCAGAAAAGATAATTTTTTACATAAATTACTTCCTTTTCTTACTCCTCTCCACTGGTGAAAGAGAGTCCTCAAAGCCACTCTCTTGCCTGCTATCCTACCAGTTAATATTACGGATACAGGAAATGAACTTTTAAAAAGAAATCTAAGAGTTGAACAGTTTCTTGTGATTAAGCAAACACCTCTCCTCTTTCCCCAGTTTGGCAATTCCTTTGCTTCTTGGGACTTGCCCCAAGCCCCGGGGGACCCTGAAACTTGAGAGTCAAGTACACACAGCAATAATTCATCAGTTTCAGGGTCTAGGGAGTCTCTCCATTTGGAGGAGCTCTGACTGTTCACCTTTGAAACACGAGACACTTCCCTGAATATGCACAGAGAGGCTAGTTCTTAAGCACCATAAGAAAACAGGGTTTAGTGATCCCCATACGTAAGAGTCACAATTCACAGCTGTCACTGACTCGGAAGCATTTTAAGGCAGAAATAGTATCTGCAAGCCGACAAGTCACAAAGATGTGTATTTTTGCTAAGGAAACTGATAGTTGGGAAAAAGCTCAAAATATCCCATCCCCATCTTTGTTTTTCGTTTCAAAAGTGGATTGACTTTCACTTATCAAACTGGCCAGGCCACTGCTGACAGTTAGCATCATACATGGAACAGTAAATGTTAGACATCAAGTTCCCCTGTCGTTTGTAGAAATCCTGATTTGGGAAAAGGATGTGAAGAAGATACACTCACAGAAGACATTTTGAACCTTAAAATGGAACGCTTTGTTTTGATGCAGATGGTGGGTGTGGGGGAAATAATTTTTCTTGGACTATCCTTTCTAGTATTACAAGTTGTCTAGTCTGAATCATTGGTATATCCTCTGTTGAATGATCAAGCAGGAGAACAAAATGCAGTTCTTTGCTAAACACTGATCAAGTGCCACCTCCTCTGTTATTTCTTTCAGGATAAATTTTATCTAATTTACCAGGCGCCTAGCCTATGGCAGGTACTGTGCCAGGCACTAAAGATACAAAATAAATGAAGCAAGGTTCTGGTTTATTAATGATCTCTTAAGATTTGCTAGGGCTTCTACCACTAACGTCCCCTTTCCTTCCTGGACGGCTGTCTAAGCAATAGCGGATCAGAGTACTCCACGACTCCCAGCCTCCGGGGACATGTTACTACCAGGTCAGCCCGCGAACCTAGCGCCAGGGTTCTTCTGGCGTTCCCCAAGGGCCACTCAAGTTCAACTCCGGAGCGGAACTCCGGACGCCGCAGCGCACCTAGCGTGATGCCTTCCACCTGTCCGCGCGCATGTAGGAGCGCCCGACCCCGCGCCCGCTTACTTTGCCGCTGTCGCTCACGCCGAGGAGGTGATCCTGCAGCACCTCCATGGGGGAGGTCCAGGTGGAGTGGACGAACGTCCCCCGGAAGACATGCGCCAGGGGCTGCATCGGGGCGACACACAGGTCGGCGGGCGGAGGAGGGCGCACAGGGCGGAGGCGCGGCGAGGGCTGCCGAGCGGGCACTTCTCCGGATGGTCCTGCCCCCGCTTTCCCGGGCTAACGCCTAACCCCGTAAGGCCGCGCCCAGGGGCGGGCTCCCTGGCTCTTCCGTGCCAATAGGATTTTTCTGAGTCGTCTCTGCGCTCTGTTGGGTGTGGTCTTTCTCTCCTCCCCTGCGTTAGTTCTTGATACGTTAACTCTTTGAGTTGCCAAAATCCTGGCTCTCGTCGCCGTTTTTCTAACGCAGAGTGGCTGAGTCACCCACCCAGGAGGGGCGGGAGATGAAGGAAGAAGCTGGAGGAGCCGATGGGTCCAGCCCGGTACTTCTTATTGGTCATTAAATTTGATTTCGCTCCCTACCTCCAAACTCTTGCACCTGTCTTAAATTGGCACGCATAGAGGTGCTTCTGCCTGCTTTCTCTGCCCTTTAAACTCTTAGGGCTATTTGCTGCCGAACCCTGGCCCTCTTCCACCTGTAGCACTCGCACATTCTGACCCAGCGCAAGTTCAAGGACCAGTGTAAGAGCCGCTGGACTGCCTGCCTAACAGATCAGTTTCATTTTCAGTTTCTGAGGGCTGCAGAATGCGTCCTGATATTATGTACGCACGTCTTACGGAATTATTGGGGGCCCCACTACTGGAGGTTAATCTGGACCCCAAAGTTTCTCTCTTCACTTTGAGGTCAGTGAAAACATTATGTCCATCTACAAAAAGTTTCAATTCCAATCTTTCTCATACCTAAAATAAGCAGTCTCTTTGAATTACTTCCATTTGTGCAAGGGGAGAACATTAAGTACTCGTGCCAAGTAACTAGGAACGGCAGTGTGGCGTGGCTTGGTGAAAAGAGTCTGGATTAGGAATCGAGAAACTGTGGTCAGTGCAGGTGGGCCTCAGCATCCTTATCATCCTCATTTATGCAAATGGAAGGAGAACTGAGTGGTGCTAAGACTGCTCAGCAGTCCTTCCCTGCACTACATCCACAAAGTCCTTTACTAAGTTGCTCCAGGAAGATGGACTCGTTTCCGACACTCTGGGCCTTTGCACATGCTGCTCCTTCTACCACTAATGTCTCCTGTGGACCTTCACGTGGCCTGCTCTTCTCATCACTGGTGTGCCTCCAATGTCAGCTTTTTGGAGTGACCTTCTCCTACCACCAAGCTGGCAGCACCCTCCCCACAGAGTTTCTATTCCATTAATCCATCTTGTTTCTGCCATTGCATTTGTCATATCCATCCTCCTTTATTTCATGTTACTTCATTTATTTCTGCTTCCTTCTCCCCAAAACATGCACAGAAATGGAAGGAACAAGAGCCCAAGGGTCTTATGCCTAAAACAGTGCCTTGTATTTCTGGGCCCGGTGTTTATTCATATTTATTGGATAAATGAATGAAGGGCTTTTGTGGGAGCAGAACAAGAACGTGAAATATCTATCTGGGCTCCCACAGAAAGGGTACAGGTTTCATTGCAGTGCAGGAGTGGGCTTTCTCTGAACTGCTGCTTTTATGACTCAGGACTAGCTTATATAAATGATTCATTCTCTCCTCAGTTCCTTCATGTCGAGGAAACTCCACAGTCCCAGGCACACTGAATGGTTAGTCACCCTACCAGGGATGCAGAATTAAAAAGCCCTGAAGCTAAGAAGCTTGCAGTTGCCTCGTGGAGATGTTAGTTGGTCCTTTCTCCCTGTCCCTTTCTCCTGATTCTGCAGACCACACTCCCTCCTTGAAGTTCCAATAAGCTGCACAGTGAAAACATCCTCTTGACCTATGCTTGTGTACACACACATCTCAGAAAGAAAAGTGAGGAAAATGTCTGGATTTTAGTTAAAAAGAGGAATCAGCTAAATGTTTTCAAAAGATGTACTGATTCCCTAAAACAGATTCAGCTAGTATGTATATATATATATATATATTTTTTGATGCAAGCAGCCTTAATGTCCAACAGTTCAGACTAGTTCAATGAATTAGAATATATCTTCTTGGTAGCAGATAATGCAATTATTTTTTTAAATAGGGGTAATATGTAGCCACATGGGAATCACATATAAAATGTTAAGTCTTTTGAAATAGCATTTATGCTCTGGCTAAAATCATGAAAATCATATAGGCTAGAATTAAAAAGGTATACCAGACTTGGATTATCATTCTGTTGAGATAAAGAAATTGCTAGGGAATTCATTTTGATGGTTATTGACATTGGTATGTATGGTTTGTGGAATGAGCAATCATTATGTAGCTTTAAATAAAGTTAATTTTCTTAAACAGAAGGAGTGGCCATGGGCCTCCAGGGGACATGGCATTAGCACTCTGCAGGTCAGTGTTGGGTCTTCCGAGCAGTGCAGAGGTCTGCTGCCATTCTCCGTCAAGTTTAGGCACCTGGCTAAGGATCCAGGACCTGCAGCTAAGCCACACATCAGGAAATCTTGACTTCCCTACTACAGTCACCCATTCTCCCCCTCTGACTTGGAAACGCCTTTCAACTGCCCGTCCTCCTGCAACTGTGACTCCCATCCTGGTGTCTCCAGGGAAACATTCTCAAGGCTCCTGGAGGAAGAAAGGGGTGCCCAGCTTTTATATTCACCTTTGAAACAGCCCAAACACATCCCTATCCAGCCTCCAGTCAGTGTGGTTATTTTGACCCAGGCAAAGTGTGCAACAAATGGTATTTACTGTGCTTCCAAAGGCTCGAGGAAGTAGCAGTTCTTATTCTTCAGCTCTTTCTATAGCCTATGTTTAAATTCGTGCGCTATTAGAACTGAAAGAGCCTTCAAGATTATTATGCACTGTACAGTTCACTGCTTTTCTTTAGGATTACTTATGCCCTGTCAGCAATAGCTCCTGCCCAACCCTCACCAATTCAATTTCTCAAAACCCAAAAACCATGTGCACCTTCACGTATCACTTCCTTCCAAAGAAAACAGACTCCCTTCGGTGTGAATGCTTCCTGGAGCCCTGACTTGCCTCTTTGGGCCTTTCTCCCTCCAGAATCCCATATTCTGTGCATCTGCTCTGCTCTTGGTCTCCATCTCTCTGCCCGCAGTGCCCTTACACCAGCTTACACCATGCCTGCCTCACTTTACTACCCAGCTGCAGGCTAAATGCTTCTGCTAACTGCCCACTCCCACTGTCTCCAGGAAATCTTTACATCTCCTCTCTCTCAGGTGTTAACTGTTCTTCCTCTGAGTTTGTGGGTGCTATCCTTGTTTCTTTGTCTGTCCCAGAAGACTGCAGTCTCTTTAAGGACCAGATCTTCTGCCTTTTTTTTTCTTTCTCTGTATCCCCTTAACACATTGCCTGCTCAATAGGCTTATACAAATGTTGAATTTCAAGAGATGGTTCTATCACCTACATTTTAGCAATAAAAAAACAAGAGGCTAGAAAGAGTGTGCACTACTGCTGGGACTTGGGGTCTTAAGAAAGAGCTTTAGTTTACTTACTTAATTTTCTACCATTTTATTATGCAAATTTTCAAACATACAGAAAAGTTGAAAAGCTTCATTTCTTCAGATCACATTTCTCCCTTGTCGAGATCAAGCCAAGTAGTCTTAAAATTCCGCAACTCCTAGGTGGCACCAGCATATTCTGAACTCTAATTGTCTGAGGCAAAGGATAGGACCATGGCATGATCACTTTGGTCATTTGGTCACCTTATGAGCATCGTTATACCTGCAGCTAGTCAGTCTCTCCGGCTAGTAGATCTTGATTGTTTTAAAAAGTCTTCCTCTTCTCCCACGTCGTTTTGAGCCTCAAAATGTAGGCTCAACGTAGGAGGAGGATGTATTCTAACCATTTCAGAGATGGGAAAACTGAGGTTCCGGAGGGTTGGCTTGCCGATCCAGTTAGCATGGGACAGACCTGGTCTTGACTCCGACTCTTTCCGCGCAGTGTCATCACAGTCGACCGTGAAGGACTGGCCATTCAGTTTCGTCGTGACTCATCTGGTCCCTGAATTGTGGATTGTCATCTACAATGATCACATTTTACATGGTCTTCCCACAGTTGTCGGTGATGCACAGATCTACCCTGAAGGAAAACCAAAGTAGGAATAATGGACCTTGAGGCGAAGAACATTCAGCACAGGTCAGTAAAATTACCCAGTGAAATAACTCATGTTTTCACGAGGCATAGAGAGGGAAGGACAGGTGGGTAAAATGAGAGGCCACTCTCCTCTTCTATCCAGGAGAGAAGTTATCACTGCAGAGTGAAATAAATGCCTGCCTATTTTATTTATTCTTTTCATGTAGCTAAATCTATCAGTTTCCATGGTGCCCCATGTTCACCATGGAAACTCTGACAAGCTTGTTATGCTTTAGGGGGAAAAAAAAAAGACACCAAAAACCTGAGATGGGATAAATGCCTGCCTTTTAAAAATGCATTCTTTTGAGGAGGAAGCCTTAATGGATAGCAAATCATAATGATGTTAATTTTCTAGTTCTTAAGTGTGAATGCAGGTCTGCATACCCACCAGAGGGGCACCACTGGCCCTCCAAAATCACTTTATCTGTAGCAGTAGTTATGTCTGAGTCTCTCACTTCTGCATTTACCAGCAGCAGAGAAGGCTCAATCCTCATTTAGTCAATTTTTATGAGAATATAGCGCGAGTCTCTGTATATTTTCTTCTGTTTGTTCATTCAACCAGTATTTATTGGAAAACTGGATTGTGGTGGGCACCATGCTAAGCGCTGTGTCTACTGTCCTGCCCATATGCAACTTGCACAAATCTTCTTTCTCTCTTGGAGAGAATTCTTTCAGTCTAGGAGTAGGAATTAATAGTTTTCAGAGTGTTACCATAATAGCTCCCGGATTGGTGAATAGCATGTTATCGTATATCATATGTATCATATATATCATATACTACATACCAAATTTTAAGTGATATAAATATAATAAAAGGCACTTTAAAGCTAAAGTGCACATCTGGAGACCAATGCAGAGGTGTATGATTTAACATCATTTGTTTTAAAGAAATCTATGTTTTTATGTAGCTACTTTATATTACTTTTATAAAATTAATGTATGTTCATTTTTAAAAATGAATACTTTTTTAAATACTCATACCTACTACTCGGATATATCACCAGTAGCACCCCTGAAGTTTTTTTGGAAAAGTTCAAATATAAAAAGAGACAGAAGATGATAAACTAGTAGTTTGCAGGAGGGAAAAGTAAGCTAGAGAAAAGCTACCTCTACTTCATAGGATAGCAATTAAATTTAGAGAAATCTGAAAAAAGGCATATATTTTACCTGAATTCTAATGAAGAAGGGAAAACTTCAAAACAAGAGGACTGCACTTCTATATGAATTAGGTTTTATGCTAGGCTGGTACAGGAAGATTTTTTCTTGAATGGAAAGATTTCCGTACCATGTAAGTAGCTATCTCCATCACCACCTCATACTGCTGACCCCTAGAATAATGTAGCACCTTAGCAGAGATTAGTTAATGCCACTTTCCTGCCATGACAGTAAGCTCAAAGCAAATACTATTGACCTGGTATTACTTTGTCTACATTTTGGCCCTAACATGCATTATATTGTCCTACATTTAATATCAAGGGATAAGCACTTAGATAGAATCAGTATCTAAAGATCCCCATTCCAGCTCATCTACTAGCCAATGATGCCCTGGGAAAAGTCTTTCCACCTCTTCAGGCCTTGGTTTCTCCATCTTTAAGATGGGAAGTCATATACTATCACTGGTTCCATACTTCTTTACTCTCAGGAACTGATTTCTTTTTTCCTAATTAGACTTTAAGTTATAAAATATTTTACCTGAATTCTATTCTTCATTAGAATTCAGGTAAAACATTCATCAAGAAGACAAGATAGACACTCAAATAGTTGAATGAATTGTTTCCCCATTTTTCATTGAAGACAAATTAACTACCAATCAGAGCTTCTGATCAACATGAACTGCCTAGTATTGCCATGTTAACATAATTCAAACCAAAAGCAGATGTAACATTTTATTTAGCCCGTGCAGTCTCTCTCAAGTTGGATAAATTCTGTTAAGACTTTGTGAATTGTTAGAAATAGCATGTTTAAGTAAAGACTGTGAGCTGAAAGTGGCAGAAAATTCATTCAGACCACTGAAGCCAAAGGAGAACATACTGTCTCACATAACCAAAATCCATGCACTGGCTCGTGGCACAGCGTGGTTGCAGGTGAATCGGTGTCTACAGCACCCAACTGTGCCTACTCCCTCTCCTTCTTCCCCATCTCCTCCCCCACTGCCCTACCTCCTACCTCCTCGCACAAACTTCATTGTCTGACCTCTCTCCTCATGGCTACAGGATGGCAGTAACAGCTCTAGAATTTATACTCTCTCAAACTCTAGTGAGGGAAAAACCAAGCAACCTTCCCCCAAAAGTTGCACGGGAAAAAAAACAAACAAACAAGAACAACTCATTGCCTTATTTCCCCAATTGGACCAATAATCTAGTTCTGAAACTGTCCTTGTAGCAAGGCAATGTGAAATAGGATACACTGTCCTGAATCACATGCTATGCCTCAAGGATGGGAGTGGAGACCTGAACCACAGGAACTGAGAATGGGGAGGGAAGTGGTTTCCTAGACAAACTGAGATAAAGAGAGATGGTTAAGATCCTGGAGCTGAGGATCTTATTCTCTTATGTCCAGAGAAGGTTAATCGAAGCTAGGTACAAGAAGAGGAAACGTTTATTAGGGTGCAATGGGTGAAGGTTGGTTTACTCAAGGTCATTAACTCACTGGAATGATAAGCGTGGACATGATTAGAAATATAACAGGCATAAATACTGATAAAGTATGATGAAATACATATTGAATATGAAATAATTACATTGTAACATGTTTTGTGCCTACTGTGAGTATGATAATGTGCTATGTGTTGTGCAGGATATAAAAATAAGCATGACACGGTCCCTGTCCTCACACTGAGAGTCAAGCAGAAGGGAACTTTTAAAAAACAAAGTGCATAGTGGAACTACTCTTTTAATGTTTATTTGTAGAGTACTCTCCTCTGAGAAGGACATCAATACATACTTTGGGGTCAGAGATTCAGCCACTATGACTTAGAAGAGAGGCATTTAACATTTTTAGGGTCCTAAGGAATTTCTCCATTTGCCATGTACTTACTTTATGGAAATTATAGTCATTTCCAGGTTCGGAATATATTAATGTGGTTATTTCAGTGGAAAGATATTTTAATGGTCTAAAATCATTAGCATGACAATGTCAACTCCATCACTGACCTGCACAATCTTTACCCAGCCCTCATGCCATCCTGGAGGTGGCAAAGCAATCCAGTAAAGGTGCAGTTTGACCAAATATATCAAAACACCTGGTTCAAATGAGCCAGAACAAAAAGCTCTGCTTTGATCACTACTGTGGGTCAAATCTTTACTTGTTAACCTTAAGGTAAAGTGCTAGAAAGAGGGATGGCAGGCCATGCCTGCTCCATATTTCTTTTATATTCCTAAGTGTGTTAGGGTAAGAGACTATGCTCATGAAAACAAACAACTTACAATGAAACTCACGGGAAGATGCAATGATATTAATGTTTCATAAGATTTAATAAAAGCTTAACTGTACACATTTTTCTCCTTCCCCAATCATTTAAATATGCTTGATTTTGGTGTAGTTTTTTAATGTGCTGGGAAGGCTACCACTTCCTGCCCTTCTCCAATCCCCTACACGCTCATTCGTTCACTCAGCAAATATTGTTGAGCACCTACTATATTCCAGGCACTCAGCTAGACCCTGGAAGTCAAAAGGTTAAAATGACATGATTCTCACACTTAAGAAGATCACAAGGTAATGGTGGAAACAGACAGGAACACAGGCTAACTGTGATAAACCATATACAGGTCTGTCTCCTCTCCTCATCCACCACCACAGAGCTCTGTGAGGACTGGGTCTGTCTCCTTTACCACTGTAGCCACCATGCTTAATGCAGCACCTGGCATGTTGTAGATATTCAGTAGGGGCGTGTTAGATGCATTAAGAGCAGTGGTAAAGGTATGCATGAGGTATAAGTATTTTAAAAACTTCTTATTGATACCTGTCTCAGAAGAGTAGATATGCACAGAGAGAAGTGGATCTGGGGCAGTGATTCTCAACCAAAGGTGGTCTGCTCCCTAGGGGACATTTGGCAATGTCTAGAGATATTTTTGGTTATCAAAAGTTTGGGGGGGAGTTACCACTCACTCTCTAGTGGGTAGAGGCCAGGGATACTTCTAAGCAAATCTATAATGCACAGGACAGCCCCCCACAACAAAGAATTATCCAGGCCAAAGCATCAGTAGTGCTAAGGCTGAAAAATCTTTGTCTAGAATAACAACAGCAGCTCCAGAATCTTAAATGTCTGGTGATCTTTGCTATACAAGAAGCATCATGGAGTCTTAGAGAATGATGGTGTTGAAAATCATCTTAAAGTTCTAAAGGATCTTAAATTGGATTCCAATCCCTCAAACAATAAAATGATTTCTTTGATGTCAATCTCAGAAGATGGTCTGCTTTAAGTTTTCACCACAGTGAACTCAGTTCTTTGAACAATAGCCATTTCCTTTGTTAACTTTGATGTTCATGTTGTATGTTATGATCTGCATCAAACAGCATTAAGCTACACTTACAGTGAGAAAATTACTTCTGTTTGAATTTTTCAATCCTTCTTAAGTCAAGGAGACCTTCTCAACATAGTATTACAAAATTTAGTAACCTTGCTAATTTTCCTTTTTAACAAAGAGAGAGGAGACCCCAGAGTTAGAACCTCTGCAGGCAACACTAAATAGCTAGAATCTAACATCACTCTTTTTGTAATGTAGTTACATTTATGGTTTCTTCCTGTTTACAGCAAGGGGTGCTGGTTTCTCTTTTATAGATTTCGCATAGCTGGTTTCTTCTTTATAGTTTTGTACAGTTTTCTAGTTAATAATTTGAGTTTAAGTTTAAAGCTTTAAAGAGTTTTATTTTTTTTTTTAATTTAAGTAATTACAGTACAGGTTGCCACATTGAGCAAAATCAGTACGGGTTTTGGTGTGCCATGTGTATGGGTGCCATGTGTATGGGTGCCATGTGTAACGTCTGAAGTTGGGGAAATAATGGCAAACTGTGGTCATAGAATCAAACAGATGTGTAGCCTGGTCTTGACTCCACCACTTACTTATTAAGTGCGCTTAGGTGACCTACTTAGTCCTTTGAATCTCAGTTTTCTCATTTTAAAATGGGGATATGATAATATCTATTTCACTGAGTTATTGTATTAATTGAGGCTATGCATGTAAAATGTCTAGCAAATAGTAGGTGCCTAATAAATGCAACTCATTTCTCCTCTACTCTTACCCACCTCAGTTCATTCCCACCCCCACCCCCCACTTCCCCACCCTTCATCACTCCCTTCAGGTGTTAGCACCCCCGGGAGCCTGATGTAGGAGTGGGGATTTCCAAAGTGGTGACTTTGGAGTTACATCAATCTGAGATCGATGCTCAGCTTCACTGCAGTGTATTAACCTCTCTGAGACTCCAGCACTGCAGTTTTCTTTAAAGATATTTCACAGGGATGTTGTGAGATTTGGAAGAAATGGACTAGGAACCCTGTTATTTAGCGACATTGTCTTCCCTGAACTGTAGAATCTTATGTTTCCAGAGAACTGTCAATCAACAGGGAAGTAACCAGGAAGAAACCCAACTTACTGCCTATCACAGACCAGTGTGATCGAAGCAAGGCCACAGTTGCCCCAGAGGAGTTGGGCTGACTGGGATGTCCTCAGCTCTATAATAGCAGCAACAGAATTGCTACCAGAAAAAACTGCCAGGTGGAAGCTCCTCTATTCTTGATAGGTCTCACAAATACTAATCCAGTTCTATGTACCTTTCTTTTTTTTTTTCATTTTGGTATCATTAATATACAATTGTTCTGTGTACTTTTCTTTTGTACCTGACTTCTTTCCCAGTAGATTTTGAACCAGGATTTACATATACTGACAAAGACATAACAATCAAGTGCCTTCCTAGAGCACAGTATGTTTTTTGGAGAGTCTTCAGAAATATAAATTTGGATATCACAATCAGCCAGAGGCAGGCAGGGCAGCCACAGTACTGTGAAATTTAAAAATAGAACAGTCAGTTATTTTACCAGCAAAATGGCTTTATTTGGGGAATAATAGCAAAGAATTGCAATTCAGGGCATGCAAGTTATGGCAAAATCACAGGCAAGTCTGGAGAACAAAGGAGAAGGACACCTAATAGAGGAGAGGGGAGAGTTGGGAGGGACTGTTATAAACAAAATGTCCATTGGAGCAAAAGTGGCTTTTCATTGGCTGAGTTGTGACAGTCTCTGATTGGCTGGGCTGTTGCTAGGCAAGGAGAAATCTTTCTTCCTCCTGCTGGAGTAGTAAAGTACAGAATTCTTCTGGTTGGGAATGCAGGGTCCACCTCTTCCTAGTGGGTCAGCAGAGAATGGCCAGGAGTGATAAGGTGTGAGAACTCCCCCTTCTGGCCTCTGAACTCTACTTTAAATGAGATTTCCTTTATACAATGTCACAGTACTTTGCATTTTACAGAGAAGAACTTGAGACAAGCATTAAATGCTATGTCCAAGATCACTACACTGGTTCTCTAAGATCCTCAGACCTTTGGCAATTAGTTCAAGGTCTTTCCATCAGCCTATTTGGTCTTTTAATTGAACAAAGTGTTTCAGCCAAAAACTGGTGTTTATCCCTATTTGCTGAAACCTTTCCTTTTCCTCTCCATTTATTCTCTTTTTTCATGGTCTTCCTACTCCCCATTACACCAATGGTTTCCACCTTTTTGACAAGAAGTAAAGAAAAACCTGATAGGTTCTTATACAGTGAAGGAGGAACACAGGGAGAGTTCAGTGTGCAACCCAAAGGACCAGACTGCTGAACACTGAATGAGTCACGATGAACACATTCCTGGGGTAGCTCCAGTTCCAATACAGTAGGGTTGGGGACTGGCTTCAGGCCTCCCAGCAGGCTTCCCAGGCTAGCATCTTGAACTTTGCATTGAAGCAGCACTACATTACCAGAGTGAGTATTTTGGACCCCGTTCATGGAGTCACAAAAGTATTTTCTTATTGTGGAATTTCTAATATCATTCGGCAGAATATTTCTAGGAAGCCAGTTAGTAAAAGAAGAAATGAGAGAGCATTCCAATTTCTCCTTAAATTGCAATCAGAGTGAACATCTATTCTACACGTGGGAAATCAGAATGATGCCAAGCCATGGAGTTTAAAAACAAGTGACCAGGGAATAATACTGGTGTTCATAGCTAAGGTCACTTGGCTAATCTAAAAGCAAGCATTCTTGGCTCGACATTCCCAAAGAACAATATTCATACACCTAAGGGATGTCAGATAGTAGTCAAACTATACACACTGTTGATTTTTAAAATAGAAAAGAATTTGTGTAAAAACAGTTGATATGCTAGAATCTGCATATCAATAGACAATATAGATTGAGACCAAAAAAAAGAAAGTTCAGAGATTGCTTCCTAAGCAAAAAATTACTTCTTATCAGAGAATAGTTCTCCTGAGATTGGATATCATACAGGGTACACCCAGCTGCCTCTTTTTCATCTTCTTTGTCCTTTGAAATGATGGGCCTCATCTCATAGTCAGGTGCAAATGCCCTGGGCTGCCCTGCATTATGAGTCTCATAAGCCAGAGCCACAAACTGGACCATTAGGTCAGGCACAGTACACTTTTATGGTTGGGGATAGGTTAGAGGGAGGTGACAAGACTCCAGGGACTATAATTATAGGCATACCTCATTTTACTTTGCTTGTTTTATTGTACTTCACAGATACTGAATTTTTTTACAAAGGTTTGTCGCAACTCTGCATCAAGTCTCTTCATGCCATGTTCCAACAGCAAATGCTCCCTTGGGTCTCTATGCCACATTTTTGTAATTCTCTCAATATTTCAAATGTTTTCATTATTATTATATTTGTTATGGCGATCTGTGATCAGTGATCTTTGATGTTATTATTATAATTGTTTGGGGCACTCTGAACTACATCCATGTAAGACAGTGAACTTAATCGATAAATGTTGTGTGTGTTCTGACTGTTCTACCAGGTGACCATGCTCCCTCTTTCTCCCTCTCCTCAGGTCTCCCTATTCCCTGAGACCCAATAATATTGAAATTAGGCTGATTAATAACCATAAAATGGCTTCTAAGTATTCAAGGGAAAAGAAGAGTTATAAATCAAAAGTTAGCAATGATTAAGCTTAGTGAGGAAGGCATGTCAAAAGCCAAGATAAGCCAAAAGCTAGGCCTCTTGCATCAAACAGCCAAGTTGCAAACACAAAGGAAAAGTTCTTAAATGAAATTAAAACTGCTACCCCAGACAATGATAAGAAAGTGAAATATCCTTATTGCTACTATGGAGAATGTTTTAGTGGTCTGGATAGAAGATCACACCAACTAAAACATTCCCTTAAGCCAAAGCCTAATCCAGAGGAAGATCCTAACTCTCTTTAATTTTATGAAGGCTGAGAGAGGTGAGGGAGCTGCAGAAGAAAAGTTTAAAGCTTGCAGAGTTTGGTTCAAGAGGTTTAAGGAAAGGAGTCAGCTGCATAACATAAGATTGCAAGGTAAAGTGCTAGCATTTTTTTAGCAATGGTTAGCATTTTTTAGCAATGGTTAGCATTTTTTAGCAATAAAATATTTTTAACTAAGGTACATACATTGTTTTTTTAAAACATAATGCTGTTAGTATAGCACAGAGATGACAAGTAATGACTGTAACATCTTACTGCACTAATAGTGACTGCAGTGGGGGGTGGGGACTTGATAATATGGGTGAGTGTTGAAACCACACTTTTGCTCATGTGAAATCCTCATAAGATTGTATATCAATGGTGCCTTAATTTAAAAAAACATAATGCCATTGTACAATTAGTAGACTACAGGATAGTGTAAACATAACACTTATGTGCACTGAGAAAACAAAAATATTCATTTGACTAACTTTATAGTGATATTTGCTTTATTGCTGTGGTCTGGAACTGCACCTGCAGCATCTTCCAGGAGGGCCCATACCTGGGTTCAGCAGAATCATCAAAGACCTCAGCGTCTTGTGGCATATCTGAACTATGAGGTCTCTATGGGACAGTCTTGCATTACTATTCTCGACACCAATTTGAATCCTCTTGATTGATCTGAAGATCTTCAGAATGACAGAGCAATAATAAAAATAGACTGAGATTGCTACACATGTCACTTACTATCAAACTGGGCAAAGGAGAAAAATATGCCAAACACATTCTTTCTTTTCTCCATTGTATCATGCTGTCACAGCAATTCCATCATTTTTACCTCACTTAATATGGGCCATTGCTTTTTCCATGCTTTCAGGAGCCATCCTACATGCTCGCATCCTCTCTTGGGTCCTTGCCAGAGTATTATTACATCTTTTTTTGTGTTTAATCATTACAAAAACATGTTACAGCATTTATAATCACTGCCATTTATGCACAGGGAAACTGAATCATGGAAGGGTTAACCGGCAATTATCTCAAGGACACAGTTTTGGAGGCCATGTCATCTCTGAGACAACTACTTAATCCTGCTGTCATAACACAAAAGGAGCTATAAGTGATTCTTGAATGGATGGCTGTGGCTGTGATTCAATAAAACTTTATATACAAAACAGGCAGTGGACCACATTTGGCTCACAGACCACAATTTTCTGACCTTTTTAAAGGGCACAACTAGAACTAGGTCTTGAAGGATGAGTAAGCTTTTTTTAGAATAACAGAGGAAGGGCAAGGTAGCAATGGGAAAATTCATGTGTGGTTAGCATTGGTCAGTAGCAAAGCTACCGACATGACTCATGTAGCAGGGGTGGGGTGGGAATGGCTCATAGCTTAAGTCCATGGTTATGAGTGGGGATCAGAGGTAAGGAAGACGGCAGATGAAGAAATTGGAAACCTAAATGTTTGCCCATGTTAAAGAACAAAAATTCAGTCAAGTGAATTTAAAGATCTAATTGGAAGGCCATGTATGACAAGCCCACAGCTATCATACTTAATGTGAAAAGCTGAAGGCTTTTTCTCTAAGATCAGGAACAAGACAAGGATGTCCACTCTCACTACTTTTATTCAACGTAGTGCTGGAGGTCCGAGCCATGGCAATCAGACAACACAAAGAAATAAAAGGCATCCAGATTGGTAAGGAAGAAGTTAAACTGACACTATTTGCAGATGACATGATATTATACATAGAAAACACTGAAGACTCCACCAAAAAATGTAGAATGAATAACTGGATTCAACAAAGTTACAGCATACAAAATTAATTCACACTAATCTGTTGCATTCCTGTGTACTAACAATGAACTAGCACAAAGAGAAATCAGGAAAACAACTCCATTTACAATTGCATCAAAAAGAATAAAATACCTAGGAATAAACCTAACCAAGGAAGTGAAAAACCTACACTCTGAGAACTATAAGACACTCATGAGAGAAATTAAAGAAGACATAAATAAGTGGAAATCTATCCCATGCTCATAAATAGGAAGAATTAATATTGTCAAAATAACCATCCTGCCCACAGCAATTTACAGATTCAATGCAAGCCCTATCAAAATTCCAACACTTTTCAATGAACTAGAAAAAATAGTTATAAATTCATGTGGAACCACACAAAACACCCAAAATAGCCAAAGCAATCCTGAGAACGAAGAACAAAGCAGGGGGAACTATGTGCCCTGACATCAAGCTCTACTACAAAGCTACAGTAATCAAAACAATATGGTACTGGTACAAGAACAGACCCATAGATCAATGAGATCAGAATAGAGCACCCAGATATAAACACATGCATATATGGATATGGTCAATTAATACACAATAAAGGAGCCATAAATATACAGTTGGGAAAAGAGAGCGTCTTAAATAACTGGTGTTGGGAAAATTGGACAGCTACATGCAAGACAATGAAACTGGATTACTGCCTAACTCCATACAAAAGTAAATTCAAAATGGATCAAAGACCTGAATGTAAGACATAAAACCATAAAACTCTTAGAAGAAAACATAGGCAAAAATCTCTTGACTGTAAATAAATATGAGCAATTTTTTTCTGGACACATCTCCTATGGCAAGGGAAACAAAATAGAAAATGAACAAGTGAGACTACATCAAACTAAAAATCTTCTGTACAACAATGACACCATCAGAAGAACAAAAAGGTGACCTTTTGGGAGAATATATTCATAAACGATTTATCTGATAAGGGGTTTGCCGGCCCCCTGCTTGGTAAACTAATGTTCGGGTGCCCCTGTCGGCCCCCTCCCTGCCTCTGACCTGCAGATTGAGGAGGTGACACGATGAAATATCGAAGACCTGAAAAGACCAGCCAGGGGACTCAAGGCGTAACAGCTCAAGAGTAATGCCAAAAAGGCACCTCTCACATTTATTGAGCAAATGAACTTAAAATGAACCCAAACATCATCATCTGGCCTTGAGTCTAGCCCAAGGACATGATACTCCTCAAGGATACTGAAACGATGCGAGGGCGGCCCCGAGCCATGGGAACTGTTTTGGTTCTCATCATTTTGTCCTTGATCACACATCAAGAGTTGTAGGAAAAACAATCAAGTCATGTGTATTTGATTTCTATATTACTTGAGTTATGTATTAATCCCATTAATCCTACATTCCCCCCTTTTTTGTTTTAAATGACAGAGATATATACAAATATATTTGTAGAAAGATACCAGAATAATGATTAGCTGGGCTCAACCTGTGACACAGCCTGTCACAGGGAATGTCTCTCTCATCTGGGGGGGTGAGGTTCTATGCCTCACCTCAGTTGGCCCCCACGTTGCTCACCCGAGGTCCCTTGTGACTGTGCCTGTCTTAGGTTGTTTCTCCTGTGAGGAATCTTACCCGTCTCTGGCTAACCAGCCATCTCTTGGGACTAAACAGGGAGATAAAATATAAAAGAGAGGACAGCCAACAGCTATAAATCTGGATAAAATGATAATATACATGATTATATTCTTGCAGCAAATGCAGGTGGGGAATCAGCATATGATTTCAAAAAGTTGCTTAAAAGGAATCACTTATTTCTTGACGTTAATTCTTGAAAAGTAGCACAAGCATGTATTAGCTTTAAAAGATTAGCAACTGCACTCTGTACACATGCTAGGAGAATAGGAGTACAAATACATAGCAAAAGCAGAAAAATCAGACAAATTAAAACAACACATTCCTGGAAATGGTTCACATCCCACATGTTATTTTAACAGCAGATAATCTATGGTAGCACAATTCTGAAGCACCACAACTTGCACGTCTAGCTCTTGATTGAGTTCAGATAATACAGAAGCAGTAAAATTCGTTGTCTCACTGTATGCACAGGCCAGCTTAGATATTTCTTTTTGCATTCCAATGATAAGTCCAGGAACCAGCAGGATGAATGCCGCTGCAACTGCAATAGAGGAGGGATCTAAAAGCTTCAGGTTGTTGTCATAATCAGAGAACAGAGCTCGAAGAAGTCTTTCATTGCTATTTCCAGGATAATCTATCAGAGCAGGAAGGATGTATCCCATGCCACATATACCTTGATAATGTGAAGAGAAGGCTTAGGGTGTGGGTACCACCTGCCCTGCCCCCAAGGTGGGTTGGGCCGCCGCCTGCCTGCTGGGGCTGCCCACAACGAAGTCATGGGCCATGCCAAGACACTATCTCCCTTCTGCAGAACACTCAAACATTACAGGCCAAGCCGCCCCTGGCCCTTTTAGCCTCAACTGATCTCACTGAAGAAAGACTCTAGAGCTTAATATTTAACACAGAGTTTCAGTAGGGGGTTTCCTTGCATGTAGTTACATTGCTCTGACTGCAAACATCCCGCCTTGCTCCTTTCAGAGGCCCTCACCCTACTCTGTCCAAACCCAAGGTCCCTGTCTCATTGCCCCCTCTACAGATAGAGACCTTAGCTGCTGCTAGGGAAAAGGAGCAATGAAGAGCGCTGGCTGCTTCATGCTGAGAGGGGGCGCATTAAGGGTGCAGTTAGGTCTCCATCGGTGGTCAGTTGAGAGGGCCTTGGAGGATTGGCGCTTCCATCTTGGGTCCTATTTTTATTACTATTTGTAGTTTTATGGCTTCTAGCAAGATAGAACAAATCATTTTATTAGGTTAAGTAGCAACACCTGGAGTTGGATTTTCCTTTTTGGAGCAACTTGACAAGATTAAGAATGCATGGAATATGAGAACTAGAAATAGTAAAATTTTAATTGAAATGATGGGAGAAAACTAAAACATCTGGAGAATCATAGCTAGATATTTTGGGGAAACTAGAATTCTGGATCTAGTCTATGTCCCAATAACTAATATTAGGATTTAGTATAGATAAGGCTGCATTATTGAAACAATACTTTTTTCTAAAATCACCCTCATTTTTATTAGAAGTAACCAGATTAAGAAAATAATTAACACTTGGCTTGATTATTTGCATAAGTGCAGCAAGAAGAGCAATTGATCTTTTAAATTTGCTTTGCTGGAACCTTTTACAAGGAATTTCAGAGTGGACTTTAAAAGGCCTCTCGAGGCCAGAAAGCTAAACCAGACTTGCCATCAGGTTTTGCCTGCAGTACCTGTAGATTTGGATGAATTCCTCTCCTCTTGAGGTTCCTAAGACATTTCTGAGGTTTCTGTACTTGCCAGGAAATGACCTTCTTTACTCACCTGGTAAGGCTGCTGGGAACCCTGTAAGCAAGGTACCAGGCCAATTCTTCCAAGAAGCTTTGTTGGCTTTATAAAGTCAACTTTAGTTCTTTAAAGTTGTGTGTTCAAATCTGAGTTTATGCACATGTCTTTCAGGTATGACATTCCAGGCAAAGTCTTGGTAATATAACCAGTGTTTTTAATTTTCTGTTACAAGGAAAGCAGATTCTTGTTGAGCTTATGCAAATAAACATACCGCTATAAAATATAAAAATACTCAACTGAATTTGACCCAGGAATTCCACTCCTAGGAATTTACCCTAAGAATGCAGCAGCCCAGTTTGAAAAAGACAGGTGCACTCCTATGTTTATCGCAGCACTATTTACAATAGCCAAGAAATGGAAGCAACCTAAGTGTCCATCAGTAGATGAATGGATAAAGAAGATGTGGTACATATACACAATGGAATATTATTCAGCCATAAGAAGAAAACAAATCCTACCATTTGCAACAACATGGATGGAGCTAGAGGGTATTATGCTCAGTGAAATAAGCCAAGCCGAAAAAGACAAGTATCAAATGATTTCACTCATATGTGGAGTATAAGAACAAAGAAAAAAACTGAAGGAACAAAACAGCAGCAGACTCACAGAACCCAAGAATGGACTAATAGTTACCAAAGGGAAAGGGACTGGGGAGGACGGGTGGGAAGGAAGGGACAAGGGGGAAAAAGGGGCATTACAATTAGCAGGTGTAATGTTAGGGGGGCACAGGGAGGGCTGTACAACCCAGAGAAGACAATTAGTGACTCTATAGCATCTCACTATGCTGATGGACAGTAACTGTAATGGGTTTGGTGGGGGGGACCTGATGAAGGGGGTAGTGTAATCACCATAATATTGCTCACTTAATTGTAGATTAATGATATCAAAATAAACTTAAAAAAATACTCAACTGAAAGTTTTTAAATTCT
The DNA here is from genome assembly GCA_032199065.1 of Smutsia gigantea. Lineage (NCBI taxonomy): Eukaryota > Metazoa > Chordata > Mammalia > Pholidota > Manidae > Smutsia > Smutsia gigantea. Next base: position 31,481 of record JAVSCE010010393.1, read on the forward strand.
GGAGGGGTCAGGTAGAGAGAAAGATAAATATTTCAATTCTGCTTATAAAAGGTATTGTCATTTACTAAACTGTTGGTAGTTTAAGAGAAAAAGTTTAAAACACTTTATCAACAACATTTGAAACAAAAAGCCATAGAATCATTTTCTTTAGTTAATCTTATGTAACTAATACTTGCTTTGTTGAAATCTACTTCTTTACCTGTTGAGAAGTAATAAAACAGTGACTATAAATGACAAGTCTTACAAATGACAATGGCAAATGATCTGATGAGAGCTTACTGTAAGACAGTTGATATAAGGAAATTTGAATATTTTTGTAACACCAAACATTCAGTAACAAAGTTTAGCATCATTCCCTTTGACAGTATTTTCCAGGTAATTATATATCAGATAAATAAGCCAAATTAGCCAAATACTTTCCCTAATGAGGAGAAAAATATCCTCTGACATGTTCCAGGGGCCCTCTGGAAAATATCAGAGTTAACTAGAGGTAAAAGCACCTTTTTGAATTTGATTTTGGAAAGTTGTCAGAAGAAAGTTTTTAAGGCATTTGCCTAAATAGAATTATAGGTTATTAATACTTATTATTTAACTAGAATGACAATAAAAAGGCTTAAAGGCAAATACAGGTTACTCAGTTGTTAACAACACTTAGCTTACAGCCCTTTTAATATTAAGATCTTATTATATATATATATATATATTTTTTAATACTCAGATAACTCATTGAGACTTTTAAGCATGAGAAATTGCTTTGATAAACAATTAGAAAACATTTTGCAATCTTACAATATTAAAGGTAGACTAATAAACTTTTGTTCCTTTAACAAACAAAAACTAGTTTTGCTATGTACTTGATATTGACTTATTTGCTTTAATTTCATATAACATGACTATATCAAATTTTCTATAAAGTTTCTATAATTTTCTTTTTACATTCAGTGTTCCCCTTCTTTAAATAAACAGCTGTATTTAAGAACAAATTTACCTTATTTTACTCTTAATACAATGCCTTTCCATTCTTTATACCTTCTTATCAAAACACACATTCTTTAGCATACAGAAATGTTTTCCTTATTATATTAAGTAGTTTTAATTAGAACTTAAAAACATTAGGTACCTTAACTTTCAATGAACACTGAAAAATAGGCTATTGTAAACTGTGACACCAGAATTCCTCAGATTGATACATTTATGAACACTCTTTATCATTTCTGGAAATGTGCCTTATAGCACAATTTTTTACTGAGCATAAAACATCTTTATATAACTTAGCAAAACTCTAAGAACTTTGGTTTCCACAAAAATTCTTAGGCTGTTTGCAGATATGTACACTGTTATACATTAATATACTATTATTATTATTAAGATAGTCATTTGTTATACTTGTTTACACACTCTTTAGCAATTATGCTAGATTACTTATAAAACTTTTATTAGACATTAAACAAAGTCAAGCCTTTAAGCATCTTTTCGAAAGATTTAACAGATAACGTCAACATAAATGACTTTAAGTAAACTTAGGCAGCTGATAACTATAAGGACATGTCCATTTCAGTTCAACTTAAATAAGCATTAATGCTTAATCTTTTATTAGAATTTTCTGGAAGTTTTAGAATGCCCAATTTTCACAAGCACTTGTTTTTAAATTAATTTTTATTAATACCATCCAGAGGTAGAAAAACATTTTTCATTTACACACTTAGACAAACATACAGACTGAGACATAATGATTACAGTTACCAATACTTTTCATAAAAGAATATATACTCAGATAGATAAACTGATACAAAGATTTGAGTTACTAATATCCAGTTGCCCTCTTTCTTGTTAGCTTACTTGATTAAGGGTATCTCAATTTTCAAGAATACACTCTAAGGGTCAGTAGTTCACATAACTGCGTTAAGGTTTAGATGGTCCCAGACTAAAAGGGCCGATAAAGGCTCTGTACTGATAGGGACTGTGTGTGTCCATGTGGCTGGAAATGAAATTCAAGTACAATTCTAACACCAGTTATTTAAAGCCAGGCTGTATTGCAGAAGATACATTTCTTCCATTTCAGGGAGTCTAGTTTAAAAATCTCTCAAATTTTTGAAGATAATGATGAACTCAATAAATAGAATAAATTTTCAGTAAAAGAATTTAGAAAACTAGTTCCATATTGTAGTAGTTCACAGAATTTTTGACTATTTTCTTTTCTTGTGGCAAGATATATTTAGCTGCATAACATTATATTGCATACTTCTTTCAGGGGACAAACCTCTCTAATCAGAGATTTAAAACTGGTAGCTGATGCTAATCATCTTTTAAGTGGCTAACAGGTGCTTAGACACATTTTATGAGATAAAGAGTACAGCATTTAGTCAGGAATAAGAGCAATCTCTTACCTTGCAGTGGTGGGCATCAGGTTCCGTGAAACTGATGAAGTTAGAAGAAAGTTAGGAACACCCCTTGCCTCACTCAGAGGCCAGGGCAGCCTGAAAAAGAAGGCTGGAAGTCAGAGAGACAGAAAGAGAGTCACTCCTCATGGATACCCAGTTGGGCTGTCGGGGTCTGATTCCAGACATGTGGGTCTTTGAGAAGCCGCTGAAGTGTAGCCTCAGCCTAGACTCTCGCAGTTGCCCACAGCCTTCCTCAGTCCCTCGCATCCAAGGGAATGCCTCTGAAAGGGAATCCTGGCCTCCACTCAGCTGACTTTCCCAGTTCCCGAGGGAGACGGGGGATCCACTGAGGGAGACGCAGGGGAACCTGTCGCTCGAGACTTTGAGATCGGCAGCCAGGCTAGTCCCATTTAAGTGGCTGACAAGCGCCCAATGTTGTATGCCAAAGACGGCTTCCTTCGATAAGGATAGTAAAAGAAAAGGCAGTCTTGGATGCCAATACTCACCTCTGAGGTTATCTCAGACGAGCCCCTGAAAATGATGCTGGGGTTCTTGTTTGCAGAGCTGAAGAATAAACTTAACAAACAGTCAAGGTAGGAGAGCTAATGGGAGGCTTTTATTTAGAAATACAATGAGAGGAGAGACAGCTCCTGGCTCAGGCAGGGAGGGGATAGGAGAGCCTTGTGCACATAATTTTGACAAATGATAGGGCTGTTTTACAGTCTTTGAGGAAGTACTTTCCACTGGAATCTCTCTGAAGGAGCCTGCAGATTTAAGGAAGGGACAGTAAAAGCAAACTTTTCTCTGTCCATTACAGCTAGAGGAATTGTAAAAAGGCAGTCTTTAAGATCAATGATAGCCATATCCCAATCTTTTGGAATCATAGCCAGAGAAGGGAGACCTTGTTGTAAAAGTCCCATAGGTTTGAGAACTGCATTAATTTGTCTTAAATCATGCAAAAGTCTCCAATTTCCTAACTTCTTTTTTATAACAAATACAGGGGAATTCCACGGGCTTGTGGAAAATTCTAATCTGTCTAACTGAAGCTGTTCCTGAACTAATGTGTGTATGGCTGTTTGCAAAGGCTGCAGAGCGAGAGTGATCAAATTACACAAAGACCAGACAGGCACAGGGATAACATTGCCTTGTCTGTGAACCTTCTTAAAATCTCTTAACACATTCTTCCAATCAGCCTGTTTAAGAGTCCCATGTGGAGGCAACCAATCACAATGTTTTTTAATA
>JAVSCE010010395.1:0-265119 GCA_032199065.1 Smutsia gigantea
GGGGGACCTGATGAAGGGGTAGTTTAATAACCATAATATTGCACATGTAATTGTAGATTAATGATAATAAAATAAATTATATTAAAAAAAAAGAAACCAGACCAGTTACAGTTAACAAACCCAAGTCAACAGTTTCAAGTTCCATCACTGCTCCATTGAAGCCGACATGGTCTTGGCTTTCTCAGGACAGTGCAGATTTTATGGACTTCAATAAAGGTCATTACTGAATGCATAACTGTGGTGGTTATAAAACATAGCTGCAAATTCTTTGATACTTCCATTGACAGATGGGGATCTATGTCCCCTTTCTTTGAGTCTTGGCAGGCTTGTGAGTGCTTTAACCAAGAGTGCAGTAAAAGTGGTGCTATGTGACTTCTGAGGCTGGATAAAGAAAATGTGATGTAAGCCTCTACCTTGTATGCTAGAACATTCTTTCTTGGAGCCATGAGCTACCACATGAGATGTCAGATTATTTTGAGACAGACATCAAGCCATGAGGAAGTGCAAATCACATGGAAGGACCATGTATAGGTGCTCTAGTTATCAGTTCCAGTCTTCAAGTCATCCCAGACCAAACGTCAGACATGTGAGTGAGAAACTTCTAGATGATTCCAGGCCTTAGCCATTCAGGCTACTCCTAGTCATCTGAATCTTCCCAGCTGAGTCCTCAGACATGTGAAAGAGATAAGCCACACTTGCTGTCCCCTGTTTGAATTCCTGACCCACAGAATTCGGAAGTGTAATAAAATGGGTTTTGCTCTCTACTGTTAAGTTTGGGTGATTTGTTATTCAGCAATAGGTAACCAAAATAACAAGCAACCAATATGATTCAATCCTTGTACCATATACTTTTTATATTCAAAATTTTTGAAACCTAATATTTTCTCAGAGAATATCTCCTAACTTTTCATTTAGGAAGTAGGATCACTGTTACCTATTATTAACATGTGGTGCATCCCCCCAAATGAAAACCTATTGGAGGATTTATTGAATATATTGATATGTGAGTCACCTGATATTTACCCAGCACCCACATAAGGAAGAACCCAGAGTACGTCTGAAGATGATAATATGGAATACAAGACCCATTCTTACCTCTAGGAATTTGCATCTGTATCCAATGGGTGGGTCAAAATACAGGACAAGGGCAAATGTGCTCAGGGGAAGGGCACATTAGCCTAGCTCTAGGTGGGGTGGCATAGTTATGTTCAAGAACAGGTCATGAATACCAACCACTTGGGATTTGAATCCTCATATTCAAATTCAGATTTAGACCCCTCCCTTCCAGCTGTGTGACCTCAGGCAAGCGACTTAATTCCTTTGTGCCTCAATTTCCACATCTGTAAAATGGGAGTATCAATAGTACCTACCTTCTATGGGCTGTTTATGAGGATTAAACAAGATAATGCATATAAAGCATTAGAACGGGGACTGAAGCTTAGTAAGTTCTCAATAAGTGTTAAGTGCCAATGTTATAAGAGTATTGAGGGGATGCTTAAGACATATGCCACACAGGCACATGCAGACTAAAGCAAAGTCTCACTAAAAAGTCACATAAATAATCCAGGGACTAAAGGCTCAGGTGTGCCTCATGAGCAGAGGGCTACATGCTAGAATGTAAGTGAACATCCTGCCTTGGTCCTTCTCCTCTGCAGTCACTAGGTTCCTCTGGGCCCAGCCTGCTCACCTGGCTGGTATGATAAAAGCCTTGAAGTTCAGAGTCAGATAGACAATGAGTCCTAACTCTGCCTACTATTATGACTCTGAGTAAATTAGCTCTGTTTGTCAGCTTCCCCATCTATAAACTGGAGAAAATAGTTTATGGAGTGTTGTGGGGATGAAAGCAATAAAGAACCTAGTATATAAGAGGCACTTGATAATAACACCTTTCATCAAGGAGCAGGGGGAGGGAGGTTAGGGAAGATGCCTCAACTACATTTGTATGAATTTTTGTTTATGCACAATTCTGATTAGCCTGTCCCCTGAACAGCCTTATCAAGCAGTTGCCTTACCACAGATGGGATTTATTATGTCCTAAACACAGAATGCCATTGGCCTTTAGTGTGCTAGGCTCCACAAGTATGTGTTACCTTCTCAGGGCAAACAGAATCTAGACATTGAGGCTTTGACAACTAAAAGCTTCTTGTAGGTCAGAACAAGAAACCAAGTTTTCTGCTTTTGTTTTTATTTTTTTCAGACTTGAGTGCATTTAAAAGTTACTCCAAATGAGCAATAAAAAGCAACCACATGCAGCAACATGTATGACACCCACAGACATAGTGTTGAGTGAGAAACACACACACACACACAAAGAGTATACATGGTACAATTTCATTTGCATGACTTTTAGAAAAAGGCAAGACTCTACAGGGTTGAGAGCAAAATTGGGATGACCTTTGTCAAGTAGAGAGATTACCTTTGCCTGGGAAAGAGAATGAAGAGGACTTCAGGGGTTCTGGAAACGTTCTAAACCTTGATCTGGGTTGTAATGGGGTGAGAACATATCTAACAATCGTATCACGCTGTAGGCTGAAGATTCATGTACTTTACTGCATGTGTGCTAGACCTCATTAAAAAATGTCCTGGGAAGATGCTGCCATTACTGCTTCCCTGTAATTTACCAGTGGTGGGGATAAGGAAGAGGATAGTGTGGGGGCTCTTACATATGTCTTTGGCTGTAGACCAAAGCCTTCATTTCGATAATTACTTTTAATTTAGCAGAAAAGGCCTGATGCAGCAACAGCAGTGTGTTCAGCTCCCTGCTTTTCCCCAGCACTCTGCGAAATGAAGGCACAGCAAGGTGCATATATGTATTTCTTTTGTTCATCTATAAAGGGCTTATAAATAGTAATACCAACCTCAGTGCCAGGCATTTCCTGGGGAATTAATAGCCAGCTGGGGTTAATGGTCCTTGGTTTGACTTTGGGCCATCACCTCTTCTTGCTGCTCAGTAATTCCCAGAAAGTATCTTGTGCCTTGATGGTTATTGCTTAAGCGCATTAAAATCAAGTTAAGGATCTGACTTTATGTTTAGCTGTGATAATGTAAGACACAAGAAAGTACTCCCAGCAAACACACTCACTGTTGTGTGATTTTATTTAACTAATTTTCTTCTATATTTTCAGGTAATGCAATGGAATGATGCACGTGGACATTTTTGCAGATGCTGTTGCTGTGTGTGTGTGCGTGTGTGTGTGTGTGTGTGTGTGCATGATGCTCATAACTAATCAAACAAGATCTCCACAAAGCTTCACTAAAAATCTTTACAGTGGGTTCATCATTTCAGTGAAAATTTTCTATTTGGATCCAAGTGTTAGGTGAGAAAATAGTTTATGAAAATATGGACAAGTAAATGATCTGTAGTTCATGAATTTAGCACAAAGGCATTCACAAAAGCAAGACTCTGTGGTTAGAGTGGGCCCAGGGGACACCTGGAACATGGGCAGCAGCCCTGTAAAACAGTATTTTCCACGTGCTTCTCTGAAGGGTGGCAAGAACCCTTCCCAAGGCTTTCTGCTCACTGCTGCCCAGTAAAGGGGAATCATCTCAAGGCATTTCTGAGCAGTTCTTAGAACAGGAAAGCACACACATTTCTGATTTTTAAAACCCTGTCCATTTAGTTCAATAAAATGAGCATTTGTTGCAAACCTGTCCTGTGCAAGGCAGGGCAGGGCACAGACTGTTAACTGCTAAACTTTGCCTTTGCTAGTGCATGTCAAGTGAGAAAGATGGACAGACAGACCCAGACCAGAAGGCATAGCAGAATGTGCTCATCTCTATAAGCAAGGCACATGGCACATGCTTCGGGAAAACACAGAGAGTTCATTGTGAACAGAGAAGGGTTCACAAAGACCACCCACCTTATGAGACTTGAACCATTTGGACTAATTCTCAATTTCTTTTGTGCATCAGGTTCCAAAGAAAGGGTATGACTATATGTGTAAGGCCCACAAATAAAGGATTCTTTATTGGAAAACATTTTAAGGGCGGAGTTCCTCTAGTTTGTTCATCTGAATGCCTGGAGTTGGGAGGTGGCAGGGGGTGTAGTCAAAAATGTAAATTCACTGGCACTGGCACTCCTCGAGAAATTAAATTGGAATATCTGGGATCTCATTTTAAACAAGTTCCCCTCATGAAGTTTTAGTGCACTGAAGTTTGAAATCACTGATTTAGGGCCCTTCACACCTACAAGTAAACAAACCACCACCACCAAAAGCAATGACAAAACACTTATCTTGGGAAGTGCTTAATTCTTAGCATCCAAACTTCCTGCAAGTACTTTCCAGCTGCTTTTATGGGTTGAAAGATGTGGGTTTAGCTTCTTGCAGACCAAGACCATGACCAGTTCTAATTCACTCTTAACCTCCTATGGCCCAGGCAGTGCGTGGTACACCAGCATTCTGCTCAATAAGTATTTGCGAAGTGGAAGAATGGATGAATTACTGCAGGTAAGTTTAATTTGAATGGCTAGCAGCTTCCCTTCAAAGTGTTCCGATGATTGAATCGCTCATCCAAAATAGACATTAACCTGGAAATGGTGTGAATTCTGTAAGATTGGCAATTACTGGGAGATGTGGGCATCTGCAAAGTCCATGACTTGGATGTTACACCTGGTAGAGGTAAAACCTGGTAGCTTCATACATAGGATACAAGAGAACAATGTGTATTACTGTATCAGGAAAATTGAGAAAAGTTCAATGTCTATCTAAATGTCTATTTTTAGAGTAAACTAGGTATTTCCGCCTTTCCCTCTCCCTCTGTGGCAATTAGGAGGAATACATCTGGGGTTTGCATTTAACTGAAATTTAAGTGGCTACATGGACAATTAAAAATAAAATCCTGTTATTCTCTCTCACTCTCTCTCTCTCTCCATCCAACCTTCTGCAAACTGTGGGTAATAATTATATACATCCTTCCTACCTCCCAAGGTTGAGAACATATATGTGAAATTCATAAATTAGATAGTGTTATAGAAACACAAATTACAATTATCACTTTTACTTTCTATGGGTAAATAGTTCTGTGGCAAATATTTCACCTGATGTGGGTCTTCACCATCACAGCACATGCCAAAGAGCCTGTACCCCTCACCACCAGACTGAGGTGTGTGCCCCTTGGGCTAAGTAAAATGATTTGAATAGTTGTTTAAGAAAAACACAGCAGGGCTATGTTTTTTAATGCTAAGTGAAGCACAATTTTTAAATACTATCCTATTTTGGACTATTTATGCACTTCATTTTCTTAGACCATCAGGAGTTAACTGCCAACACACACTGTGCTCAGTTTCATGATAACTTGGAGAGATTCTTCCCAAAAAGAAAAAAGGGTCATTTGACTGGTACACTTGACTGTTCCCCATTTCCCAAGTTATTTTCATCATATTCCTTTTTATCTTAAGCTCACATAACCCCTCGAACCAGAATCTAGGGCAAAAGCAGAGAGCAGACCTATCGATTCATTGATGTGGCAGCGTTGGTTTTGATTTTAGAAGGTTAGTGGCCTATGGGCCAAATTCGTTCAGACGACAAACACCCGATAATGATATAGCGCTTCCTCTTTTTAAAAATCCAACCACCGCTGTTTAAATACAGCTAAATATCAGTGGGAAAACATAATGTATACTTTTAAAAGTAAGTCTCTGTGTGGTTTAGTCATTCTATAATTATGTTTTAGATACATGATGACCTTTTAAAATATATAATAATAATATTGTTGATACTTCAGATAAATGGTTCCTGTTTCATTTTCAATGTGTCATTAGCTTACCGTTACTAAAAATTTAACCATGCTTTAAAGAATTCCCAGATGGAAACGAGATTATATTAGTAATTTACAATAGTGCAATACATTTCTGTTATGCTTACTTAATAGCATATTTATATCATGCACATTCCTTTGAATGTAAAATCGTCATCTGGTTCTACTGGATAGTAGGTAGGATATGAGAAAGAAAATCCAAACAGGAGATTTGGGGAAAGATGACAAATACGCAAAGCTTAGTTTTTTCCTACAGACAGGACAGTACCTATGTATGTGTGTGTGTGTGTGTATTTAAAATAAACATAATTCTTAATCGCATAAAATTGTTTTTCAATGTTCAGAATATTCACTTGTAAAAAGAACCACTCAGGGCAATTACATTTATTGACCAGCTAAACTCACTTTAATGCCACTCCTTACAAGCATATACTGCTTTAGGGTTTTATTATACAGAAGATGCCACCTATAACTATTACCAATGATAGTTGTAGATGTGACTAAAGATGCCATTGGGTAGGTGATGCTCTGTCTCTATTTTCTGCATAAAATAGGCTAACAACCGACTTTATGAGTGTGTGGACACCTGAAAGTGTTCTGGGTCTTATGTACTTCCCAGAGCTCTATGCCTGCAGTATGATCTAGTGTCATCTTTTAATATTCGTGCTTATTAACTACTTGGTGAATTTCATTGAAACTGTTTTTGTCTTCTTAAGGTGGTTCCCGGAACCATTTTATCACCTGATTTATGACAAGTGGACCACAAGTACACTTATCCCAGAAGTTCTTAAACAGGAAGGTGAAGCCTCAGGCACCGTCAACTCCTAGAAGTTGTATGTTCAATTTGCACATTTGCGCTCTCTCCCAGGGAGAGGGCTGCTAGCTAGTGTCACAGTCCAAGAGATTAGAAATATGAAAGGTTTTCAGATCCGTTGATGGAGCCAATGATAGGGCCAAAGGCAGAGTGATGAATGAGGATAAACTGTGAGGGCAAAAGGGTAGGAGGGACAAGAGAAAAATGAGGAAGAAAAGATAGAAGACGGGAGAGGCAAGGGAAGGAGAAGGAGAAGAGAGGACATGAAATTGGGAGCAAAGGAGAACAAAGGCCAGCCAGAGAATGGGAAGAGAAGAGGGGGAGAAAGAAAAGGACAAGAAGGTTCATCCCACAGCCTTCTCTAGGACTCAGGGGACCAAGAAACATATCCCCCCTCCACCAGGTGCCTGCCAGCAGGTCCAGCTTCTGTCCAGCTGTGGCACACAGCCATTATTCTTTCCTATTTCACCCATAGTTGTTGATTCAAGTAGGTGTTTTTTTTTCAGGCAAAGGGGCCATACTAGTCACTTGAGCGATGGTTCTAAGAATGCATCAGAAGGATGAAGATTGTTCTGCCTGGTATTTGGATGTAGTCAAATAGGCTAAGCTAAGTGAACGGTCTTGAGCAGCAACTAGGGCTCTAATGGACACTGGACAATCCTACTGTCACAGTCCTAGTAAAAAAAGAAATCTGTCTGAAGTGAAAACTACATAGGTAAATGCAAGTTCTTCAAATGGATCAATGCCTTCAGATTTCAAAAAATTTTTTTTATTTTAAAAATGAAGTTTGAAGGAAAGGATAGATGTTCTGAATTTACATTAAAATAATGCTAAAAGTCTTTGGGTTCCAGGAATAGACTTTTGGAGCAGAATTTGAACGACCAAGAGATTAGATGATTTAACATCATATACACAGAAATTCCCAGAAGTCCTTGAAGTAGCATAGTGGAGACAGCTCCAAAAAGGACCTCCTCTTCAGATGTCTACATTGACACCCAGAAACATCGATCCTGAAGTTTGAATCTGGCCTCAGAAAAGCACAGAACACAGTGAAACTGTTGAACATCTACCCATGAAACTAAACATTAATCTGTTCCAAACAGCCCCTATTTATAGGGTGAACATAGGATTTATCATCCATACTGGGATGCTTTGGGGAGTGAAAAAAGGGGTCATTAACACATTGACACAAGACAATAGTCATAAACTGAGACTGTTCCTGGTAAAATGGGATGTACGATCATCCTATCTCTACAGAACTTCTCACTGCTTGGCAATGAGATAAAACACAACAAAACAAACAGAACCAAAATAATAACCAGGAATGATTATTAAACTGCAGTGTGATCTGCCTCCAAATGGAACCCAAAGAATTCAAGAATTCCAATGACCAAAACTCATCATGTTTGTGGCTATTGGTTAGCCTTGTGTTTGTGCAAAAGAGGTATAAAATAAGGCATGAGACATATGGACACCAAACAGGTTGGTCCTGAAAGTATGTGGGAGTTGCTGGTACCTAGGAGCAGGAGACATTCATTCTCAATTCTATTTTATGGCTATTCTATCTCACATGGTTAGGGAGGCTGAGAAGACTCAAAATCTGCAATTGGCAAGCTAGAGACCCAGGAGACATGGTGGTGTAGTTCCCACCCAAGTCCAAAGACCTGAGAACCAGGAGAACCAGTGGTGTAAGTCCCACTCCAAGGGCAAGAGAAGACCGATGTCGCAGCTTAGGAAGTCACGCAGGCAAAGTTCCCTCTTGCTCATCCTCATCTTGAATGTATCAGTGAGATTTTATATCAGTTCGACAAATCCTCCTCGTTTCCAAACAATCAGGACCCATAATTCTTAGCCATTTCTTTAAAGGATGAAAGCATTTTTCCCCCATGTTCATTTCTGAGGTTAAAAAGGCATCTGCAAATTTTGCTTGATAAATTTTCCATTCATTCTCCTCCTCTCCAATACGCCAATCAAGCTGTCAGCTTGCTTTCTCTGCAGATGCATAACATTTCACCTTCAGTCTCATTAACTGATTTGCCTTTGGTTTCACATGAAGAAAACTCATCTCAACACTTAAAACCCCGGGAGTTACAATTCAGAATTTCTTCAGCTGTCTTAGATTTTTAGCTCCCACAGCTTGTTCTCAATTTTCTGCCTTTCAGATAGAAAATTTTCCTTTTTCTTTCAACCACCTTTCATTGACCCCATCTTCATTCAATATGCAGTAAGACTTACACTCACATTTTAGCTTTTAGATGTGTCAACTTTTATACAAAATACAGTCAAGCTTCACTCATTTGGACTCTATTTGGACTTTTGTGAAAATTAGGGTAAAATCTTGATTCTACACTTTGCTTAGGTATGCCCTTCCCCATTCAGGTAATAAATATTACCCTAATAGTATTTTATACACAAACAATCAAGGATGTAATCTGTATCTTTCAGGACTTTTGAAAGCAGATTGCTCTAAAGTAAGGCTGGCCTTAGAAGTAAGCGGAGTACAAATCATTCCCGAGAGCATTTGTGCACGCAAGTGACCTTCACTGGTGGCACTTGGTAAGTACATTTTAAGTTAATGTAGCCATCTGATTGCTAAAAACTGTTTCTAAAACCATATTTTAGCTTGGTTAAGGATGCAGTTTCAGAGTCAGGCTGTCTAGTTTGGAATCCTGGCTTCACTATTAACTTACTGTATGATCTAGGGCCAGTTATCTACACCTCAGGGTCTCAATTCCTTATCCTTAAGATACGGGAAATTACAGTAAATACCTCTTAAAGTTGTCTTGAAGATTAATTGAGATGAGATGTGTCAGATACTTACTGTATTGCCAGGAAGATGATACTCCCTTATAGGCAGTTGACTGAGTTTGTGTTCTCCCTGAAGCAGACCCTGGGACAAGGATTTGAGTGCAAGTAGTTCATCTGGGAGACAATCCCAGGAAATACTGACAAAAGAGTATGCAAGTGAGACACAGAAGGAGAGGCAGCCAATAAAAGGTGCAGAACCAAGTAAGTTATCTCTGTGGACAATTGTGACCCAGTCACACTGGGGACCTCGGGGAGACTGTCAAGCACACAGCTCAAAGTTATGCCCATATGCCCTGCCAAGGAGGTAGGGAGCTGAGCTTTTATAGGTGAATTCCAGACAATTGTGCCAGGAGTGCTGCTTGGAATGAGGGAGACATTGGCTCTGCCTTTGTATACCTTGCATTTTTGTGGGACTAGAGTAGAGCATCTTGGAGTTCTTACTGTATGCATTTTACAAAATTGTCTGGGTTTCATGAGTGAGGCTGTGGTCATTCAAGACACAGCCACGCCAGTGAATACAGGATCAGGGTTGCAAGGCTAGACCCTGGCATAGAGATTCAAAGCCATTCAGAAGAGTCTAGTTTGTAACCAGGTTGTGAACAGTATATGTCAAATTTGTGGGTCAAGGTAAAGGCAGAGTAGAGAAAATGAGGAGGAGTGGGTGAGAGACAGTGGGCCAAGGCAGGTAGATTAGAGAAGGTCCTTGCACCAAGTGCTAGGTTGTCGGGGGTCAAGCTACTCGTGCTGCTTGACAAAGTCCAGACTGGAGGATGCCTTCAGAAGATCTGGAAGCCTCCCAGCTCGCCCTTGTTATTTCCCGCTATATTATTAACCTTCCCACGTGCTTCATTACTTGGAGCTCTAACAAAAAGTACACCGTAATTCTCAGAAATATAACAAGAATTTACCCCCTTTTATTTTCAGTTTTACTCCAAATACTTAAGGCAGGTAGCCAAAGCTCAAGGGAAGCTCACCCTACCTTTCCTGCTTACTCAGAAGAAACTCCCTCTTTGGAACCTATACAGGTTGCCCCTTATTACAGCAGAGGAGTTTTATAAGAAATTACAGCATAAAGAGATATGGGAACCAGGACTGTGGGGAGGACCCCCTCCTGACTCACCAATTGCCCAGAAAAGAATTAGTAATAAGCTTCCTTTTCCCACTATAGAAGGATCCCCTAATGTAGCTGTAGAGATTTTGAGTAGAAAATGGTACTTTTCTAAAGGTAAACGTAGCATGGGAAAAATTAATTGATGGACTCTGTTTCCCAGTCCTATTTCATATACTAGGGTTCATGATCTATACATGAATAGGTAGTTTTTGTTTAACAGAACAATGTTTAGTGCAGTTTAAGTTTTTTTATATATATACATAGAAAAGAATTAAAAGAAATAGGCCCAGCTGGTGTTTGTTAAGTGAGAAACAAAAGGAAAGGTGTGTTAATCAGTAGAATGCTTACTGGAATAGAAATGGTTAGGGGGAGTTGATAAGTAATCAAGGACAGAACAAAGAAGACCAAGACAGCCTTTAGGACCTAATTGCCCTTGCTATTGTTTCAATACCATGTAAGACGCCGCACCCCAGGACACTGGAGACTGCCAGAAATTGAGTTTAGAATTACTTAATGGTTGTCTGTTAAGTTCCCCACTCAGAATTCTATTGATTGTTAACTTGTATAAAATAAACGACTACTAGCCTTATGCTAGGAGATGCTTGCACCTTAGTCAGTGTGGGGGTCTTCTCATTCGCTGACGCCGTCTCACTCCCCTTCGATACCTCACCCCAGCTGGAGCTGGACTCCAGCACTAGGTAACCCCCCCAGATGAGGTCCAAAGAGGCCAAGCTGGCTTAAAAATTGTGCTTTGTAAAAATAATGTAAACCTGTAAAGCAGAGAGTTTTCTTTTAGCATGGAAAAGGAATGAGGAAAATGATCATTTTCTTTGTAAATGTCATAAATCATCCAAATATGGGGGGACACACCGGGCCTTTGGGAAGCCCAACCTGCATTTCATTCAAAGTTCAGCTCAAATGTCACTCCCTCAAAAAGCCTTCCCAAAATTCCCTTTCTGCCTTATACGTTGTCATGCCACCGTGGGAATCTCTCTGGTGGCACATATCTCAATATCTTGATTATAATTAAATGATCAGCTGTGTCATTAGCCACTTGATGTCCCCCTTCCTGAGAGGTCTGTCACCTTCACCACCTTATTCCAGGGCCATGCAGAGTGCAGGCCAGAGGTGATACTCAGTAATTACTTGTTGGATGAGAGTACATTTTTCTGTGTGACGCTTATAAAATACCATTTAGGTTTGTAAATAGTAGCCAAAGAAACTCCAATACAGCGCCTGCTGGATGAATTTTCCACTGTTCCTCTAAGCTGTTCCAGTGTCTCTGTGACTCTCTCTGTACCTGGAATAGCTCCAGAGCCTCTGTTGCAGTTGTGGGGCAGTGCACAGTTCCCTTCTCTGCAACATCCTTAGTGGGCAGCTGCTCAGGACATCCCTTGGTTAGTGATTGCAATGCCGTGAAGCTCTTTCAAGAGAAGATTCAAATTTGAGACAGTGGCTGAGCCCTACCTGTCTTCTCAGGGTTCTTCTACTGTTCCCAGTTACCACCAAACACTTGCCTCATGTGAGTCCTCCTACTTCCACTGTAGTCCTTTCAGGAGCAGGCTTTAAGCCTGGCATTTTCCCTTTCCTTACACGTGTTTAGTCTCAGGTATCTAAGGGCCTTGGTCATAACCCCAAGCCATCTTCCCTCACCCGTGGGGTGGAGGAGCACTTGTGTAGGAGTTCTAGGGACACCTTGGATCATCCCATCATTGTCAAGTTACTTGTGCAAATTAGTCTCTGATACCCTGGGGAAACACTTTTTACTTAGATTTGTGAGAGAGAGGCTGTGGAATCTCGTGGTTTTGCTATACAGGCAGTCCTTGCTTTGCATGGTTTTGATATACAGTTGACCGCTGAAGAACATGAGGGTTAGGGGCACCGACACCTCCCTCCTGTAGTCAAAAATCCATATATAACTTTTCACTCCCCCAAACCTTAACTATGAATAGTCTACGGTTGACCAGAAGCCTTACCAATAACATGAACAGCCAATAAACATGTTTTGTAAGTAGTATATATTATATTCTGTATTCTCACAATAAAGTAAGCTAGAGAAAAAAATGTTTTTTCAAACTGTCACAAATCTTCAAAAAGTTTTCCAATATAGTTACTGAAAAAAATTCACATACAAGTGGACCTGCACAGTACAAACCCATGTTGTTTAAACGTCAATTTTACAAAAAGTTTAGATATAACAGTTTAGTTAATAACAGCAGTTCCCCCAACAGCATGATTCAAATTTCAGTTACGTTGGTATATTAACATTAAGTAATTGCATAAGGGACACACTTCATTGCTAGCGCCCTGGTCCACAAATCACTACATGATGAACAAATGTGCATCACATCAGTGACCAATCACATCGCTTCTTTCAAAGCCTGTCAGTGATTAGTGACTGCAAACCTGTTACTCAGCTCACACAAAGACAGCAACGCATTGAGCAGTGTTGCCTATTTGTTACCCAGTGATAAATCCATATGACATTTTTCTAAAATAGATAATTGAAAGAGGCAACTGGTCAACAAAGGATAAAGTGCAGCAAAGAAACGAAAAGTGGTAACACGGGATGTTCAATGTGAATTAAACATAAATAGAATTACAGAGGAAATAGCTGAGTGTGAGAATGTTGACCATGCCTCCATCCTCCAGAGACTATAGATATGCAGTTGGAAGAACTTAGTCAAGGGGAACTGATCAGACTTACAAATGAGGAAAGTGGTTGAGATGAAAAGGATGAAGATGTCCCAGAGGAAGTGACACTGACCGAAACTGCACATTAAGGGAACTCTCAGAGATATTTTACAGCATTGAAAGTGCAAAGGACAAAATGTTGGAAGCCAGTTCATACTTAGAAAGGAGATGGCAATTAATTTGCCAAGGCACAGAAAAGATGCTTGATCCATATCTAACATTATATAATGAGATGGAGGCAAGCACTACTCAAACTTTTCTTGATAAGTTTTATACCAAGAAAAGCACTTTCTCAATGAGTCTGATGTTTTAAATTGCAATGTACAAAATACACATTAATTTTGCTATTGTTCATTTTCCTACGCATTCATAGCAACAGTAAGAAAAACTGTAATGTTTCTGACAATTTTCAAGGGCCACAGAACACTTGCAGTTTATTCCATCGGTTAAGATTGTTTTGATGGTTTACAAAACAAAGACTCTCTATAATTTGTTGCAATGGAATACGTCCAGATGTTTTGACAAGTCCATTAGAATTATGACAGTATTGGCAAGCTGAAGAGTATATGAAGGCAAGTATTCATTTCTGACAGTGGGACAGAATTTTAAAATTTGAGGCTGTCCTGTAAAAATAAAGTTACGAAAAATGATAGCAGATTATCAGATATCCGGAAAAAAGGATTGTAGGCCTGCTGCATGGTCTCAATTTTTAATGCCACCAAATCTGGCTATCCCCAGCACCCCTGTTTTTCTATTAAGTGTGATCTAAATTTTAGTGGGGAACCTTGAATTCCATTCCTTGACCCACTACTGAATAAAAGGGAGACTTAAACACAAATCATTATCCTCATATATCTCAAACCCTCCAACTGTGTGATTAAACATACTGTTAGGTAAGTCTCAAGGACTACAACAATAACATTTTTTTAGATAACTCTGAATGACATGTGATGCTAATCAACTGAGTATTAAAATATATTTTATGGGAGACACAGATCTTATGCTCAAGAGCATTCTACCTATTGCAATAGTTCCCGCCCCCTTTCAACTATCCACTTTAATAAAGTTTCAAGTCTGAAACAAATGTATTTTACGTATACTTATTACCTAATGATTCATATGTGCACATACACATTGGAAGCTGAAATCCCAAATTCTAAGTTGAATTGGCCAATGCCTTCCTCTCGCTAATATGACCGGAGTCTGGTCCACAAAGTAACTGGAATTTCTTTTTCTCTCCAATTCAACACTTGCAGCATAGCCCACAGGGCAATCTGTGGTCTTCTCCTGGCCGTGACTCGGGCTCTTCCACTTTGGTTTGATTGAGACCCCAAGAGAGCAGGGACAAAGCTGCCCCACCCACCCAAAGATGGGAGGTTGACTCAGGAAACGCTCCAGTTTCCCATTATTTTGTGTGTAGCCACTGCTCAATAAATGTTCACAGATTGACCAAAGAGTATGATTTTATTTGACAAAGTTGATTTGTCAAAGTTGTAGGGCTTTGGCAGGGTTGTGAGACTCCAGGGAAAGAAGGGAGAGAGAAGCCCACACAGTGGCCCTTAGATCCTGGCCATGGTGAGACTACCTAAGCTGTGGTGTCAAATGAGTTTCATTGTTTTATTTTTTATTTTTCATTTATTTTTTAATATAATTTATTTTATTATCATTAATTTACAATTACATGTGCAATATTACGATTATTAAACTACCCCTTCATCAGGTCCCCCCCACCAACCCCATTACAGTCACTGTCCATCAGCATAGTGAGATGCTATAGAATCACTACTTGTCTTCTCTGAGTTGTACTGCCCTCCCCGTGCCCCCCCAACATTACATCTGCTAATCGTAATGCCCCTTTTCCCCTCTTATCCCTCCCTTCCCGCCCATTTTCCCCAGTCCCTTTCCCTTTGGTAACTATTAGTCCGTTCTTGGGTTCTGTGAGTCTGCTGCTGTTTTGTTCCTTCAGTATTTTTTCTTTGTTCTTATACTCCACATATGAGTGAAATCATTTGATACTTGTCTTTTTCGGCTTGGCTTATTTCACTGAGCATAATACCCTCTAGCTCCATCCATGTTGTTGCAAATGGTAGGATTTGTTTTCTTCTTATGGATGAATAATATTCCATTGTGTATATGTACCACTTCTTCTTTATCCATTCATCTACTGATGGACACTTAGGTTGCTTCCATTTCTTGGCTATTGTAAATAGTGCTGCGATAAACATAGGGGTGCATCTGTCTTTTTCAAACCGGGCTCCTGCATTCTTAGGGTAAATTCCTAGGAGTGGAATTCCTGGGTCAAATGGTATTTCTATTTTGAGTTTTTTGAGGAACCTCCATACTGCTTTCCACAATGGTTGAACTAATTTGCATTCCCACCAGGAGTGTAGGAGGGTTCCCTTTTCGCCACATCCTCGCCAACATTTGTTGTTGTTTGTGTTTTGGATGTTGGCCAACCTCACTGGTGTGAGGTGATATCTCATTGTGGTTTTAATCTGCATTTCTCTGATGATTAGCGATGTGGAGCATCTTTTCATGTGCCTGTTGGCCATCTGAATTTCTTGTTTGGAGAAGTGTCTATTCATGTCCTCTGCCCATTTCTTAATTGGATTATTTGCTTTCTGTTTGTTAAGGTGCATGAGTTCTTTTTATATTTTGGATGTCAACCCTTTATCAGATACGTTTTTTATGAATATATTCTCCCATACTGTAGGATGTCTTTTTGTTCTACTGATGGTGTCCTTTGCTGTACAGAAGCTTTTAAGCTTGCTATAGTCCCACTTGTTCATTTTTTCTTTTGTTTCCCTTGCCCGGGGAGATATGTTCATGAAGAAGTTGCTCATGTTTATGTCCAAGAGATTTTTGCCTATGTTTTTTTCTAAGAGTATTATGGTTTCATGACTTACATTCAGGTCTTTGATCCACCTTGAGTTTACCTTTGTGTATGGGGGCTAGACAGTAGTCCAGTTTCATTCTCTTACATGTAGCTGTCCAGTTTTTCCAACACCAGCTGCTGAAGAGGCTGTCATCTCCCCATTGTATATCCAAGGCACTTTTTATCAAATATTAATTGACTGTATATGTTTGGGTTAATGTTTGGATTTTCTATTCTGTTCACTGGTCTGTGGGTCTGTTTTTGTGCCAATACCAAATTGTCTTGATTACTGTGGCTTTGTAGTAGAGCTTGAAGTCAGGGAGTGTAATTCCCCCTGTTTTATTCCTCCTTCTCAGGATTGATTTGGCTATTCATGGTCTTTTGTGGTTCCACATGAATTTTAGAATTATTTGTTCCAGTTCATTGAAGAAAGCTGTTGGTAGTTTGATAGGGATTGCATTGAATCTGTAGATTGCTTTAGGTAGTATAGCCATTTTGACAATATTTATTTTTCCTAGCCAAGAGCATGGGATGCATTTCCATTTGTTAGTGTCCTCTTTAATTTCTCTTAGGAGTGTCTTGTAGTTTTTCAGAGTACAGGTCTTTCACTTCCTTCGTTAGGTTTATTCCTAGGTATTTTATTCTTTTTGATGCAATTGTGAATGGAATTGTTTTCTGATTTCTCTTTCTGTTAGTTCATCATTAGTGTATAGGAAAGCAACAGATTTCTGTGTGTTAATTTTGTATCCTGCAACTTTGCTGAATTCAGATATTAGTTCTAGTAGTTTTGGAATGGAGTCTTTAGGGTTTTTTATGTACAGTATCATGTCATCTGCAAATAGTGACAATTTGACTTCTTCTTTACCAATCTGGATGCCTTGTATGTCTTTGTTTTGTCTGATTGCTGTGGCTAGGACCTCCAGTACTATGTTGAATAACAGTGGAGAGAGTGGGCATCCTTGTCTTGTTCCGATCTTAGATGAAAAGCTTTCAGCTCTCGCCGTTAAGTATGATGTTAGCTGTGGGTTTGTCATATATAGGCCTTTATGATGTTGAGGTACTTGCCCTCTATACCCATTTTGTTGAGAGTTTTAATCAGGAATGGATGCTGAATTTTGTCAAATGCTTTTTCAGCATCTATGGAGATGATCATGTGGTTTTGTTCTTCTTTTTGTTGATGTGGTGGATGATGTTGATAGATTTTCGAATGTTGTACCATCCTTGCATCCCTGGGATGAATCCCACTTGATCATGGTGTATGATCCTCTTGATATATTTTTGAATTCGGTTTGCTAATATTTTGTTGAGTATATTTGCATCTACGTTGATCAGGGATATTGGTCTGTAATTTTCTTTTTTCGTGAGGTCTTTGCCTGGTTTTGGTATTAGAGTGATGCTGGCTTCATAGAATGAGTTTGGAAGTATTCCCTCCTCTTCTATTTTTGGAAAACTTTAAGGAGAATCGGTGTTATTTCTTCTCTATATGTCTTGTAGAATTCAGAGGTGAATCCATCAGGCCCAGGGGTTTTGTTCTTGGGTAGTTTTTTGATTACCAATTCGATTTCGTTGCTGGTGATTGGTCTGTTTAGTTTTTCTGTTTCTTGCTTAGTCAGTCTTGGAAGGTTGTATTTTTCTAAGAAGTTGTCCATTTCTTCTATGTTTTCCAGATTGTTAGCATATAGATTCTCATAATATTCTCTTATGATTCTTTGTATTTCTGTGGGGTCCGTCGTGATTTTTCCTTTCTCATTTCTGATTGTGTTTATGTGTGTAGATTCTCTTTTTCTCTTAATGAGTCTGGCTAGGGGTTTATCTATTTTGTTTATTTTTTCAAAGAACCAGCTCTTGGTTTTATTGATTTTTTTCTATTGTTTTATTCTTCTCAATTTTATTTATTTCTTCTCTGATCTTTATTATGTCCCTACTTCTGGTGACTTTGGGCTCATTTGTTCTTCTTTATCCAATTTCAGTAATTGTGTCTTTAGACTATTCATTTGGGAATGTTCTTCCTTCTTTAAATAGGCCTGGATTGCAATATACTTTCCTCTTAGAACTGCCTTTGCTGCGTCCCACAGAAGTTGTGGCTTTGTGTTGTTGTTGTCATTAGTCTCCATATATTCTTTGATTTCTGTTTTGATTTGGTCGTTAACCCATTGATTAATTAGGAGAGTGTTGTTAAGTCTCCATGTATTTGTGAGCCTTTTTGATTTCTTTCTAAAATTTATTTCTAGTTTTATACCTTGGTGATCTGAGAAGTTGGTTGGTAGGATTTCAATATTTTTGAAATTACTGAGGTTCTTTTTGTGGCCTAGTATGTGGTCTATTCTGGAAAATGTTCCATGTGCACTTGAGAAGAATGTGTATCCTGTTGCTTTTGGGTGTAAGAGTTCTGTAGATGTCTGTTAGGTCCATCTGTTCTAGTGTGTTGTTCAGTGCCTCTGTGTCTTTACTTATTTTCTGTCTGGTTGATCTGTCCTCTGGAGTGAGTGGTGTGTTGAAGTCTCCTAAGATGAATGCATTGCTGTCTATTTCCTCCTTTAATTCTGTTAGTATTTGTCTCACATATGCTGGCGCTCCTGTGTTGGGTGCATATATATTTATAATGGTTATATCTTCTTGTTGGACTGACCCCTTTATCATTATGTAATGTCCTTCTTTATCTTTTGCTACTTTCTTCGTTTTGAAGTCTATTTTGTCTGATACAAGTACTGCAACACCTGCTTTTTTCTCTTTGTTGTTTGCATGAAATATCTTTTTCCATCCCTTCACTTTTAGTCTGTGTATATCTTTGGATTTGAGGTGAGTTTCTTGTAGGCAGCATATAGATGGGTCTTGCTTTTTTATCCATTCTGTTACTCTGTGTCTTTTGATTGGTGCATTCAGTCCATTTACATTTAGGGTGATTATTGATAGGTATGTACTTATTGCCATTGCTGGCTTTAGATTCGTGGTTACCAAGGGTTCAAGGGTTGCTTCTTGACTATCTAACAATCTAACTTAACTTTCTTGTTAAGTTATTGTAAACACAGTCTGATGTTTCTTTATTTCTCTCCCTTCTTATTCCTCCTCCTCCATTCTTTCTGTAATAGGTGTTTTATTCTTTGCCTTTAGTTAGTATTTGGATGGTCTGCTTTCTTTGCTATGATTTTATTTTCTCTGGTGACATCTTTTTAGCCTTAGGTGTGCTTCCATCTAGAGCAGTCCATTTAAGATATCCTGTAGTGGTGGTTTATGAGAGGCAAACTCTCTCAACTTTCGTTTATCTGGAAATTGTTTAATCCCTCCATCATATTTAAATGATAATCGTGCTGGATACAGTATTCTTGGTTCGAGGCCCTTCTGTTTCATTACGTTAAATATATCATGCCATTCTCTTCTGGCCTGTAAGGTTTCTGTTGAGAAGTCTGATGATAGTCTGATGGGTTTTCCTTTGTAGGTGATCTTTTTTCTCTCTCTAGCTGCCTTTAATACCCTGTCTTTATCTTTGATCTTTGCCATCTTAATTATTATGTGTCTTGGTGTTGTCTTCCTTGGGTCCCTTGTGTTGGGAGATCTATGAGCTTCAGTGGACTGCGAGACTACTTCCTTCCCCAGTGAGGGAAAGTTTTCAGCAATTATTTCTTCAAAGACACTTTCTATCCCTTTTTCTCTCTCTTCTTCCTCTGGTACTCCTATAATGCGAATATTGTTCCGTTTGGATTGGTCACACAGTTCTCTTAATATTCTTTCATTCCTAGAAATCCTTTTCTCTCTCTCTGCCTCAGCTGCTCCGTACTCCTGATCTCTGTTTTCTAGTCCATTAACAGTCTCTCGCATCTCATCCATTCTGCTGTTAAGCCCGTCGATCGCTTGTCTGATTTCTGTATTGTCTTTCCTCAGTTCCCTCACTTCCTCCCTCAGCTCTTGCACATTTCTCTGTAGGTCCATCAGCATGGTTATGACTTTTATTCTGAATTCTTTTTCAGGGAGGCTGTGCATTTCCATCCCTTCAGACTCCCTCTCTGGGGTTGTCTGGTTGATTTTGGTCTGAACCATATTCCTCTGTCTTTTCATGGCTGTATAATTTGGTCACTGATAGTTGCCACGTATGTCAGCTGGGCTCTTTAAGACCGCCTCTTGGGGTGCCGAGTCCTCTCGGGTGTAGCTGCACGCTGTGCGCTTTCCTGTGTATTCTCGTCTCTCTTTCAGGAATAGATGTATTTTCTGTGTTTTCGTAGATAAATATAGTGTTGGGAGGAGATTTCTGCCGCCCTGCTCACACTGCCATCTTCCCGGAAGTCTGCACATATAATTTTAAGCACAGAATTCCTTCCCACAACCCTGGTATCAGTTCATTATCCCATGATGCAAAGGAAAAAAAAAGAAGTTGATCTTGTGAATACAATTTCAAGCCACAAAATAATACCATGTCTTAAAAATAATACAAATATCCAAAACAGTGTTCTATTTTGTATAGTCTCCTTCAAAGAAAACTTGCCTATAAAAGTCCACCAGTGAATATTTTCCCTCATTCTCTGAGACGATGTGGCAGTTGGATAATCACACAGGCTGCTCTAAAAATGTATGTGTGTCTAGTTAATTTAGGCAGTTTATTTTGATAGCATTCACCTCTTTTTGATTATAGCAGGTGTTTCAAGGATAAATCTGCTGAAAATTGTATTTTGTCTAAACAATAGCAGCATGTACATTTATGGCCTTAGTATATTAAAAAGCATTTATTGTCTGGCAGCAATAGATATAATTACAAACATTTGTGACAATAATTGGAGCTATTACTACTGCACGGAGCCTCATGGAGTCCACCTTATTGCCACCTGTATTTATATTTGTTACTGGTAATTGTAAAAGCTAATTTTTCTTATTTGGTGCCTTATTTTTAAAAATTATTTGACTATTTCTCAAGAAAGGGTCTGTCTACCAGAAAATCTATAAGAACTATAAATGTAGTTTTGCCATTATTCAAATAACAGGCAGAATCCCATTTTAATGACTAATATATACATAAAATGTATTCCTGTATCCTAGCTCACAGAATATATTATACTTTATGTTCATGGATGCAAGAATCCTATGACTATAGCCTATCCAACAACCAGAGTACAAGTCTTAAGAAATGCTCTCTTTATTCCCAAAGTGTAATAACTTATAAATCTCTATAGGTCAGAAATATATAAAAGCTAAATTTTATTAACACTCTTTTCATTGCATCCAAACACAGTGATGGCAGGTCAAAGCAGGTTATTCTCTCCACCGCTCTGGAATGAGAAAAAGACCTTCTATTGCTTCCAGATACATATTTGTCTACCATAGTAAGAAGAGAAAGCCTACTACAGTACATTTTCTGCAGGATTTGGCTTCCAATTTGAAGAGACTTAGATCTAATATAGCGATTCTCTGGTCCCTCCAGGTTCATTTAAATGGAATTCCACCTGCTGATTAATAAAGGTCTCTCTCCTCCCCCTTATGGTTTTAGCTCTCACAGTGACTAGACAGCCCAAGGGCTCAAGACTATTGCAGTGATTCCATCCTTAGCACAATGACTCTTCCCAAAAGGTTTCTTGCTGTGAATTACCCAAGGCAACACCTATGTAGTTTATTTACTTTAAAACAAAATCCAATTGCTTGGAGTTGAAATTTAAAGTTTAAGATTCTTTTTTACAACTGCATCCTGAGAAAGTCAGACACTGAAGAACAGGTAAAGATGTAAAAAAGCAGTTCAGTGAATCAAAGGCTTGAAATAATCAGAAACACATGCTGTGGTATTTCCAAAATCTAAAAAAAATAATCTTTTTTATCTAAATTCTTATAATGAACCTGAAGATTTATATAATACTAAAGACATTTTGGTGGATTGAAGGGGGTACCTAGCCAACTTTCTTTTAAAACAACAAGGCAGGAAACATGTAGTTACAATTTGGAAAAAAATCTAAGTCATTAATCAAAATTTTAATTACAATATCCACAGGGCATTAAAGCATGTTAGAACATTTGTTCATTTCATTAAATACCTAATATTAAATCATTATAATATACAATATTTTAGGAATAAATACTGTATAATTGAAGATAGGGGCCTATGTAAGGTTTAGTTGAAAACTGATTTCACACTTTCTGCTCTTATTTCTGGGGAACAGGAATGAATATTATTAATATTTACTTGGTTTTATTATGATTAAAAATCCTTGACTTAAAAAGCAATCTCCTGATAAAGACTAATAAGATTGATCATTTTAAGGAGCCATTTTCCCTAGGTTCAATTAATGAAGGTGAGAGACTGAATATGCAAATAGGCAACAGACAATAGCCAGACCATTATACAAAATGGAATACTGACCCACAACCTGCTGCAGCAACTAGTCCAGGAAGTCAAACCACAACCTTTGTAGCAATCAGTAAAAACAGTCAGGACTTAGTAACTGCCAACTTCCCCAATTTTTGCTCCCCACCCGGCACCTGACTCACTTCTAATGCAGGAACAATCAGACAAAAGCAAGCATCCTCCCTAACCAATTATATACAAGGTCCTGCTTTTAGTTAGCTTGCCTCCAAATTTCCTATAATATCTGAAGTCTTCTTTTTTCCCCCCATAAAGAGAAGTTTTTTGCCTCTCTGCCAAACACAAGTGATGGTGGCTGACTCTCTTGCTATAGCAAGCTCTGAATTAATAGCCCTCACTTGTTCTCTTTTAAATGGTCTCTGTTTAATTCCACAAAGTCAAATAAAGCTTGCTTTTTTTAACAGTAAAAAGAAAACTCAGAAAGATACAATAATGTTCCTCAAGCAACAGCACTATTTACTTAGCAATTAATAAAAAAAAATACCGAAAGTGAAATTTAAGTGAATATGCATCCACATCTTTTATTCCCCCAGAAATATGAGACATGCAGAATTCTTCAGAAGCTCAGCTTCAACAACTATTATTCAACTCAGCCACTGTCAACTAATTCACTTAAAGGTTAAAAAATATATTACTATTATAGAATTAAACATATTTCAATTATGCAGGAAAATACTGCCCTTTAATAACTGTCACACAGTACCCTGGAGAAGAGCTCCTCACACATATTGAAAAAAGATAACAGCAGTTACAACCTACAACCTGTATGCTCTTGCAGTAATGAGTAATTACACAAGGTTTCTGAATCTAAATTTCTATTTAATCTTCCTTCTTCTTGCTCTCCATGTTTTGCCTTTCAAATGGACTTCCACCTTCAACAACCACTTATTTCTATAAAATGACTCACTGGCAGATTCCATTTCTTGCTATTGATGTGTGTTCCTGGATTTTATTCTTCTGCTTGCCCATATTCCAACCACCAGCTCTTGTATGACTCTGCCCTGTCATTCCTCCACCCAGATTCTAGACCTCCTGGTTTGACTGTAACCTGCTGAGGTTGGCCGACCCATCCCTACTACCTGGCACTCAGCTGGGGATTGACAGTAACCTTCCAGTACTACAGACAGTCATCTAAAGTTATTGCTTATAATTTTTAAGGATATGTAGAAATGCTCACAATGTAATATTTAAAAAAAAGGAGGTATAATCTCAACTGTATACATACAAGCCCACAGAAATAGTGGTCAACAAGTATTAAGTGATTCTTCTGGCACCATTCTAAGTGCTTAAGATTTATTATTTCATTTAGTCCTTTTAATAATCCTTTTAATAATGAACCATTTTACAGATGCATAAACTGAGGCACAGAGTGGCTGAGAAACTTGCCCTCAGGGTCCAACAGCTAATAAGTGTTAAATCCCAGATTTTTACTCAAGCAACCTGGATTCAGAATTTGTGCCTTTGAACAGTAGGCTATACTGCCACTAATCCAATAGACAAGAGCCTAGGTTGTAGGTTTAAATATTCTGTCACTTACTAGGCAAAGGCAAGTTACTTGACTTCTCCATGTTTCAGTTTCCTCACCTATAATAAAAGGTACCTGCATCTCACAGGGCGGTGGAAAGGATTAGATGAGTTAGTATATATGAAGTGCTAACAATGGCATTTGGTACACAGTAAACACGTAGTAAATGCCAATTATTACTACTATTATTACCGTATCTACCTTTACTAGGTAAAAAAGCTAGAGAGATTTACCAAAGTGATATTTATATGAACCTAATTACACCTCCATGTAAGAATAAAAGGCTGATGTTTATTAATATTCCCTTAAATAATGGAAACACTAGTGCAGAAATTTTGTAAATTCTTCCTGAATACTGATATAGGTACTGAATATAAGAGGGCTATGATAGAACACAATAATATCACTATAACAATACTGTAATAATAATTAATGCTTATTAGACATTATATGTCAGACACTGTTGTTGGTGCTTTACAACTCTTGTGAGGTAAGTAATATAATTAATCTCATTTTACAGATGAAGAAAAGGAAGAACAGGGAGGTATAATAGCTTGCCCTTGGTCACACAGTTAAGTGGTACTAAATATAAATTCTGGGCGCCAAGGGAAGGTGGGTGAAATAGGCTCCATCCTCTCTTAGTCTCTATGGTTACCACAATTCCACAATGTTTTTAAACTTTGGCTCAATAAATCAGGAGTTGATAGTGGGACTTTACATGTGCTAGCTAGCTTCTAACAGTATACTGACTTCACCCCACTACCTTTGAAGTATTGCTTCCGTATCATTTTTATAATTAAAAACAAAATTTATTTTTAAAAGGCCCAGAGATTAAGATAATTCTTGGCTATTTATAGATTTAAGTCTCGTCTGATTATAATTACAGATGCTTGCTCTTAGTTTTAAATCCCACCAAAATAGTTATTTAACACTTGGAGGTAGGTCTAGTAAGAACAACAACATAAAAGATAAAAAAACACAGCAGAAGAAGAAAGGGTAAGAGATATAAAGATTATAAAAATAAGGAAAGAAAGAACAAAAAGTACAAGATATGAAGTCAGTGTACCAACAATAATCGTAGACACATTTATTAGGTGGCACTGATGTCTACTCTCGTTTGGGTATCCTCAGACTGCCCTTCTAAGTAATTGATGCCTGAGCCTTACTCACTTGGTCAGAACCAAGGCATCGACTAGGATGGAATTACCTAGGATTTGGCTGAATTTATTGACTTTT
The DNA here is from genome assembly GCA_032199065.1 of Smutsia gigantea. Classification (NCBI taxonomy): domain Eukaryota; kingdom Metazoa; phylum Chordata; class Mammalia; order Pholidota; family Manidae; genus Smutsia; species Smutsia gigantea. Next base: position 25,158 of record JAVSCE010010395.1, read on the forward strand.
GGCAGAATTTCTGACTGTATTTTCAGACACATTATTCCAAGTTGGGACAAATCTGAGTTGGGACACTTCTGGATATATAAATACTCTAGAATTAATCCCCAGGAACATTCTCTATAACCAGCTCTAAAAAGGGAACTACTAATATAGTCCATTCAAGGTAGCATATCACAAGAATCTTTTATCTTTGTAGTGGAACATAGTATTTGTATTTTTGGCAACACACTTATTTTCCCAATTGTAATTTGTTTAAGCTAATATTAAAATTTGTTTGCATTCTTTGAGAACTGACAACAGTAACAAGTGGTGCTAGAAACAGGAATAAGCTAGCTTAGCAATAAAAATTTGACTAGAACATCATGGAGAATATACAAAATAAAATAGTAGTATATGATAGGAGCTCATCAAAGCATGTGTAATATGCATACAGAACAGAAAAAGAGATCTACTTTTTTTGTAATTCCCTGCTAGGAAGCATGTAAGGAATAAATGGAACTTGAAAGAAAAAAAAGCAAAATAAATATCTGATCCAGTGCCAAGTAAATATGGGACTTATTTACTACACACAAGGCCATTTTAAAGAAATTTATAATAGACTTGAATAATGGAGACCCTTTATTACTTATCTCCCACACCCCAATGCTACTTAGAAATTAATTCAATCAGTGATCAGTAAAACACACTGATCTAAAAATAACTGATTCCTTTTCCCTTCCCCTCAAACACAAAGTTAAAATCTCTAAATGCTCTAAAGAAACAGCCTGTGTTGAGTGAAAGGTTATTGCTCGGAACAAAAGGAAAAGAGAGGGTTTGGTTTCAGTAGAGTCAGGAATCAAGGAAGAATGAGATCAACTATGATACTGGCCAGCCTCTTCTGCTGAAGGAGGAGAATGAGTCTGTGAGAAACCTCATATGTAACCAGATGACTTTACTTTTATTTCTGAAGCATGAAAAACATTTCCCTATTCATTAGCACCTGATTTGCTCAAATCATTGTATAATTTTATTTTTCTTAAGTGATTAAAGAATTGCCTCTAAAGCTGTATTTCCCATTTGTGACATCTGAAATACTTAGAAGAAAGAAGAGTGTGAGATACACAAAGAACAAATGATCTAGAGAAGAATTTTGAAAAAGCAATAAAATATGACTTTAGGTCAGTGTGTTGTACCACAAAAATCTAAATTCAAGCGATACTGACATATTCTAAAAAAATATTTAAAAACCTCCCACAAAAACAAAACCACTTTAGCTGACACTTTGGAATGCTGATCTAGAACCTGACTGTGTAAGTAATTTGGCATAGTGTAGCCTCATAAGAGCAAGGCTGGTAATGTATGGCAGGAGACTAGAGTCCAACTTTCAATTAATTGGTTTATCCCCAAATCAGGAAAACACTGATTCTCTAAGATTTTAGGATTTTGATTACTATAATATTGGTTTGTAACAGAATTTGATTAGCATTTAGTTTTGTAAAACTGTATATATTAGTAATCACATTTATATTCTTTCTTTCTTTATTCAGTTACTTCTATTAAGTGGAAATCAATGACAATAATGTGGTCCTGTTCAGTCCTAAGATGTTTGATTTTAAGAGTTTACTTAGCTTGAAAGTAAACAAATTAAACTTGCTTTCTTGTGGGATTAAGATGTACTTGAGAGTTCCCAACTACACAATTATTTTAACATGTCATTCTAACTGGAATCACCATAATAGTGACTTTTAATTATATTTAAAGAATTTGTTCAGACAAAACTAATGAATCAGAAATTACATTTTTACAAAAAATTTAATTTTTGCAAATATGACTTCCAGCAGAAATCTAATCAATGATAAAATGCTTACTAATATTATTTATATATAAGAGATATGTAAACAAAGAATTCACCCCCAGTGTAGTCAAATAATAGCTGTCCTCCATAATAACTGGGCAAATCTTTGGTGAACAGGCTGCAGTATTTGTCCATTTGCCTTAAAGCTTATTCCACGCTGTTCTCAGTCTAGTAAGATCTGTACTGTCCTTACCTTATTCTAGGACTGCCCTACTAGTGTAGGCTACTTTTTACCTTCTCTAAGATACAGTTCTACAAGCCCAAATCCAGACATTCTAAGAATGAATTAGTTTCCAAGGCACTCTGAAAATGGCAATCTTTCTAGAGCTTCTACCTTGAGGGCAGACACAGGACTACATTTTCAGAGTTGACAACCTTCTCTAGAACCTTGTTCTATAGTGCTGGGACTTGTCTCCAGCCTCCAAGGATTAAAATCCTTTAATTTCTTTACCTAGATCTCTCTCCAGCCCCTTCTGTAAAGATTACAGTACTAATGAGAATAGTACTGCCTAGTCACCTATTAGTTTGTTCTTCAGTTCTTAGTTACACATTATAGGTAAACAGGAAGCAGGAACTGGATTAAATGGGCCAGTTCAACCAGCCCAAATCTTACTGCATTATGATTTATTGATTAATTCCTAATATTTAATCATGTACTGAGTAGATTATGTAAATCAACCTCCAGGACGCCTTCTGTTTTACCATCCAGCAGAGTTCTAAACCATCTTCTAACTCTAATCAGTTGGTATACACTAATGGAATTCCAATTTCATTCATTATTCACCTAAACAAAGTATGTTTTCTAAGAAAATATATCAGAATGTATTGAGAAGAGACCCTCAACCCAAGGGAAACATGATGTTCAAATCATTTTAAATATCTATTCCTTGCTTTTTGCACTGTATTAACTATTTATTCATCAATAACAATGTTAAATCTCTATTATGACAAAAACGCCGGAAACTGAATCCTACTGTCCTTCTTCAGTCATCTGTATAATTGGCTTACCCTTGACCCTGAAATTGACTTACAAAAGCCTATTTGAACAAAGTATGTTCTTCCTTCTATACCTTGTTGTCAGTCCTAACCATGACTTTCAGTTGTGGTAGTACACGTTCCACTTCTAGACTCCATTCTGCAGCATCTGTTGTGGATTCCAAAATATCTTCTTGTTTGGCAGACTCGCTCATATCCTAAGAAAGGAAAGATATCACAAGATTGAGAGTTTATAAAAAGAAATGCTAAAATTTTGAGGCATTTTAGCAGCATGGTGCAATTTATATCAAGCATGGTACTGTTAAAATTATAGTGGCAGAAGAAATTCTTTTCTGTCCTATCCATGTTGAAAGAAAACAGTGCATCAACCTGGTAGAACTGCAAAGTAAGCATTTTTTAAAAGAAATAAATCTATGATTCAACTAATTTTACAAAGAACAATGATTTTGAGATAGTAGAGTGTGCTCAGTGGAAATACTATCAAATGGACAAGCTATTTAGGAATGTTAATTTTTAACAGTAGAGGAGATAAACACACACACACACACGTTCGGTTAGAAAACTTTGTCTTAGTTTGAATTTATTGAAGTTCAAACCCAAAATCTGAAACACAAAAAAAAGATAAGATCTCAGACGCAAGTGGCTCATTAATTTCCTGTCCATAATTAAAGTGATGTTTTGGTTGGTAAAACTATAACATAGCTTAAAAACGTGATTTAATACAGACCTATTTGAACTCAAACAGAGGTGAGAGATTTTCATATTTTAGCCTTAAGTATGTATGGATCTGAAAATGTAAAGAATATAAAATTAATGATTTAAAGATAAAGCCTAACACATTAATTTTGGTAGCAACTTTTTCTTTTAAGTTTCCTTGGTAAAAAGTACATGAAAATGTAAGGGAAAAAATATAAAAATTGACCAATATAGAAAAAAGAGAGCCAAGAGACATAAACAGCCAAATACAATGTATGAAATTTATCTGGATTCTAATTTAATTTGAAAAATGATTTTTTTGAGACAATCAGGATATATTGAATGTGGAAGAGCATTAGATGATATTAAGGAATTATTATTAATTTTATAGGCATGATAATAATGGTTGTGTTTAAATTTTGGTCAAATTTATGTTAAATATTAGTGCTTACAATTAAATTTATAGGTACGCTAAAGGTGGTTACGTTTAAATTTTATTGGTATGATAATGGTATTCATGTTTTAAAAAAGGTCTTATAAGTTAGAGATAAATGTTGAAATATTTAGATGAATTAACATGATATCTGAAATTCACTTTAAAATACTAAGGGACATAGAAAAAAGGTAGGGGCTTTAGAGGAAACATGATTGACAAAATGTTAACTGCTGAACCATGTATATTATCTTATTCTAATTTGTATATGTTTGAAACATTCATAATACAAAACTTAAAGAGACTATATAAACAACCTCATGGCGAAATTACATTATCGATGTTAACTTATGTCACTGAAAGACATTTCTTGGATGAAAGCTCATTAGACTAGCGTTTCTAATCCAGCCTAACACTAAGTACAATAATAAATTTATATTGGAATTTTTGGTGGGAGCTTGAGGTCTTTAGGGGCTTTGTACTCACTCCCTGGGTTCCAATGACATAAGAAAGCCTCTCTCTCCTACGTCCTAGCTCATATTAGCAAGTCCTAAACAAACTCAAAGCCTTAAAAGTAGCATACATTGCTTTCTGATCAGAAATTTAGGAGGCTACATAATGCTAGCCACATAATTAGAAGACAGATAACTAATACATGGATTACATTTTATAATATGTAATTTGAAATTATTCAGTTACATTCTATTTTTTAAAAGTTTAAATATAAGCATTAAGATAAGTAAAATGTAACAACTGTAAGTGAAAAATGTTCAAGATTCGTTCACTTTAATGTTTAAACATTGTATTGAGTACTTAATAGAACGCTATATATGTCCATGTACATTGAATCCAGGGAAGCACAAGAGCACTAAAGCTGAAAAGGGGCTGCAGTATTCACAAAGTAGATGTGTGAAGTTCTATGAGATAACATGTGACAGCAGCAGAAGACATACTGGGATCTCCCAGTTGAAACCTAAAGCCACGGGGAAAGTTCTCTGTCATGTAGCTCCAAACTGGCACTCGTAACATGAAAATATTTGGAAGAGCCAGGTACTTGCACACTCACTGGCACATCCCACCACCCATCCCCAGCTCTAGGGGTTCCGATTCTGACTGGTTCATTTTCTGTAACAAACAGGGAAGACTTATAGGGATGGGGTGGTGGGTGGGAGGATGTATGTACTTCCAAGGATGTATGTGTGGTACATATACAGGTTTGTTCCTGCCAGGATTTTGGGACCCTGCATCCCAATCCTGCAGAGCCAGGCTGAGTCAAAGGGGCATGTCTTCTCAGTAGCAGTTCTGTTTGATACTTAACAGAACACAGATGTTCTGGTCTATGAAAATAAGTTTGATTTATGGGATCACCATTTGGGTGAATTGACACTGGATGCTACTGATTAAATCTCCAAGCCAATGCTCCCCAATCCTATTCCCTCATACCTGTCTCTCCTTCTTCACTTCTTTACAGTCGAGAATCACCAAACATGGCCAGAAAGGGTACCCATCCACATTCCCAGATCATTCAAGTCATTCATAACATATTCAAAAATTTCACTCAAAGACAGGTACAATTTTATAATTTTCACAAAGGCAAATGGGTTAGAAGAGGCCTGTCTAAATCAGATTCAGAATCTAAGAGTTAGTAAGTAGAGTGCATGGAAATCAAATACTACATTAAGATATCCCAGTGCCTCAGCTACAGTTTGTTTTTATGTTGGGCCCATTAGTAAGTTGCATTTACCCTTCTTAGGTTGTTATTTGGTTCTTTAAGCAATGATTTGATAACTCCTACTCCCAATGTCCTAAAATGATTTAATATAGCAGCTCAAAATTTTCACTCTAAGCCACAGTTAATGTACAAGGAGTAATGGCCTAGTTACTAAATGAAGAAAGGAAAAAAAGAGAACATTAGGCTTGGTAGAGCAGCAATAACTTATTCAAACTGTACAGTCCCTTTCCAGTTCCATGTTTGCATATGTATTTCATAACCTCATTCCTCACTCAAAATTTCCTAATGCCCAATATATAGATACATTAATTGAGCAAGCCCTACATATGAAGCGTAAATCACTTCAAAACTATACTGTGCCTTGGTTATAATACTTTGAGAAAACCTTTCCTTTCCAATTGTTTCTCCATTTAACAAATAGTATTTTATGTGGAACTGTTAGTAAAACAGAAATAAACTGCTGTTTCCATTTAATCAAAATTTTATATCATCATGACAAAGTCCCAGCCCCTCTCTGAAACATTAACCAAGATAAAGTATAGCCCTTGGGAAATTGCATTTTCCAGTTAATGCTGCTGAAGAAACAATTAGAAGCTCAATGAGACACAGGCTCTCCAGAAGTCTCATTTATAATTAATTAATTTACCAATAAGCCATTTGTTAAACTTCTACAATATACAAGGTAAGAATCTAGCCACAGTTCTTGGTGTGGAAAGATAAAAGGATTTAATCCTTTCCTGCAAAGAGCTTACAGCCTATTAGGAAGAGGCTGAGGCTAGTTAATGGGGATAATAGTTGGTCCTAAGAAAAAAAGTGATGAGAACTAACCCTAAGACTGAAGAAGGAAGAATTGAAGGTAACAGTCTAATCCATCCCATAATGTAAACTTGGGCTCAAATAGTGGGCATACCACCAACATGTTTTAAGATTCAAACATACAGTGTTAACAGCCTGCTCAGAATTCTGTTTCAGTAAGCAAGCTCCCCTTTTCCTAGGCAATGTTTATGTGATGGTTGAGCATCTGAGGAAATACTATGTTTTGTATGTACTTGTGTGTGTGTGTGTGTGTGTGTGTGTGTGTGTGTGTTTATAAACACATATGCACATAAATATGTGTATTTTATATATACACACACACACACATACATATATGTAAAATTGGATGTGGTGGGTCTTCTGGTTACAGAGGTAGAATAAGGCAAGGCTCCAAATATCAGCAAAGGAGATCACATACAGGTAAATAAAGCCCTCTGCGGCCTCTGATCTGCTGGATAGCCTGTGGAGTGCTGCAAAGCTGTTCTGGTCACACTAGGTTAAGTGTGAATATGGAACCTGACACAGCTTCACAGTATTTTCACTTCTTAGAACTCTGGGGACTATATGCAGGCCGTGACAACCAGGAGGGGGAGTCAGGGACCTGATACTACCAGAGCAAGACTGCCCAGTAAACAACTATTAACACAGAAAACACTTACAGAGGATATACAGTGGAAGCACTGGTGGTGTTTTGGCATATTTGATGAATTACACCTTAAATGAACAACTTAGAAATACCTCTTAGGGGATGAAACTATTCTTAATATACACTGCACAGTCACTGGAAAACCCCGTAAGAAAAAGGGGACTAAACAGGTTACTGGGTAGGACACTGTTGACTGTGACTTCCTGATACCAGTAATGGTTACCCACTTGTTTAGACTCTGCTACATCCATGACAACCAGTCTGGTATTATAGGATCTTTTTAATCTCAAGGATCCAAGGCAGGCTGGGCAGTTGGCTCTGGTTAAAAGATCTCCCATTAGGAATGAATAAGGGAGAAAGCCAGGAATAGGGTAAGGTGGTGTTTCTAAAACTTGACTAATTATGGCTAACCTAGAATACCTCTATTGATGATTGATTGAGAACCACCTTGTCTGGCAAGAGGAACATATATGGCTGCATGGGAAGACCCAAAAGTGAAGTTCAGGGCTCAGGTATCCGTAAGAAGACATTTCCTTGGGAACAGAGACCTGAAGTTGCAAGTTGCAGAGAGATCATAGTTCGGATGGGAACCTGGCCAGGAGAACCCAGACCATGAGGTCCTGAGCAGATACTGGATTCACAGACTTTCAGATGAAAATAGGAGCTGAAGGGAGGGCCAGAAGATCCCCCAACACTGAACTAGTAATGAAGCTAGAGTAAGGGAAGGCATCTGAGTCTTCAATTACCAGAGCCCAAATTCCTACCTTTTAGGAGGATAAGGTACCACTGGCAGACTGAATACTGGATACTGGTAAATGCTGACAATTACTGGTCATAATTTAACATTTTGTTGATAACTCTTACTGTACTATTCTGTAATGTGCCCTCAGGGTTGAGAAATCTGGTTATGACTGAACCCACACTACATGATCCCAGATCGCTATTATCTTTGCATTCTTCAGTCTGCTTTTAAAGTGTTCCTATAGCTTCTCTTGTTATTAGGATGCCAGTGATCACTTTTGGCTTTATTGCCTGTAGCACCTCTTTCTCCTCCTAAACTCCTGTGAGTTTAGAAACCTAATATCCAAGCTTGTTAGGATTTAGGCATAATAAGGATACAGGGGGGTAAAGTGAGAGCTCAGGGATGGAGGTGAGATTGAGACTTTTCATAGGTATTTTTTAAATGGAGGTGGTCATACTTATTTTGGTTGCTCAGAGACCTTACCTCCATTCTTCCTTATTTGATGTTGTTCAGAATAGGATAGATGGCCAAGAAGTTAAGTACTAAATATAATATATGTGATATTACTATGAATTTAACAGTATTCCTCCTAAAAGTTATCTAGTGTCCCTCTTTCTTTACCATCAATCAGTAAGAAGCTAGATGGAGGGATAAAAAACAAGTTATTTCAATCAAGAAATGTTCCCTAAAATCCAATGATTTTTAACAAATCATATTTAAGGCAGAGTTAAAACCTTTCCTGTCCCTACAAAGCCAATTCTTCTTCACAATTAAAGAAACATAAATTACGAGTTTGATTCATTATTTTCTTTCTAAATTAGGTTTTACATGATTTAATACTATATTACTATGAAAAAAAGTTAAAATACCATACAAAAAGTATTTTCAGATTTGTTTTGAATAAATTAAACCTTACATATAATCTCTCAAAAGAAATAGATGGTAGCCTCTGTCTTTAAATATATGAAGTTCATATAAGTTTTTTAAAGTTCAATTTAAGACTATCAAAAGAAACTTTATCCTGAGTAATGTAAATGATTTGAATTATGTTCCCACAAATCAAAAAAAGAGCTAGCTCCCCAAATTCACACAAAATCAATTTAATTTTCCAATGAGAAACCTGAAATTCTTTTTGAATGAGAATTCAACACCCAATATCACTTCTGTTTAATGTATCAAATGCTTACCTTTGCTACTACTTTAACTACTTTAAAGTGCACTACGTACTAAGGTATAATCGTCTCTGATTTTTTGTTTTCCTAAAATAAACCAAAAGAAAATAGCCCAAGAAGCATGTATGGAGAAACTACTGTGGACATTACACTTGGTGGTGTAGAGTATGCAAAATAACTTTAATTCTTTATGGCCTGCATTTCTATAAGGCTTCTTTTCTACAAGGCAACCTCATGGATACAAGTGCCCAAAAATATTTGAAGAGTTCAATTCATATACCTGCTGAGGACCTTGGAAGTCCAATTAATGTCAGGACTAAATAGTTCCAGGACCCAATGTAAAGGGAACTAAGTTGTCTGTAGAATCACTACAGTATGGTGTAAATGTTAAGAGAATGGGTTTGGAATCCCATCTCTGCTCAAATCCTACCTCTATTGCTTACTACATACAAGACAATGCAAATCAGTGGGGAAAACTGAACTATTCAATTAAATGGTGATAACAGGCTATCCATTTGGAGGAAACTAGATGGATGCCTCTTTCACATATTATACCCAAATAAACTCTACATGGATCAACAAATTAAAACTGTTGGTCAAATTTCATAACCTGTCTAACCTTAGAAGTTAAGTGTTGGGGGTAAAAGAAATTTGAATACTTTGTGAAAGACCTTAGAAGCTAGCTTGAGGAATGGGAATTTTGTCCTCTAAACCAGAGGGAAGGCAAAGAGTTATAGGCAAGGTAAAATGACTTTGTTTATCCAACAAATCTTTATTTGTGCATACTGCATGCCAGGTACTGTTCTATTCCAGGGACAATGAATAAAACGACAAAATTCTTATGAAAGAACATCCTAGTTATATTTTGTGAAGATTTGTGGATCATAGATTGTGGACTATAGGATTAAATGGGGTTTGGGTGATAAGGGAAGGAGTCATTAAGGAGGCAAAATTTGAGCTGAACCTTGAACATTTAAAAGCTAGAGGGATGATGGCAAGGTATTTTAGATAAGAGACAAAGGAAAAGAGGATGGGATGGGATGGGATGGGAGTAGATATGCTCATCAGGTGTTTGAAAACCTATGAGGGAACCCATCTACCTGGAATAAAATTATTCCAGTGGAAGAAAATAAGGGTGGCTATGTGCATAGTTGTCAAATTGCTAGGGGTCTTGAAAGCCAGACCCAAAATTTATTGTTTTATAATATAAATTGACCTATAAGCAGTGAAAAGCCATCCAAAGTTACTGAACTCAGAGTGACTTGGTGACGTCATGCTTTGGTAAGATATAGGAGTAGGGTGAAAAATATTTTGGAAAAACGTGTGGGTGAGATTGAAGGATAAAGACCAAAGGACATTTAGAAAATTACTGTTATATAATCCATACAGGAAATGAAGAGGACTTGGCCTTGAAAGACAGCTGCAGGGATGGATATGATATTTCAAAGGCAGCATGAACACCTCTTAGTGTGTCCTGGATGAAAATGAGTCTTAAATATTGAAAGCACTAACACTTCTAGGGATGGATAGTTGGGTGTGGAGAGGGTGGATTTAAAGAATATAGGTTTATAGAGGACTGAAAAAGCACATATTCTGTGTACCCATCTAATATATGAATTATCTAATAAGTATCTGTTATTAGTGTTGATTTGAAGTATAACCTCTCCATTTGTAAAATGACAGCTCTAAAATGATTCCTGGAAAAATATATTACTTTTCACCAAATTCTCCTTTGTCATTTCTGTAGGAGAGATCTTACGTGACAGCAGATTTAGTCTAGTGAACCTTCATTAATAATCCATGAGACAGATTAAAATAAAGCTATAACATCACCAAGACTCCCTAATTTACATCAAACTGCATGCTCCTTGATAACTTAGATCCTATGTAAGCTTCTTACTCAAAAATACTCATGGCAATCTAGAAACTTATTTGTATTGAAAAATTGGGGCTTTGTCTATTCTACTTTGATTCCAATCTCTAGGAAAGGTGAAAAATTATACAAAATGAGAAATGTGAGAAGTTTCTTACATGCTAGGTGCTATCCACAAGTTAGGTTATATTTATCTCAAAACAACCCTAAAAATAATTATTTCCCTATTTTACAGATAAGGAAGAGTCACAGGCAGGTAAATTTGCTGTGGCCAGGTGGCTGGGATGCACAATCAGGATTTTATCTAAGGCTGCTTTTCTGCCATAGCATCAACCTTGAAGGTATGGATTCAGATCTGGAAGGAACCTTGAAACAACCTTGCTTCCTACTTCTTGCTCAGCTCATAATAAAACTAGGTTGGAAATAATGATCTTTCTTATTTCAAGTGCGGATTCTAAAGCTACACTAAAGACAGGTAAAACCCTATTACACTGCACAAGAACTGGCATTTGAGCCTCTTCTGAGCAGTCAAGGATACAGCTTTTTTCTCTAACCTGTATTTCCTGTTCCCTCCAGATGTAAAACTGATGGGCTGGTGCATATTAGTTACCAGATTAATAAAAGCATTTACTCAATCATAATGTGTTCCATCACACCGAAACATATGGCACTTTAATTGTTTCTCCCATGAAATATCAACCACAGACTTCTCAGACACAAGCCAGATAGGAGGACCAACACTCAATTGTTTTAGGAAGGGAAAAGAAAAAATATTTTCCTCAAGCAGGAATCAAAACCAGTGGTAACCAATAGGGTAAGTTATGTTGTAGAACAGTATATTTTTTTCTGTATTACTCAGAAAGGACATTCTGTCGAGAAGTTAAGTATAAATCATATATAAAATGAAAATTTAAAGTAATTAAGATATTAACCAAAGTAGATTCATCTTCTTCCCCCTTTGGGCTACAATATTGCAGACTTGCCACAATGACACTAAACTAAAACTGAAATGGCATTTTTATTCTAAGCCCAGATTTTTACTTCCTTACAGCTTTTGCTTTTTAAGCTAAAAATTCTGTCATTCTTGGTACAATGAATTTTTTGCTAAGTAATTAAAAACCAATTGTGCTTAAACCTTTTGAGATAGTTGTTTTTATGCTTGTAACTCAGGATTTGGTTTCTAAAACGTCAAATTTAGCATCTCAAGGAAGAATGGTATCTATGGCATATTTGAAAAAAATGTTTTGAAATGAAGTGATGGACATTTAAAAATAGAATTCAGAGAGCGCATAGCTTCCCTCCCATCTTTTTGTCACCGGGGGAGGAGAATGACACATCTGCGGTATGCTGCAGAACACTGCTGCTGCCATTCTGTGGAGCTTCAGAATGTAGGGGGCTACAAAGACCACTCACAATAACAGCCCAGCTACTACGAACAGACAGGCAGTTTCTAACTGATCACTCAAGTTGGAAATAGGAATGATCAGAACACCTGTCGAGCACCTTGCCACAAGAGCCATCCTTTCCTGCTCCCACCCCTCACATCTGTAGAGGAGTCTACATTTGAGTGGTTGAGGCAGACAACAGACAAATCAGAAATTAACATAATGCCAGGGTCTACTGTACTCCTAACCATCACAAGCTCTGCCCAGCTTTCAGATCTTTAATATAGTACCACTGCCATCCCCCATGACCACTTCCAAGGAGGCTTTGGCTAAATTTCAGATTTTAAAAATATTCACAAATTAGATGGACAGAGAATATATGGAACTTTGTGGACTAGCCTTGAAGACTAATATCCATTCATAACTTTTTTCCTTCTAAGAAAAGCTGTATCAAAATTCAAACAACTAACAAAAATCTTTGGAAGATAAAACAATCCCTCACTAATTATAGGAGTTATTGAAAATAACATTTGGCAAAACCACAATTAGGGTAAGAGAATTAGAGGGAGAAATTACTCACTTTAAAAAACATTTTTAAAATTTCAAAGTATACAAATGTTCTAAAAAACATCCGGTTCCAAAACAACCCAATTTCATCACTATAAGGATTCATCATCAATAGATAAAGCCATTTTCTTACAACACCATTTTCAGTGTTCATGAAACATTACTGCTGTGTCATGATCCAATTAAGTAGACATTTCAAAGTTTAGTCAATAGGCACACAGTATTGCTTTACCAATTCTTCAGATTAGCAGTTACAGGCTTCAGATACATTGTGGTAGTCAGGAAGATGGACCACCACCTCACCTTTCAAGAAAAGACTTCCTGCTCAGCTGCAGGGTGGCCAGCAGATAGCTCCTACATTAGCTCCCTCAGGCTGTCTCACCTGCAGAGCCACCTCAGCTGGAGATATGCTGTTCCCAGGGCAGCATGACTCCAGTGACTGAGCCAAGACAACAGTTGCTCCAGAACTCCTCACCAGGTTGGCTAAGGCTTTGTCAGACCTGAATGGCAGCTAGACTTCTCCCTCAGTCCAGTATCTTCCCCCTTCCTTTCACAACAAACATCTTGTACCCCAAACTCTGTCTTAGTGTCTACTTCCAGAGAACATAATCTGCAACATACATCTTTTTCATTTACATTCTCTCTTGCTCCATTTACCACAAATCTCAGGAAAATGCTTATGTATACCCATCTTCTTGGATTATTGTGCTATGTAAGAGTACACTTTTCAGGGTCTTAACTTCATTTTATTTAGTGAAAGAAAGGATTATAAATAGATTTCTCTCTGTATTATCCTACATGGAACACAGAAGAGGAAAAAAGTATTGTTGAGAAATTCTTTTCTCTATGAAGATTAAACAATACCCTGACTATAAAATTATAAAATAGCAATCATTCATGTGTGTATTCCTTCGATATTATTCAGTATCTTTCTACATACTAGGAACACATGAAAAAGCAGTGAAAAAAGCTCCTACTCTACAGGAGTCTACATTTGAGTGGCTGAGACAGACAACAGACAAATAAGAAATTAATATAATGCTAGGGTCTGTGAATAAAAATAAGCACAGCGAGAGGCTAGAAAATGACTGAAGAAGCACCTATTGTTTCAAAACCACAGGTAGAGAGGAATTGCTGTGATTCATACATTGCTGGGCTGGCACAGTCACGTACATTTAGTGTATACATAATATGTATCAATTTCCTAGATAGTATGTATCATTCTTGTTCTAGTGAAGAATTCATCACATTTAACTTTACTAAAATAGTATTTCTTCTGCCTTGTGAGTTCACCTGCTGTATGAAACATAAAATCTTAAATCTACATTAGTAACTTATATAGCAATTCTCTCTTGGGGAAAGAGCAGCCTGAGCCCTCATAAGCTATAGTCAGATCCAGCTGTCTCAGGCAGATGGCTTTAGTGGGCCATCATAAGCTTGCCAGATTTTTAAAAATATGAAAGAGTTTTCTGCCTCATTAGTACTTCATGGCTGACCATCCACAAATACCTGTTCAGAATTCTTCCTCTTGTGAAAATGCAACCACACATAGTCTTAGCTTGAAAGGGTATACTTTAATTGTTGTCCAAAGGCTCTAACACCTAGATATTTATAGACACAGGTAGGGGGGAAAAACCTTCCTTCCATGGCTTGAGGTGACAAACTGATATTAAGACCAATAGGGACTTAGAGCAGGGGTAGAGCAAATTAAGTTACTTTTCTCCTTCCCAATACTCAAAATGCCTTGTCCAGAAGGAATCTCAGGTGGCCTTTACAGGCCTCTATTTACACTATCAATATTAGAATGAATGATACAAATGACAGTTTTTTTCTGAGAATAACTGTGTATTCATCTCTACTTTTGTTTTTTTCCCCAAGTTTTAGGAAAACTTTATCATCATCATCTTTAACACATACAGGAATACAAAGCACTAGAGTATCCTTGCTTAAGGCAGGAATCAAACCACACCTACACTGCTGAACTCCTGTTATGAGGTAAAGGGGGAAAAAAATAGACTTAGGAGTTTGGAGAAACTGAGTTCAAATTCAGCTACTGTAATTTATTAGTTTTTTAAAAGATTATAAACTGTCCCATGACTATAAATTTCAGTTTTTGTATCTGTAAAATGGAGATAACAACATCTAACCAAATACCTCACAAGGCCAGGAAAGGATGTATTTTACAGTACTTCAAAAACTGCAAAGTGATCTGCAAATATATTATTACAACTGGAGTTAAGTTTGTTTGGATTTAAATGTTAACTTATTATTCTGATATTCTTTCCAGTTGAACAATAAACACATTCATTCATATAAGAAGTATTTTATCCAGTATCTTCTGTATTACACCATGGAGAACATAAAAAATAATAGTTATCCCGTTATCTATGCCCTTATACAAATCAGATTTGGGAGGTGGAATATGGTTTTGGTTTTTACCAACACTTCGTGAGTACTTCTATATGTCAGACATTGTTATAAATACTTTGCATGTAATAACTCTTTTAAAACCTATGAAAAAGGTAGTATTTTTATCCTCAATTAACAGATGCAATAAGTTTGGAAATCTGCCCAAGGTCAGACACCTATTAAATATTAAAAATATTAAAGTCAAATCACATACTTAGGCAAGTTACTGCAATGTTATGGTGTCTTACACCTCAAGTTGGGCAGAAAACAAATGCATATTATTAATAACAACAAGGAATGCTGCCTAACAATTCTAAAGCAGTAAATGGCCAATGAATAGATCATCCTGGGGAAGGGTGAACAAGGAAGTTTTCATGATCTGAAACTAAAACTAGATCAAACTTGTTTGCAGGTTTTAGACAAGAAACATTAAGGACAAATAAGAATATTATATTCCATATGTACTTTTTTGAGCATACAATAGATATCACTTTATTGAAATATACATATGGGAAAATACAAAAACCCCATGTGTACTTTGAAATACTTCATTAAATAGGTTTTCTTTTATAGACTATATTTATTTCTAATTAAAACAGAGCAAAAACTGACTTAAAGCAATAACTAGCTATACATATGTCAATCTTAATATAATCCATTTTATTTCAAAGAATTATTATTCAAGTATTTTCTTACAATTGAGATCATTCAATACTGGCCTGTTATAATGGAAAATAATTTGAAATCAAATAATATATGTCTTTTCATAATAAAAAATAACATAAGACAAATAAATTATTTTTAGTTTACATGAGAAGCACTGTTAATTTTTCATGGTATAGACAGGAAGACTTACCTCTCTGAATTTTATATTTGCTATAATTATAACATTTATATGCAGGAAAACAATATCTGAGAGCTACTTTTCAAAAGACACACAAAAAAAAGGGCCGACAATAGTTTCTATTTATTTCAATTTTCAGCAGAACAATGTACTGATCATCTGTTAGTTATATGTGTATCCCATGTAACTTACCAAGCGATAGGTCTGGGCCTTTAAAACGTTCAGATCAATAAAATTTTCTTCATTGTCTGTCTCCTCTTCCTTGGGAAAAGAAGAGTTTTATAAGTTAAAAATTATAAGAAGTTATAATTAAAAAAATGTATTTACAGCTTTTACATACACAATATACTAAGCTGTATGTATAGACTAATGCAGGAAAGGGTATCTAAAAGCCTAGTAGCATGCATAAAGTAGGGCATAATGTTATTAGCTGTTCATCAGTTTTTTGTGGTTTTGATGGGACCATTTTAAAAAGAGCCTTTTTACAGTCATTGAAGAAAGAAAAAAAAAAGAGAAGGAAGGGTGCCATTGATAAAAACAAGAACAGAACAAGAAACAGTTCCAAGTGGCATACCTGAAATCAAGAGATAGTGGAAGAAATTAATGGAAATTTTGAGTAACATGACTAAAATGGATAAAAAAAAGAGAGGCTGACAGACACAGAATATTTTCACCTGCTCCAGGGACAAATCATATTGATGCATATTTTTGACATCTCATCTCTTATGTGTTCAAGTAATAAGCCAGTAAGTTAAGTCATCAGTACTACTTGGCCCATGGCCTCTAAATCTATATAAAGATATTAAAATGTTAAATCTATTTAAAGATATATATATACTTATATTTATATTTAAGATACTAACCTTGTATCTATAGATATTAACTATCTAAAAAGATAGAAGTGGTTCTGATCCCCAGGCAAATTGGTGTGTGGGGCTGGGTTCAGAAGTGACCCTTTGAAAGGCAATCCTTTCTCCAATATACAGTAAACATGAAGTCTGAACAGGTTCTATAAACATGTAGGACAAAACATAAGCTCCCCTTTCTCTTCAAATGTCCTTGTCTTTGTGGTGACAAATGACATATTGGGTCAAACAAATTTAACAAGAATATCCCAATCTTGAGGACATGGTAATAAAGTCAATGTAGATTGGTTCTCAAGACTTGTAAAGAAAAAATAAAACCAGTGGGTGTTGTTTGGTGGGCACTTCCACATGCGTTAAGACAAAAATGCAGTGACAGCATGCAAAGATAATCCTTATCTTTAAGAATTTAGAAGTATGTACCCCCTCTGGGTCTGCCCATGCCCCAACTCTCAGGTGTGAGAAAAAGAATTTCAAAGTATGTAAAACAGTGGTTCTCAAAATGTGGTTCTGAGACCACCAGCATCTGCATCCTCTAGGAGCTTGTGAGAATGCAAATTATAAGGCTCCCCAGATCTACTCAGAAACTCCAGAGGTGGGGCCAATGAAGTAAAATATGACAATTATGCTAATCTTTGGGGAACTGGAAAGATTTTAGTAAAATATGAAAACAATATAAATGTAGATTCCATACACTCAAGTGATATTTACTTTTTTAGGGATCTGGGGAAATAATGCATAAAGGTGTGGACAAAAGTGATCTGTTTACATCTTAAATCTTAAACATATATGCAAATGTACACCTTTGAAAAGCAGCTCAGTCTATTAGTCATCATGTGTTTACACTAATGATGGTCTACCGAACAATCAGAGTAAATGACTGAAATGCCAATAACTCAATGCCCATGGGAAGAGAGTGTTTATAATGCTTTTACAATAATCAGTACTGTTTACATAAGGATCAATAAGTACTTGTTGAATTGTACTAAACCCTAATAGGTAAAAAGCTTTAACATTAGGTACTAAAATAAGGGTTTAAGTTGCTAAATATTAAGAGAGTACTGAAAAGGAATCTGAATACAAAGAAACTCTGAAAAAATAGTTTTAAAATAACTTGAGGATTCAAATCTCAGTAATTTAAAAGGCACTCAATAAATTCTATTTCTTTGCCTAATATGCACCCTCTTAATTTTCCTACTGCCAGTTACTAAAGATATGATTATGTATAGCAGGTGAGAACATTTTGTGTTGTGAACTATACTTTTTTTTTTTCAACTATTAACAATGTGTCCTGTCTTCACTGGCCACTCTAAAACTGAAAGTTTCTAGAAGAATTATAGCAGAATTTTACTCTGTCAAAAATTATCTTTACCATCCTTGAACCACCCCACAAATTCTGGCAACAAAATGAAGTAACATGCCACAATGCAAATGCTTTTTGACACCAACCCAGTTCTCCTTACCAAGAGGAATGGAAGAGGTAAGAAAGGGCTCCTTAGAATAACATGATGACAGTGAAAAGAATGGAAAGAAAAGAATTCAAGAGACATGATATAAGGGAACTAATAGCCTCAGATGCAACTCTAAGGCCTTCAGCTTGTCTTATGACAATATAAGGTCTTTTTACCTCAAAGTTGGGAAGAAATGTGCAAAGAAGCTGCTTTCTAGAAACAAAGAATTTGTTTCTCTAATTTCACACTAATACTGCTGCTTTGAACTTTAAAGGGCTCTCCGAAAAAAAGTTAGCTATAATTTGGTAAGTTACACAGCATTGTCTTGACAGCTGACTTTGCATTCAAATATTTAATAAATGCTACTATACACCAGCTACTACACAATGAACTAGAGATACAAAAAAAAGTACAAAGCTGTTTTCTGCCCTCATAAGAGTTTTCCTTCTAACTAGTAGGTTTTTGTACTTTTTTTTCTGACTGGCAGTTTTGAGCTTTATGTCTTTGAAGCTAAATGTTGATGCATTAGGACCAGGTATCAGTCAATAAACTAATAACTAATAAATAGTTACTGAAAAGACAAGATGAGGAAAATACCTGAGTAAAATAAATGAAGTGAACAACTGGGAATAGTTTATATTTTATAATATATTTTAAAATATAATGAAAATAATAATATTTATAATATAAAATAGAATTTTCTGAGCTCAAATGGAAAGATCCATTACACAAGAAATAAAGTCTAAACTTAAAGTGCCCCCAATGATCTGGACCTGGTCTATCTTTCCAGTTAATCTTAAACTATCCTCCCCCTCACTCAGGAGATCTGGCCACAGTGGTTTTTTTCTCAGTTTTTTGATCATGGTAAGATCCTTTCTGCTTCAGAGCTTTTGTACAGGCAGTACCACCAGGGTCTTGTCCAGGGCCTGCTAAAGGGCCTGTTATACATAACAGGTGCTCAATAAACATGCAGAACGAATGAACACGTTTTTACCTTAACTCTTAAAATACATCACATTAAAAAAAGGTGTCTTTTAAATTGATTCGTTTCACAATGGTCTTTTTCCTTCTGTAAATATTGGTCATTTTTTGCAGAGAAAAGCTAATCATCCATAATCTTTCTACCCGTATGTAACTAATGTTAATATATTCTTTTCTTTGCATATTTTACATTTTAAGCTTACGCATACAGTATAAGTTATCACCCCCATGTCACTACCATTCCTTTGTAAATAATTTTTAATGCCTACATAATAATCTACTATTTGGGAATAGTCTAATGTATTTAATAGTTATTCTCGGCATTTGCTATAAATAGTGCAGTGATTAATGTCTTTGTAGCATATAGCAGCTTAATAGATTAAGCTGAAAAGAGAATATATTTATTATCTATTGATTTAAAAATTTACCTGAAAAATATAATTGGTTCATGACAGTAAAATACACCATAACTTTTTTTCCCTCACTATTTCAATTTCAGCACCATATGTATACTTCCAAAAATACCAGGGTCAATTCATCTCTGGTTCTAAGAATGCTTTGTCTCTACCACTTTACTAGCGTATTGCACAGTAGAGACTGATGATTTACTTTCACACTATGGATAGGATATTTAGAATGGGAAAAGGCCCAGATGCTGCCAAACAATTTAAATAATGTTGGTATTTTATAAGTATTTTGTAAAATTCCAGCAAGGAAGTACACATCCCAATTTTAGAAGCATAAAGGAGTTCCAAAGAAATGAATGATGTTTTTATGAAGCAGAATGTATTAATCCTATTGTTCTGTTCTAAATTATTCATGACCTATTTAAGATCACAAATGGTTGTTAATAAAGTATTTACTCATGTAACTAGTGGTCTAGGACTTCCTGCCTATAGTTTAAGAATCTCTGCTAAAATTTAGATATCAAAAGAGAACATGAGCATTAACTTAACCAAAGGTCTAAACAACTGATACTTGATATTGTATAAAAGCTTTTTTTCTCTAGAAACAATGAAATAAAATATATTCCAGAAAAAAGGGGAATTAAGAGAAAGGAATCCAAAGGTGAAAATGAAGAAAAAGTTCAGCAACACACATACCACAAATTCTTCATCTACTTTATTTAATGTTAATTCTGCATCATCTTCTGGCACAGTTTCTTCTTCCAATTCTTCCACTGGGTATGATGGCCTAAAATAATAAAACTTATATGAGATGAGAGACAGTTTAGCAGCACAGAAAGGTATGATGTGATTATCAGAAATCCCCTCTACACCAGATCTTGTCCTTTTTCACCCCCACTTCCATAATCACTGCTAAATCTTAATTTGGTCTTCCTGAAACTTTCCTTACAAAGAAGCAAAAATGTTTATCTCCAAATTTAAAGAATAAGTTTATACAAATGGAATGATAGCAGGCACACTGTTATCCACTGTACTTTCTTCACTTCCTAATATAACACATTTAAGTGCATATATATATAATCTTTACTTTTTCTACTCACCTACATTCCATTCCATTACGAGTACCTAATAAACTTAACTTGCAACCTATGGCTAAACATCAAGATTGTTTCTAGTTTACTAGATAATATTGCAAAGATCATTCTTGTGCATTTAGCATTATGTATATCATTTAGAATAAATGTGTAAAAATAGAAAGGTTAAGTCAACAACTTGGTTTTCTAGAAACTGTTCAGACATTGCTAGATACGTTTTTTTTGTTTTGCTAAATATTGCCAAAACCAACTTTCAGAATGTTCCCCTAATTTGTACTCCCAACAACAGTCTCCATTTCTGTATCTTCACCAATATGGTAAGCAAATATATCTTTGCCAATCATATAACTGAAAAACTCTCATTCTTGTTTTAATTGCATTTCTTTCACATGAGAGTGGTGGATTATCTTTCCATGTTTTCATTGGTTATTTGTGTTTCTTTTACAGCAAAATGGGCATTTATGCTCTTTGCCCTTCTGTATTTAATACAATGCTTTTCCTAACCTGTTACAAATATTTTTCCTAGTTTATTAATTATAATCTTGGCTATTCAGGACTGTTACAATTCTCATTACCTGGCTACCTTATCTCGCATGGACCTTAGCTTTAACATCATATGTACAAGGTTTTTCCCTCACAACGTGCCTTTTGTCTTTTAGTACTCCCATAGTTTCATTTTTCACATTTACATCTTTGATCAATCTGAAATTTATTTCGATAGAAGTAATAAGAAGGGCTCCAGTTTTATTCTTATTTCCAAAATCAAATCAGTGGTACTAAGTATTGAACAATCATTTCTCCATCAAGATTAATGACATGTATTTCCCATGTTAAAAACACCCAAAAGTATTTGGGTTTATTTCTGGAAACTT
Source organism: Smutsia gigantea (assembly GCA_032199065.1). Taxonomy (NCBI): domain Eukaryota; kingdom Metazoa; phylum Chordata; class Mammalia; order Pholidota; family Manidae; genus Smutsia; species Smutsia gigantea. The sequence goes on from JAVSCE010010395.1 coordinate 46,965, forward strand.
ATTTTAAAAACCCATACCTCAGACAATTTAACAAAATACAGAAATAAACATTCAAATATTAAGGAAGGAAAGTGCTGTAAAACAAATCAATTTAAAGAATAAATTTCCTATTTTTTATTAATTAAAACAAGATAATATCTCAAAAGCAATGTTCTTCTAAGATTTGTTTTGGTATAAATATATAAAATAATCAATTATAAATGTGTAACGTCTGTGCAATTTACACATTACATAGCTGATATTTTCTCTTAATGCCTGTTTTTAATGTTTTTTCCCCCTTTTCTTCATGTATATTAGAGTCCCTATAAATTAACTAAACACAAAACATGGCCAAGAACTAGATATGCCCAGAAACAAAGAAAGTACAAAATTGAAATAGTGGTTGAGATACTAACAGCTTCTGGTGAATTTAGAATGCATTAGACGATATATTTAATACATTAAAAAAAATGCACATGTAGCAGCTTATCTCATAACTTCTCTTAGACTTTAATAAATAACTAATGTGAACCATGAAGTCATTTTTTATATTGCACTAGGTGGTAATGTTTTGAGTTGAAGCATATAAAATCACCATTTTTAGTTCAAAAAGAGATGATATCAGTAATTTCACATGATTCAAGCTAATGATAACCTAAGTCAAGTAAGTTTTAAAAGTACTTATTAATGAGGAGTAAATTATTTACCTGAGAAAATGTAATTGTTTATATATTAAAATATAGGGAACAACACATAACCTTTCTGCAGAATTTAGCTCTAATCCAAAATCACTGCTTACATGTTTTAACTGAATCATGCCTTCCACAATCTCTAACCTATCAATAATTCCAATCTTCAAAGGATCAAATTTATCTATTTTATAATTATAACCTATACAAATTGACAGTTTCTGAATATTTTATCCCCTCATCCATGTGGTCAACATTTATTAAGCATCTATGAAATAGCAAGTGCTATTCTAGCTGCCAGAAAGCACCCATGAAGATTCCATATTTCCAGTACCAAAGCCAGACCTGTAAACAAATGATTTTAATACCATGGGATAAAATATAATAATAGAAACAAAATCAAATCACTGTCATGTCAGAGACAGAAGCAGTGACTAATATCTAAGAGAGTGTCCGGTGGCTTCTTTAGTATTATTTTTGCCCACTTGTTATAAGTAAAGAAGAAATCCCATTTCAAGTATAGTTGACATGAGGGTTAGGGGTGCCAACCCCCGTGCAGTCTAAATTAACATGTAACTTTTGACACCCCTAAGCTTATCTAAAAGCCTACTGTTGATCAGAAGCCTTATCAATAATATAAAGTCAATTAACACATATTTTGTGTATGTATTATACACTGTATTCTTACAGTAAAACCAGAAAAAAATGTTTCAAATTGTCACAATCTCTAAAAAAATTTTCAATATATTTATTGAAAACAATCTGTGTATAAGTAGACCTGTGCAGTTCAACCCATGTTCAAGAGTCAGCTGTACTATATTAATTTCCAGTTTTCCTTAAATGTGCAGCTCTCACCCTCATGTATATTCTATGCATGTATAAATAAGTATATGCAGAGACTTTGAAATTTTTCCTAAATTGACAAGGACATGCAGTTACAGTTAAACCTTTAATAATTATATATTTGAACTGAGAAGGGACACAATAATATCAGAACTTGGTTGGGGAACATCAGATATTCCAATTTTGTCTATAGTGACTTTTCTAATCACCTGTGTCATTTTAAGTTTGGAACAGTCAAGAGGAAATATTTCTTATTAGGTCAGTTTAGCTCTGAACCCTTAGAAGAAAAAGCTATGCACATAAGATAACTTTTGCCAGGTTGGGTAGTGTTTACCTTTTCCAGGTGAAACCAATATATTTTAATGCTTCTTCAGCTAAACAGTCAAGAACATAGCAGACATGCTCTCCAAAACCTGACTTTAACTTTGAAGGAGGAAAATCTGCTGTTCTGCCCTGAAATACAAAAGATAAACAGGTGTTATTTGTTATTTATATACCAAATATCAAAACATTTTAAGCAAAATACTGCTGAATAAATGTATCACTTCTCTATCTCTCAAATATGATTTTAAATAACTGTAATTAGATTGCTTCTTAGAAATCCACTTCTTTAGTCTTTTTAAATCCAAGATTCATTAAAAACTAAAGAAAAATGAAGATGTTTTATTGTCAAAAATATCAAATTAAAAGGCAATAATCTCATGATAGCAGAACAAATAAATTGATCTTGTTAGCATGAAAAATCAGTCAAACTACTAGCTTGGTATCATACTGTTACACAAACATATGAAGAATAATATAATCACAAACATAAGAGTTATTCACTTGTCAAAAATTAATAATATATGTGCTAAAAATTCTTACTGCCTGTCCCCAGGAAAAGTCAAAATGAAAAGTACAACTGCTTCATGGTCTACTAAATCAAAGTACCCTTTCAAAATACAGTGTTTTTGCTTCCTAGTTTTCTATTACTCTGTAGAAGGAAAACTAAGTATCCATAAATTTACTTCTCAGAAATACCAAGATTAAGAAAAATATTATGACTTTGAGCTACAAATAGTGCACACTGAAATTAATGTCATAATATCAACCATTCTGAGGTTTTACCTGAAAATAAATCCAGATATAATTTTATATATGCATGTATGTGTGTGTGTATATAGATAGATATTCACAGATAATTCATCTAATAGGCTAGCATTTATGTTGTTACCAATAATAAAATTCATAACTTGAGAGTATGAAGAAACAAGAGGGTTGTTTACACTTACAAATGACCGAAGCTCAGATAATATGTTAGATATTGTGGCATTAGGGTCATCATATTCTTGAGGCTGCTCGAAGGGGCGTCCTGCTTTGTTAATCAACCAAGCAGCCAGAGTGAAAAACATGTAGAACTGTTCGCCAGGGTTGGTAGGCAGAGCAAAATAGTGTCTGTTTCAAAACAAGGGGGGAGGGTAGAATATGAAGCATTGCAAATAAGTCCTAGTGAACTAAAGGGACTAAGTCCAAATTGCCAAAGGACTTTTTTTTTTAATGGCTTTAAAATCAAAAGACAATGATAATTCGCTCTTTGAAGTTTCTAGTAAGCCACAGCACTCCATTAAAGTTTCTATTCAGCAAGATGAGGGCACTTACTACTGTATACGACATATTAGATCAAAGACCTTATATTCAGAAAAAACAGGGCATGTTAAAAAACTGAGCATGTAGAACTTCTGCCCAAATCATTTCCATGTCAGGAATAATTAATGAGAGAATACCTCCTGAAAATGGTAATTTGGAATTAAGAGAATCTCAGAGTTTAAAAAAAGACCTTAATGAGTATTCATTATTCATTTTCACATTTTTAAATATATGTCACCGGTATCTATCTTTACTTAGTGTTCCTAATCTATCAGCTATGTTAAACAGTTGTATAGTTGTTTTTATCTTAGCTGCATATTTCAATCACCTGAGGAGCTTGTCAAGTATTGCTACTGGACCAAACATTGCTTTATCCCCCATGGATTAAATCAGACCTTCTGGGAGTGAAGCCCCAGTATAGTTATCTTTCAAAAGCTTCCTAGATGGTTCTAAGGTGCAGCCAGGATTTACAACCAATGAGGATCGTATCCCCAGTCTAACAAACATTTGTTAACTTCTGCTAAATCCTCTAGCCTACTAACATCAATCTTACGAAGATCAATATGATCTATGCCTAAACGTGTTAGGAATAAAACTTGCTAGCAATAACATTCAAGTCAGTTTGATCAAAGATCTTATTTTGCCTTTTTATGTGTAGCTATTACTATCATAATTATATTTATACTATTGTAACTATTTTTCATAAGAATTAGCAGTCTACTCATCTATGTTTCTCAAACTTCTTCCTGTAGGATAAGTGTAAATGTTCTGGAAGAAAACAGATAGCTGGGAAGAAAAAAAAGCCATGATGTCCTTTCAGGTATATGTTCACAACCCCATTCAAAGCACCCACCATGAACAATTCATCTTTTCCTTATGGGCTGGTAACAACTCCAAAGGAAAGGTATGGATACTGACACATACTGCAGGCCTAGGACAGTGGTTCTCAAACTTCAGCATGCATCAGAACCATCTGAGAGGCTTGTTAGAGCAAACTTCTAAGTTGCACCCTGGAATTTCGGATAAAGTAGCCCTAGGAAAGGGCCTGTGGCCACGCGTTTCTAGTAAGTCCTTAGGTGGTGCTGACACTGCCGGTCTGATGACCACAGTTCAGGAACCATTGAACTAGCATGTCTCCATGCAAATTCACAATTCAAACTATCCTGCTGAACTCCTGAGGAAGCATACAGAGGTTTTATCAATAGACCTTTAAGGCCATTTTCTTCTAGCTTGAAATACTTGGGGGGCGGGGGGGGGATGCATTTTTACTAACACAGCAAATGTTGTTTATTTTTATTATCCTGATCAATCCATTTAAGTAATAACTCCCAATCCTACAGTTTCTATCATGGAGTAGATAACACTACTCTTTCCCCTAACTTTTCTCCTGTTATGGACTGGCTTATTAATATGGACAGTTTACATGAAGCCTACATATAATTCAGTATCTTATAATTCAAGTTATTGGGAGAGAGCAAGGAATGAGATCATAACTGTCAAGGTAATTATTTGAGTCTAACTATAGCCATTAAGAGAAAGCACTACAGATTCTTAATCCGAACTGCATCTTACATAATAAACAAATATAAGGACTAATGTGAAAGAAAAGCTATAAAACATGTTTGTCTGGCTATCACTAAGCTAACACTGATTAGAGGAGAAAGTGCTAGCTGTCCATTACCCTCAGCAAACCAACAGCACTGGCTTCAGGGTAGGATGGACTTTTCCCCACCAGAAAAAGGGCAGAACTTTGCGTTCTATGATAGAGACAATTCCAATTGTTGTTATTTCACGTGTCTTTTCCACTTCTCAATTTCTAAGAGAACTGTTATCGCAAAGGCAGGAATCTTCAAAACAGCAATTAGTCAACAAGTTTTACTAACTGTATTATAAAATGCTCAGTAAGGTCCTAGGCGCCACAGTCACCAGTTGCAGAGAGAGGTTCTCCCAAAGGAAAACAAAAACTAGAAATAGATCTAAAATATTAACAGCAGTAATCTTTGGGAGTGAGCCTATGGGTGATGTTAGTATTTTTCTACACCTTTTCTTGTGTTTTTCTGAATTATCTACAATAGGTCTTTTACTTTTTACAATAAGAAAAAAAACTGTTTTGTAGAAGTGCGTACTTTCAAGACGAAGCAAGCTGTCTTCCAGTCCTTTCTGCCGTTCCAAACTTTATTCTCTAAAAAAATACCAAGTCTAAACTCTGAACTGCAGGGCCCTCCGTCGCCAAGTTTGGAGTGAAGCGCCCTTTCCTGGCTAGGAAGATGGAGGCGATGCTTGCTAACCCGGGCTCAGGGTTCCCCACAAAGAAGGAAGGCATCGCCCCAGGGCCCAGCCGGTACCCAGGCGCGGGAGGTCGAGGGCACCCACCTGGACGGGGGCTTCAGATTGTTCTTCCGGAGGAGGTCCTCCTCATAGCGGAGCAGCTTCAGCTTCTCCACCAGGTCCTCCATCACCACGAACATGTGGTAGGCCGCGCCGGGCCCTCGCTCCACAACCACTTCCCCCGCCCCTTCGCCGCGGGACCGAGACACCCCATCCTCCATACCCGACAGCGTAACCACTGCCGCGGCTGCCGCCATCGCATAACAAATAGAGCCCCGCACGGGTTTGGGCCCACAGACCTAGGCTACCTCCTCGCCTGCGCAGCCGCCGCCAGTACACCCGCGACCGGTTACCAGGCGACCGCTGGGCAGCTCGTCACCAAGGAAACCAGACTCCGCCTCCTTCCCTCCCGGTCTCTCCTAAATTCCTTCCAACTAGGGCGGCCTTCCTGAATGACGTCACATCGGGCCCTACTCCTTCCCCTGCCTCGGGGGAAGTCTGGGCTGGGAGGCAGCCCCGCCCCTGTGGGGGCGTGGCATCATCCGCCTCCTGGCAGGCCACACCTCCTCCCGCTGCCGAGGCGGGGTCCGGGGCGTCTGCTCAGTGTTCCTCGTGGTCTCCGGCAGTTTTGAGGCGCGTTGGGTCTGGTATTTGAGCCGCTGTCTGAGCCGTCTGGTAACGGTATAAAAGGTTAAGGGGAAAGGAAGACGCGCAGTATTTGAAGGCCAAGCTAGCCCACTAGATGTCTTAAATTTTTCTTCTCAGAATTAAATGTTTCACAATTGTAAACATAGTTGATAGCGTGCGTTACCCTTTATCTCAGGAATTTTCCAATGACGTTTCCTTTTTTCCCCTTAATCTTTCTCTCATTAGGGAATGCTGTATTTGATTTAACAGCACATTATAGGAGTTGTAGGATTGTAATCCCCGCTATTACTTCAGCGCTAGGAAAAAAGATTGTTGGTTGGGGGAGTCGCGGTGGGGGAGAACTGCAGAGGGTGAACAGAAAGGAGGCAATGGGAAGGAGTTGTTCTGCCTCTGAAACAAGAATTCTAAACTCACATCCTCCTGCATAATCTATTTAAAGCCCATTACATGTGGTGTAGATTTGGGGTTTCTTGTTAAAATCAGCAAAACAAAAGGAGATAATCTTGAAAGGAATTTCCCTGCTTTTTAGCTCCAAATGTGGCTGAAGACAGTTACTACTATATTGTACAGCTACTGACCAAGGCAATACAAGAAAGGGGACACAGCTGACCACATCTTTACAGTTCTCAGAAAAGGCTTGCATATCCAGCAGTTTTCCTAACAGTTACATAAAAAATGAGGTAAGTGATAGATGTGTGGTTTCCTGGAAGAGGAAAACTTATGGCAAGAGGTTGAACAAGTGTTTATCAGTCTGGACCTAACTTCTTTCTGATAATAATAAAGGTATCAAAGTGAAGAATCAAAAGCAAATACTTTCTATTTACCACAGAAAGGAAATACATAAAATAACTGAATTATATAGCGAATAACCCAAAGTGGAAGGCCAATGAGAAGTGCTTTTCAAATAAATAATATAGCTTGCCTACTACATTAGCCAGTTGCTTTTAATAAAAATGAGTGGGAAAAGTGGATTTGACTCTACCCCACTGCCAAATTGGTCTTTTTCTTTGCCTCCTTAGAACAATGTTTCTCCCCCATACATCCCCACCCCTACTGCCACATGTGCGGGTGGGGATTATTGCAGTAGTCTAAATAACTTTCAGAGTACAACAGAGATGTATAGCTTTTTAGGATTAAAAAATAAAAGCTCAGATACAAGTTTAAGGGGACTTGGTTAATCAACAACCTGTGGCTTTTTAAATGGCTTTGAAAAACATGTCAGATTTAACAGGTAAATTGGTTACATCCAGAGAGATAAATGTTCACTCGGTGTGCTATGTACATAAGATGTTCTGACATTTTCAGGAAGTAATATGTAGCACACTCAGGATGAAATAGTCACACAATGTTCTGGCTAATAAGAAACCCTCCAACAACATAATTATTTTTGCCAGGGTAGGGGTTGGGAGGGAACCCTCTAAGAAGCTACCAGTTTCCTTCCCAGATACAATATTGGTACAGCCTGGCTTGAAAGCAGTATGAAGAATTATTTTTCCCTTTAATTGTTTTTATAGAAAAAAAGATTATAAATTGTCCTCTGGTAACTGTGCCATAGAAAGAATGAAAAAAACAAAGGAAAGGCCAACCGTTCAACATTGTATGTTTTCCCACAGAAAAATGATGGGAAAGAGCACTGAAATGCTCTTTCATTTTTATAAGGCCCAGGGATTGTTTTTGCTGAATCTTTGTTTACCCACAAGAGTTGAAAACACTTTAGGAGGTCTTTTCCCCGATTGGAAGTAGTTTCCTTCACATGTGTGAGAATGCACACTCAAATACTCTTCCAGCTGCCTCAGCCACTTGGAAGCATTGGGGTACATTTGTGTTAGTATTTTTGCGGGGAAGACTAGTTCATTCATAGACTAAGGACTTAGAAAAGAGCTTGAAGAGAATAGAATGTTAAGGCATGTTCATACTGCCTTTCAAGAATCTTAAAAGATTTATGCTCGCTCTATGTGTTGACCTTACAATTAATAGCCTCGCTTCTGACTTTGACTTTTATCTCCTACACTCTATCTGTGAAATTATTGGAGGTAATTTTTAAGACCCTTAAGATCTTTCTGTGAATGTGCTGATCTCTGAAAACCAAACATCACCCCAATCAAAGGTTTAAGCTAAGTGGATTTCTCTGAAAGACGCTGAGCAAGGCTGGGGGTGAAAAGGAAGTAGGTTCAAAGATGGAGGATTGCATCTAAGATGAAACTGTTTCTGTATAAGAACATGTCCTCCAAGAAGACTGGGCAGGCTTAAAGAAAGCTACTTTGTGTTATAAATGGCTGAGTACTACCCATTTAAGATGTTGAAAACTTAGAAAAACACTAATTGCATAAAGCTTCATTAACCTTATAGAAAATATCTGCCAAAGCTCTAGAAAGAAAAGTCACATTTAAACCTGAAGCATTAGAGATAATGCCTTTTAAAGCCAAGAACAAGGTGAAGACACCCACTCTTCAAAACTATGCCAGAGATCAGAGCCAGTACACTGAGACAAAAAAAATTATTAAATGGTATAGAAAAATAAACTGTTGAGGTGATATGATTAGATAAAAAATCCAAGAGACTCTACAGACAAGCTATTAAGACAGCTCAGCAAGTTTGTCATATACAAGATCCAAAATAAAGAGGAGTTACTGGAAATATAAGAACCTCAAAAACAAACCATATATAGCATCCCAGAATGTCTATCATTATCATTATGGAGAAATTATTAAACTTTACTGAAAATCATGGAATAATCCAAATAGTGATGCAATGTTTATTAATGAGAAAAATCAGTTATTATTACCCAATCTATAAACCCAGTGCTTTTTCAACTAAAATTCCATGAGGTCTGATATTGGAATTCATACCTAATAGTAAATTTAAAGAAGCATGAGAAAGAAATCATGATATCAGTGAGTTTCTTTAAAAAAGTATAAATTAAAGTGTTGACATCACAGGAATAAATAAAAAATATTGTCACCTGGAAAAAGTTGAGATTTTATATGGAAATTCAGTATACAACCAAGTTGGTGTTACCAATTAGTATATAAAGATGAACTATCCAGTAAATGCTATTGAATATATGGGTTATCCACATGGAAAGAAATTTAAATCTCTGAATTCCAGCACATAAGTTCCAGATGCATTGAAGACATAAATGTGAAATACTTGCAGGATGTTTAGGGGGAAGCAAAATAGAATACCTCTAACTTCAGTGTAGGGGAAGTTTTCTGGAAGGAAATAAAGAACAAATTTTAAAGAAAAGAAACTCATCAAAATTTAAGAACTTAGATACACAAAAGCGAACACTATAAACAATGAAGATGATATTTGTGACCCATATAATGTCAATGGATTAAACTCCCGATTACAAAGGTTACAATGAAAAATGTCTCTAGACATTGCCAACTGGCCCTTGGGGGACATTATCACCCCTGGTTGAGAATCACTGCTCCAGATATATGGGTTGAAAGAGTCAATGCCTTTATTAAGATAAGGAATATAAAGGTAAATGAGTGACTGAGTGATGTGGGACTGGGTGTCGTGAGGAGGACTATGGTGAACAAGAAAACTCATGCACCGTCTCAAGCAGGGGATATTTTTGTCATGCAGGAATTCAGCCCAATTTTGCCTTGTGTTCTAATGTTGCAAGGATGTGAACCTTGACTTATATGTCAATGAAATCCTAATGTTCTTGAGGGTGACCTTTGTATACAGAAAATATTATTTCAGTGGCTACTTGTTAAAGATATTTGATTTGTTAATACATCAAAGTTCAAAATTGAGAAGCCTTGTTCTTAACTTTTATTTTGATATTTAAATATTACTCAATTTGTAAAGTAGTGAATTGATTACAGTCAAGTTTAAGGGGTAATCTGCAACTTAAATTCCTTTAGCGATCTTAATCTATTCATAAACTTAATATATTTGTTTTAATATTGTCTGACAAACCATTCCAGGTACTGTTAAATTTGAATCTAAAAGTAAAAAAGAAAAAAGGTGGGAGGGGAGAGGAATAAGTTCTATAAGTATTCCAATACTATTAGTAAGCGCAGATTTCAATGTAAAACAAAAAGTCCAAATCAGTTGCCCTATTACATATTATAGGCTGGATTCACAAGTCATTCTGTTTTTCTAATAGGCCAAATTTTCAAACATTAGATGCTTAAGTATCAAATATGCACAAATTATTCTTTAACATACTTATTACTATTGCAGATTTGACTTTCATCATTACTGTATTTAGTGTTGCAATTTTTCAGGATTAAAATATATTCCCCCACCTGAGAACTAATCATCTGTGAAGTGGGAACCTTTGAAGTTTCCCATCCAATATACCAAGAGATTCCTGCATCAGAGGTAGAAAAGTTTCTTGCCCAGATCACCAGTGGGGCACAGTAAGTCTTAGCTTGCTGTAACAAAGTCCAGAATTTAGAAAGGGAAGTGGTTTTGTAACCCTTCCTCTGGGTTTACTTCATTTTCTGTCTCTTACTAATGAAAGTCTTCTAACTCCTCAAGGACTATAGATAACTTTGGTTCTCAAGGCAGGTAAATGCCATCCAATTATATTGTACATATTTCAAGGCTTTGCTCTGCTCCATGGTCTCATTTTTTTGGGGGGGAGAAACAAAGTGCATATATTCAGTTTAATGCCTCTGTGTAGATGATGGGGATGGCTATTGAAGGGTTCCAGGTAGGAGTATATGTTTTGGTGAAGGGGAGTGGAAGCTTATTAAATTTGCATTTTAGTGTAGTCCAGCAATATTATGAAGAAAGGACTATCGGAAGGTGAAAATTGATTCAGAAGGCAATTTAAATAATCAGGTGAGAGGTGGTCCTGTACAGGGATGGGTGGCTGTTGAAATGGTAAAAGAAGGGTAGATACTAGGAGGGAGATTCAACACTTAGTGATGGGCACCATGAGATGTTTTCTGGGGCATGAATGGAACCACAAAGGTGCCCTACTTTGGGGCAAGAAAGCTGTTCATTATATTCCTGTTTCACTGGGTCATTGGCTATGGGATATCGCAGACATCTCTAGGTGAGGTGGCATCTATTGGTCAAGAGTAATTTTCTGGAGAAGGATGCAACTGTGAGCCAGGTCTCTGTGCTCAAATATCTCATATTCTAACCAGCATATGCATGTAAACTGGCAAGTGCAGCCTAAGACACAGAGAAGTGTAAAGTGTGTTTTGGAAGAAGGTTCTCCAGGCTTCCTTCATCCTATCCCTCCACAAGACAGACTTGGCTGTGCCTCCTTGGTTGTACCCTTATCGCTTATGATACTTCCTCTCTCTGGAGTCCCTTTTTTCTACTAGGCTCTGAAAGGTAAGGAAGAACTAGGGGAAATTAGTAGAAGAACCAATGTAATTGAGGTAGATCTGTTGCCTGGTGAGTCAGACTTCAGTGCAAAGGTGATGGATCTTCTCTTTTGTGTCTCTTGTGTGGGCTACTGGCCTACTACCTTTTGCCAAGTGTGCAGGGGCATGAGCTGACTCTTTTGTATGGGAACTTTAGCCTGGAGTCGGCCATTCATCAGATATTTCTAGAATCTGGAGAAAAACATGTACCTGTGGCCAATCCTCTAAGAATTCAAATTGGAATGTGATTAAGTGCATTCCAAAGAACGCTCCATATAGCCCTAAATCAAGGGCATAAACTAAAAACTCTTTATGACTTCCCAACAGCATATCATTTTCAATAGGTCTTTATGCTGGATATACATGCCCAATAAGTATTTTTTTTTAATTGTAGCTGTGGAGTTCAGAGGCATACTCATAAACTTTCTGTAAAACTTTTCTTCCTTCTCCACAGTACCCCAAGGCAGATAATGGATTTGTCATAATAGCTTTCTGAGGAAGTGTAGACAATTGACAGTATATAGAATGTGTGGTAGTCTAAGCCTCCAGGAAGAAGAGGAAATCCTTCTTCCCCTATAGAGTAGGAATTGATGGTTTCCCCTTCAACCCATAGGGATGTGAAAAAATGGCAGCCCATTCTTTCCCTATTAATGTGAAATGTTTATGCTTACCTGGTTCATTTTCAGATTTCAAATTTTGAGCAGATGTCTCTTTGCTTATTCTCATGCCTGTAAAACTATTTTTGTTTTTATGGCTTTAAAATAAGATTTACTCTCTGGAAGAATTAACTTACCTCTTTAATTCTCTCAGTCTACTTGATTATCATATATTTATTCTTTCAGATGAACTCTAAATTTAATGTTAAAATATGTACTCTTAAAATACCTTTCATAGTATTAAATTTACCATCCAGGGATACTCTATATACTCTGTTTGAATATTTTATTCAATTAAAAAGGTCTCTGAAAACTGTTCTATTTTTTATTTTTAAACTGACAATTTTAAAACAGAAATTCTTGCTATTTTCCTTATGCTAGTAAGTAAGCACTGTTTAGTATGAAAACTCCATATTTTACTTTCTGAAGGCAAGGACAGATTGTTATAATGCAAAAAACTTGAATATCTTCAGCTTCGTGGAAGAATAGTACTTCTGAAATTGGAGGCAGGAGCTTTTATAAGTAAAATTAGAAACTCTCCAGAGGATCTTGTTCTTTCAAAAGAAACACCAAGTCCTTTTATGAAATAAAGAGAAAAATGTCTTTATTCTTGCTTGTAATACAATGATGACTTCCTTAGAGTTTTTCCTGTGTATTTGGTCCTCTTTCATACTTTTGTCTACATTGTTCCCAGAGTAATCTTTCTAAAATGCAAATGTGGATATGTCACTGTCCTACCTGACATCCACACATGGATCTCCACTTGGGAATATAGCCAAAAATATTTTATATACAAGGCTCTACGGACAGATCCAGGTTTTGTGGGGCCTGAACCTTATGCAATTTGGTGTGTGTGGGGGGGTCTTTTTTAATAAAAAGGAATATAAAATTTTGAATTCTAAATAAACTACAGGGCCTTAGAAGGGGCAGTGCAAGTGAGGTTTCCTGGAGCATAAATTTCACTAATTTTCTGGTTTATCTGCCTCTATTAAGGGGATTGTTTTATCATCTCAAATCAGTTAAGGTTACCATGTCCAGATAAAGTATCTAACAAGCTGAAGTTGAAAGAAACCTTTTTCTTGTACCCTTCTCTATTCTCTGGCTGGAACCCTGTAAATGGGACTAATAAAAGACAGATTAATAAGAGAAAAACAGTTTATTAGCACATGTAGCAAGTGTATATGTGAAAGAAACTCAATGAATAACTCAAAGGGGTGGTTATAACTTGGGCTTACGTTGTATCTTAACAACAATAAATTTACAGAGAAGTGATAAGATGAAGGAAATGGACTTTAGGGTCCCAAGTAAAAATATGGGGGAAACTAATGGAAGATAAGGATTGTTTTGATAAGGCATGTAGATTGCTCTCAGACTGGGTTGGTAAGAGTCTTAGGTGACTAAGAGCTAGGCTTGATTTTAGGCAAATGTGGGCAAAGGCAGAAATATATATATATATATTTTTTGGCATCTTCTATTTCTCAATTGTCTTCAGCTCAAAATAACCTTTATGCCTGGGTGGCATATTTTGGTGTGTCATATTCTGACCCCCTATAGCCTAGAGATCTGATTAGAACTCAAGGTGGCCACACATAGCCTGGATGGTTCTTCCTAACATAAGACAGACATGTTGAGCCCTATTTATAGTCACCACAAAGAGGAAAATAGTAAACCTATAATTTTCAGACCAGATAGGTTTCAAAAATGTTCAAGTTTGACCCTTAAATTTCTAAATTAAATAAAGTTAGTTAAAGTATTCCCTGTGATTTGAGATTGCACTTTCTACCCAGTAGAAATTTCCCTCACTAATTCTTACTCCGAGTAGAAATCTCCTTCACTAATTCTTAACTTCCTGGTTAAAATCTCTATTTAATGGTCTTTGTGTTTGGCTGAGCCACAGTTCTTAATGATATTTTAATTGTGGCTCATTGGATTCTGTATCTTTTATATCTTTGGTTTTGGAGTCAGCACTACCAAAGTCATGCTAATGATACCCATGCTTCCTCACATCAGACAGTGGTTCTGGATTCTCTTCAGAGGAGACTGGAGAGAATGGAGTGATAAGAACTGCTACATTGTAAGAATTTTTTCTTATTCTATATAACCATTCTTTCCTCACTCTGTAAATTCAGTTCCTTGCTTTTGATTCTTCTAGACCCTCTTTGCAAAAATGGCAATGATTCCTTAATCCTTAGGTAACTTTTCTCTAAAGCGATTGTACTAGTTAAGAATCAGAGGCCAAAATGGGATTAGACATGCAAGAATTTTATTAGGGTGTATGCCTGGAATCAAAAATGACAAAGGCTGGGTCAGCACTCATGTCTTGGTGCACAACTGATGCCAAGTGAAGAATCCAGGAAGGAGGGTTCTGTGGAAATGCTCGCTTTACACTGCAATGTAAAGGCCCCCACTCAAACCTAGCAGCCTTTCGTGTCACTCTGTGTATGAGTGGGGTGAATATTTCCAGGTTTGGAATGTGTTGCCTCCAGAAGCCAAAGAAGCCTTCCAAATGCTTTGCTTCCTTCTTTACGAAGGGAATGCAAGATACAGTAATTTGTCTTTTACTTTGGAGCATGTTCCAGCATGCCCTTGGTCACACTAAGTTCTCAAATCTGATGGGCCTGGCGCCAGAATCTTTGATCTCTCACCCTCCAGAGTGCATGTGTCTTATTAAGGCCTCCAGCATACTAACTACCTCTTGCTCCTGCTCAATCAGCATCATGTAATGGTGTGATGTTCTATGGGATGTCCTGCAGGTCTGGTTCTTTTTGGACTACGACAAAGGTCAGGAGAGTTAAGATAGCTCTGAGGGGGAAATTTAAATGGATATTGTTGTCCATCTTGTGAATGCAAACTGTTTCTGATTCTCTTTATTAGGAATAAATAGACTACAATCACTAGACTAACAGCTGTGTATTGTGTACCTGATGCCCTAGTAATTTGCTTTATCAACCATACCATGCCTGCTAAGTACCTACAATCTAGGATGTACCTTGGTTGACAATGTGATAGTCTACAGTCATTTTCCAGGATCCATCTGGCTTTGGAAGGGGCCAGAGTATCAAATTAAATGGAGATATGATAAGAGCCACCACTCCTGCATCCTTCAGATATATGACACTGGTACTAATCTCTACCACACCCCTCTATGGGATATGATAATGTTTTTGATTTACTGTCTTGGTGGGGTTGGGCAAATTTAGAGGTTTCCATTTGACTATCCCCATTTTGAAAGATCTTACTCCAGAGGCCAGGGACATAATGTGGTAATGGCTACAACTGCCAAATCTTTCACTTCAACTTATGTATGCAAACATCTGTTGTACTGTCATGGTACACCTTTGCCATAGTATGGCAGAGTCCTTCCTCAGAGGGCCCAGCCCCTTCTTTAGTCAGTGGGATGCAGATATATAAATTTGTTCTGGTCTGGAAACTGAGTAAGTGATTGTGACTTTTTTGGGCAACGATGCTCAGCATTCTGTTTCTCCATTCTTGTTTTTATTTGGTTGGAAATGTTAAGCATCATCCTGGTTAGCTGCCCATCTGTTTTGTCCCTAGAGACACCAAGCTCTATTAACCATCTCTACAACTCCCTGTGGGTCAGTCAGCCTTGGCTGTCCTCTGGCCTTGCCAGTCATTATGGTATTACAGCTGCCTGACTCCTGACAGACAAGTGCCACCATCTGGCCTCTATTACTTCAAGGCCCCATCCTCTCCATGGATGTTAACCAGTCTAGCTATACAACTGCTTCTAGAATCAGCATCCCTGGCCTATAGAGAAAAGCCATCACAGAATTTCTTAGTGATGCTGGTGCCTCTTTCACCAGTGCCTTCCTGATGGCTCTGGTGAATGGTGAACTCTCTCAGCCCTCCCATGAAGAAAATCTTCTGCTGGGTCTTCTGGCCTTATGTTATACCATGTGCCACTTCCCTCAGCTACTTAATTATTTCATCTGCCTTCTACTAGGGCAACATGAACATCTCTATTCTACTGAGGATCTACTCCAGCTGTGAGTTTACCTATCTTCTGGGGTCCTTGCTAAGGTGTTAAATCCTGGATCTTGATAAACTGTCCCCAAAGTCAATGAATTCAAGCTTATTCAGGTAAACATTCTGTCCCCATTAATCAAGAACTTTCAAAATCTACTTCCAGAAGTAATTTCCTGACTCCTGCTAGCATATGCCAGCTCATTCTTATGATTCTTTGAGTATGTAGTCTCTTTCCTCCCTTATAAGGTCCAGCATGTCTCCACTTGTGTTAAGCTAAAATTTAACCCTACTTACTGGCCTGGCAGCCAGGAGAAGTAACAGGGGTAGCCTGTGTGGGTATCATCTGTTGCCTTGTCAGGGTAAAACTTCTGTTGTGCTGGGAGAATTCTTTCAAATGAAAGAACTACAGAGATGCTAGTTCTTACTGGAGAAGAGTGTGCTACCTCTGTAATCCCAGAAGGCCTGGGAGGTTGCAAAATCAACATCCTCAGGATAGCCAGGCAGATGTCCCTATCTTGTTTCAGGGTTCTAGGTTTTCTCTACCATGGCCCTGACCATCACACAACTGACCTACCTTGGCTGAGAATGTCTCTGGAGCTTTGGGAATTTATCAAGTCTTCAGTCTGCTGCTCAGCTGTTTCTGCTCTCCCAGGAGAGATGGGCCTCTTTATGAGCTACCACCAAGGCTCTCTGGCTCTCATATTTAGCTGCTAACTGCTTGTTTACAGCCCTCATTTCTCATTATCCCTCCACAGAATGCCCATACAACTTAGCAGTAACATGCAATTTCCCATCTTTGCAAGTGTTGTTTCCCCCATAGTTTTCAAATGCCAGTATCATCCCTATCTATCAAGTATTTTCCTCCACTGGAACGTTTTCCAGAGATCACACCATTCACCAAGGCCACCAAGAAGACACCTGAAATCTAGTAATTTGGTCACTACCTTTTGCCAAAAATTGTGCTCCACCTACCAAGCAGGATGGTACCCACTCTTCCTAGTGGCCGGTGAGCCAATACTAACCTGCCATTTTACTGCTTATTTTCTTGGACCATTCCTGGTACACTGGTGTTTGTTTGGGTCCTCTGAGAATCAAATACCAAGACTGGGTTAAACTAAAAGGATTTTATTAGAGAAAATGCCTGTATGAAAAAAAGAATGATGAGGGAAATGGAAAAGGCTGGAAGAGCTGTCAGTCTGTGGACAAGTCTGACCTCGAGAGAGGAGGAGATGGAAGGAAGATGGAGTGGAATCATGTGGTTACATCTAAGGAAGGCTCTGCAAGATCATTGAGGAAGTCCTCAAAGCAAGATCAATCATTAGAGATGTCCCATGTGCCTTCAATACTGTGTCATTGCCTGAGAGCAGTCCTTGGCAAGCACTGTCTCTGTACAAAACAAAGGCTGTGTTTTTTTCAGATTGCAACATTTGGAGCTCTGGTCAATTCTTCTCATTCTTATGGCCACCAAAGCTTAATCAGTGTTCTAGTTACTATATATGCATAGCAACGTACACCAAAACTTAGCTTAAGACAACATTCTATTCTTAGTGTTAAAGAAAACCAAAATGGAAGCCACAGTTTGAATGTAATCCTAGACCAAACACTCATAGTCACATAACCAAAACTTAAATTGTCCTAATTTCCCTGAAAAATGCTGACTCTAACCTTAAGCTTTTTCATGTTAGTGTGACCTTACAGCTTCCTAGCCAATCAACTACAA
The DNA here is from genome assembly GCA_032199065.1 of Smutsia gigantea. NCBI lineage: Eukaryota > Metazoa > Chordata > Mammalia > Pholidota > Manidae > Smutsia > Smutsia gigantea. Next base: position 64,783 of record JAVSCE010010395.1, read on the forward strand.
ATAAGTAAGCTTATACAGTGCTACCATGCTAAAAGGAATGCAAGTTTCTTGTAACCAAACACAGTAGAAAACAATGTACTTCCTCATTCATGCTTTGTAAATCGAGCTCTAACTCTAAGACCTGAATTTCATACCACTTTCAGTTTTGAAGTCTCTATGTTTGTGAACAGTTTGGTTCTTGCTCAATAAAATATTCGTATCAAGTAAAGCTCTCTGAATTTTCTCTTGACAGTAGATTGATTCTATGGGCTAGCAACTCAAATAGAGCATATCAAACATAGCTTGTCTCTGCTGTTTATTGTTTAGGGCCTCAGCTAGGAAGACTTGAAGGCTGCGGCCACTTCATGGTTGGGGCTGGACTCCTCTGAAGGCTCATTTCCTCATAACAGGCACCTTGGCTGGGATAGTGTGTAGATTAAGAATGCCAGCTAGGACGCCCTACATGGCCTCTCCACATGGCTTTGCTTCCTTACATGATGATGTCAGGGCAGTTGGACTTCTTGCAAGATGGCCTCCAAGTGTAAGCATTCTGGTGAACAAGGAACACGTTTTGTCCCCAGCTTCTGTTGTATTGTACTGGTCAATGCAATCACAAGCCCACTCAGTCTCATGGTGGAGGAGACAAACTTCCCACACCTTTTGAATGGAAGGTGTGACAGTTTTGTGGCCATTATTTTAAACCTCCACAACCAGTGAACAGGTTCCTGTAAGGAAAGCTCTAGAAAACCTGCAGCTTAATGTGTTGGTGTTTCTCGCTTCCTAGATTTATACTCCTCACAATACTCTTTAACTTGTATTGTAATTACATGTTTACTTCTTTTCAGTCTTCCTAGTTTCTCTGCACCTGGCATGCAGGTGCATAACAGGCATTCCTCTTTTGGGAGCAAAACTAACATACACAATAGTGTACAATGTAGGACAATAAAATTACAAGTTCATGTGATTCAAGTTATATTACAAGAGCTAAATTTTCCTTGCTCTCTCATGTAAATTAAACCCAGGTTGATGAAAACCAGGAATTATCCAGATAACAAACTGTAGGAAGCTATTACAGGATTCTTCTTTTTTCTGAAGTGGTTGATAAACATTTCAACTACAGGTTGACAAGAAATTCAAAAATAATAAAATCTGAACTTGCCTCCAAAATGGCCTTCCTAAACTGGGAATAGGCAACTGAGCTCTTAACTTAAAGCAATTAATTAGCTTTAATAAGTTACTAATGATTTCTTAAGGATATTCTCAGTGTATTCAAGTGCAGTGTGTTTACTACTGTAGAAGAGCTACAAGATAATGGGGAAGAATGACAGCACTTTGTCCTGAAGGACAGAACAATTCTTTAACCTTTCCCTACTCATATCTCCCTTTAAAATATATCAAAAAGTAAATGAAGAATATTAGTTAATAAAATGGATTAAAATATTTAATCTCTATGAGCACAGTGGTTAAAATAAAAAGTAACAGAAGAAATGAGGGAAATGAATGAGACCAAAGCAAAATATATCTCATGGCTGTATGTCAAATTACCCTTGAGTTTGTTTAATTTCTGTGTGATTTATACACGAAGAGCTAGCTAATTTGTGATATTGTTTGGAGAACTCAGAGGTATCAGAGTGAAGGCAGTTTTTCCAAAACTAAAGTGAGTTGGGAAGATAAGAAAATCCACCATTTAAAATAAATTGGCTTAGGGACTAGCAAAACTCAGCCCGAAGCTTTATCACAAATAAAATCCTTATTGGAAACTCAGCGTTTACCTATCAATAAATATAAAATTCTTGTATGTATTTTAGCCTTGTGCAGCAATAGATATCATTTATTTTTAATTTTGATTTTGCCTGTGACAATTTGCCTAGCTTGGTAACTTAAGAAATATACAGAATGTTAAAGGGAAAGCAAAGATCTGCTGAAATTAGAAAAACAGTTTAGCAATCGATGCATTTTCATCATTGTGCAGAATCTAATTACTGGATTTAGGCCTGTCTTTCTTGAAGATTGGTAGGCTTACATCGTTATCATCTCTTGTATTCCCCTTGGTTTTTGTAGTCAGACTACAATAGAGCCAAGTGGACTGCTTTCTCCTTGGTTTCCTTGTCTCACTTGTAGCAGGCCTGCCCAAAGAGAGAATATGTATGTGCAGATGGGAGATAGCTCTTTAACTTCGTTTTAGCATAAACTCCATTGGGTTGAAAGCTTAAAATAATAGTGAAAAATACTATGAATCCAGAAAGATCTGGTTGGGTAGCTGTGTCCTGATTGCCTACTTACCAGTTCTGAGAGTTACAGAGAGAGCGAAAGGAGAGCACCTATGTCTGACATCAGTTAAGGCTACAAAGCTAAAGAGAAGATTCTTTTAGTTTGAGAAATTAATTGTATTTACCTGAGTCTTATGATTACATAATCACTCAATACACATCAATAATACATGTATTTTGTGCACCTATATGTCATTGGCAGTTTCTGGCTGTTAAGTCAAGGTAATTAACTGAGGATAAATCCTTTCAGATACTAAAACTAACATTTAATGGGAGTCTCCTTAAATATGTGGAGTTCCTGAGCCTGGTCTATTACAAACTAGTTCCCTGCACATGCAGGTGCCCATCCCCCAACCAATAAGAACAGTCTAATTGACTGCATTTGAATGGAGCTTGTACATCTATGTGTTTCAAATCTCCACAGTTAAATCTAAATGCAGCTAGTAGTTCTATCATCCTCCCAGGAAAGTTCTATCTTGCATCATGTTGCTATGAATAACAATTCAAAACTACTTTTTCTTTTTTTCACAAAACACTGCTTGTGAGATTAACTACACTGCCCTGTGACATTTTGCAATGTGAATTTTTCTCCCTTAGTTATCCATCTTGGGCTTCAACTTCCTATTAATACTCTTCTACCTTACAGAAAAGATTTTTCTCCTTTATGAGGAAGAAATAAAACCAAATTAAACAGTTATGCCTCCTCTCACTGTATGATTTTTTAAAAAATCACATTCTTCAACCAGTGGGGTCTATCCTATCTTTACTGCTTTCTTCTTTTGCAAACCTAATTTCAACTTCCTAGTGCAATCCTTTATTGTTTTTCATTATATGACTGTTCCCTGAAACTGTAATCTGAGTTGTTAAATTTATGCACATTTCCCTTTTTCTTTCCTCTGTTACCCCCCAGATGATCCAGGTGCCAGGGTTTAGTGTGAAGCCTCTACCAGTTCTGAACTCTCTCTCACAATAATAGATTGTCTGGCATTTGAATGGTCTGACTGCTTTGAAATAAACCTTCCTAATATCTGGCACACTTTTCACAATGTGCCTGACATTCTTTCCTTTGGTTGTAATAGATTCTGAGGTGTTTTCACTTTCTCTCAAAGTTTCTATTCTACTTCAAAATGCTTTAATTTTTGTTGGTCAGAGTGAAATTAATCAAGAGGAGAAAATACATTCTTCCAGAAAAGCAGCTTCTTAAAAGTCCTGCTTTATTTTTTCAGAAGGATTTCTCAAGCAGATCAAGATTTTTAGAGAATATTCTTTTTCACAGTACCCCTTCTACAGGAAGCTTTCCTACATCAATAGTCAACTTAGACAAATTTTATGTAAATAGAATTTTTCGATTATTTTCTATAATAGAAAAAATATGGAATAAACTAACATGTCCAGTGGTACATAGTTAATATTCCATTGTATATATGTCCTCTAATTTAGGAAACATTGGAAAAGCTGTTTTAAGGTATTTAAAGACATGGAAAAATACTCATGCAATCAAAAAGTAGTTTTGAAAATTGTGTATAAACAGCATAATATCAGGGTTCTAAAAATATATGCATATAAAAAATAAGATCGCTCATCATGTTAACAAAGTTATTCTGTAATGATGATTGCATTATCTGTGTTTCTTTTTTAATTTTCCAGTCATTATAATCATATACTACTTTCAAAATGAGGAAAAGTTATTAGATCATGTTTTAAATCACACACTTCTGTTAATGGATATTTGCTTAGCTGGAGTTCCCTATCCTTTTTAAACCTTGTTTTAGAATCTATTTATTAATAATTTATCAGGTGTACTACTGGGGATGGAAGAAATAGTTGCTTGCTAAATAATTGTTCTGATTCTCTTTCATCATAGCTAGCATCTGAGTACTTACTATGTGCTAGGTACAGTGCTAAGGATGTGAAGTACACAATGTTTTATGTGTCTAATTTAGACACTACCTCCTTTGAGCCTTAAAACAAATCTGGTATTTTATAGTTAAAGGACACTGAAGCTCAGGCTGTCCAAGGTCATGTAAGCTTATGTGTGGTAAGCTATAATTGATCCCAGGTCTCTAATGAGAAAGTCTATAATCTTTCCACTACAAAGTGAACATTACCATGCTTCCTCCATAGTACTTGGATAATATAGCAGCCTCTAACAGAGTCATTTGGATATACAATAAAATTTCTTCATTGCCTTGCTTTTCATTAGATTTGTTATTAACCTTTTTTTGAGATAATTGCAGATGAACCTGCAACTGTAAGAAATAATATAGAGCGATCCTTCCTACCCTTTACCTAGTATACTCCAATGGTAACATCTTTTAAAACAATGGTACCATATCATCATCAGGATATAGACACTGAAATAGTCAAGATGTATGAGCACAAGGATCCCTCATGTAGACCTTTTATAGCCACATCCACCTCCTTCTCCATCCCACTTAACCTTTGGAAACTACTAAACTGTTATGTTACACATAATTTATCATTTTAAGAATGTTACATAAATTGAATCAAACAGTATGTAACCTTTTGGTATTGTTTTTTTAAATGCAGTGTAATTCCCTAGAAATTCCACTTGTTGTTGTATGTATCAGTTGTTTGTGTCCTTTTATTGCTGAGTGGTATTCTGTGGTATAGATGTGTCACACTTTGTTTAGCCATTCATCTATCTGGAAGAAATTTGCAATGCAGGATAATTAATTGAAGACGGGTTATTTTGGAATGAAGGACAATTACTTAAAGCAAAGATACTGTTCAAAGATGATAGCCATCAACTTTTTCTCCTCCTCACAGAATGAAGATTGGTGTCTTTACTTCAAGACTCAGGAGAACCCACACTTGTAAATATTCCCTTAAATCTATGATTCTCAGCCTTATCAGACCCAATGGTACCTTACAACAAATGTTTGAAATGCCTTCTTTTCTATGACAAGACAAAATTAATCAGTAATAGAACCTAACTACATAGTTTTTAAAGACCAATATAATATACCCTGTTACATAATGGAAAAAAATTAAACAAATTATATATTCCAGAATGGAAATGTTCAGTCATAACTACATTAAAAGACCATGAAGTAGTTATGTGTTAGTACCTTCTTCTTGAATAATGAAGCTAGAAGATCTGAAGTTACTTCATACAAGATATGTAGGGAAACTGAAGCAGTGGTATAGGTAGACACTGAAATAAAATCTAGCATTACTCTTCTGTATAAGAAAAAGAGAGCTTATTTTACATAATGTATATAATAATGTTATAATGCATATAATAATGTTATAATGTACGTAATAACACCAACGCTTGAAATAGAAATAATATGCCAAAATAAATTACAAACTGTTAAAGTGGAAACAATTGGGATATATGATTCTTCCAAATGAGATCAGCATTACAATTACAGTATTAAAATTTTCTATGTTATGATAAGGGTATGAAAGTGACAAAGTGTCACATCTCCTGTTTTGAAATTGCATTACATGTTGGGGCATATGTTCAGTCTTAGCTAAAAAGGTCTGGGTGGCTGTATTTTTCAATAAATAATAGGATTGGAAATACAATGGATTGGGAAGAAACCAAAAAATAAGAGGCTACAGAGAAATTGTGTGATGAAGTACCAGGAACAATATTTCAGTAAAAGTTGAAAGCAGGCAACCCAAAAAAAATTTCAATGAAATTTTCACAGTATAAGTTTTTATCCTTAGTATATAAAATAATGTAAGGTGGTAAGAATGTGAAATTTTAAAACAGTTTTATAATGAAATGTAGTGAATATCCCATGTGTTCTGCTAATTTAATAATATTTGTCATTAGTGATTTAACAGGATTCCTAAAGCCATTATATATTTGCAGTCTGCCTTGTCATTCTTGCAGTAATTGCAGTTCTGCACTGAAACCTCTTTTTAACTAATATGTGCTTGAAAATGCTGCACAATATCGAGTAGATAAAAAGTATATTGTTTTAAAGTAATCTTTATACCAGTTAATTTTTTCCCTACATCTTTCTGTTACATTATTTTGACTTCTTGCACAAATACATGTAAAATCTTTTTACTATCTCATTCGCTAAAATATGGTAGGTTTATACACGTAATGAGTTTGGCTTTCTGGGATATTAAAAATTTGTTCAGGAAGATGCTACGTGTGTAGAATTATCCTTTGTGTTTTAGAGTATCTGACATACTAGCCACTAACAATTAAATACCCAAGTCCTCATTTCTCTGTCCCCAAACAAGCGAGAATGCTCCCCTGTTTCCAAGATGAACCCTAAGCTCTGGTACCTGCCTTGTTGAGACCTTCAACTAAGGCTGTGGCTCCTGCCCTTTTGTGGGGCGTTATTGTAAGTTTCAGCTGTTTGAGCCTGTGGAGTGAAGTCTGGACAAACAGATTCTGGAATGATTTACTGGTGGCTGGAGGAAGCCATTCATGTGTTTGGTGAAATGGTGAGTTTAGAGCTGAATTTAAATGATAAATGTCAGATATGGCACAAGTGAGTGGGAAATAAATTCCCTTGAGGAGTAAACTGGTTATTCACAAAGAAGAAAGTTATGTAAGAGACTAATTTTGTTCCTCATTTTGTTGTGGTTGTTTTTAGTCTGCAAAGCTGGATTAGGATGTGGGAACCAAGAAGGAACAGAAAATAATATGCAAGCCATGTGCCATATGCTAAGAGCTCTGCTGCTAGTTCCAAGTCTAATCTTTACAAAAACTCTTTGAGGAGTTACACTGTTCTCATTTAATCCTCATTTAGTAGTTCAGGAAACAGGGATTCTGAGAAATTATATAACTTTTCTACTGTTAAGAAGGAAAGAACTCGACTCGGTATTGCAGGGATGTCAGATACAGTGAGATGAGAGACCAAAGTCAAGAAAGCAAAGTCAGTTTTAATACACTGCATAGAGTACCAGAGTGGGCTTGCCTAAGGTGAGACAGGCCCAGGTGCTCATTCTGAGGCTTCTTTTATATGGTTTTTGGTGGGGCAGAGAAGTCCTTGATTGACAGCTGTCAGCTCTCTAGGCTTGTTCTGATTGGTGAAATGGGGACAGGGCCTGTGCTGTGCCTGTGCTTCTGATATTTCTTATCTAGGGAGACCCTGGGCATTTCCTGAGTCACTCTTGGACCCTGTGGCTTCATTTGATTAACTCTCTGAGTCATTTCTGGCTTTCTGGCTCTATCTGATCAACTCCTTCAGTCATCTTTGGGGGGCCCTCTCTCCTCTTCATCCCACTCATTTCTGTCTTTCTGCCTAACACTACCTCTGTTGAAAAACAGTATCTGCCAGAAGAGGAACAAGAAGAAAATTGAATGTTGGAAATGATTGAAATACTCATGCTGTTGAATAGGCAAGCAGGCTCATTTGGTACAAAATAATCCTTGTTTGGGGGGAAATAGAAAGCCTTTGTGAAATGGTAGGTAACTCTGTATCTCCTAACCTGATCTAAGGTCTTTTGTCCAAGTGGTAAGAATATACTTTGTACGTAGGAACAAGATAACGTCACCCAAGGTTTAGACTTTTCAGGTCTAGCTATGGCTAGGCCCCCATTAAATAATGGGATCTGTACTTTTGCAATAACTAAATATTTCAAATTGAAAGATGGAACAAGTTTTCCTTAGCTCAGATTAAAGATTCAATACAGGCACAATGAGTTGCTTTCTGAGAGGTTATGGACAGAAAACCTCTTACTGTCTATTTAATGTGCCACCTTTGGCGAGATCTACATTTTAACCAATAGGTCTTAATGCTTCAATTCTCCTGAAGGCAGTGCACTGGAACACGGTCCTACTAGCTCATGAGGTCCAACATTTTCAGGAATTTGCTATCTGTTTGTTAAACCATAAATAGTTTGAAATCAGCTGTGATGGGAATATTTACATCATAGAAATCAGCAAACCCTACAAATCTAGCTCCTAAGCTCCCCTTCCAGAACTAATTGTTAAATAATTATCAGCATAGTACTGTTTAAAAGCTGTAAAATAGTTCCAGTACAGTCAGTGACATTTATCTGTGCTCATGAAATCTTGGATTTTTGAGGGTATCTTTCTGTAGCTTAAAATCATTGGCCATATAACAACTACTGAAAACAATTTTTGCCCCTATGCCATAACCCATGCTTGTTTGAGATAAGGAAATTAACATTTATTTTGGGGGAGCAATCTAGTACAAATGTAGTATAATTAGTTTATGGCTCATTAAGGCCTTTATTATTTCCATTTATCTTTACCCTTTGCTCCCATTGTCCTCTGCTGTCATTGGCAAACATTCTAATCAATAGAACATTTATACGTTTTTTTATGTTATTGTAAAATGTGTACTGTTCTGCATACATTTATTAACTTATAGAAATGCTTTATCTCATTCTATTTCATACTTTTTACACCCAAAAACTGTTTTAAGGATTCTTAATTTGACTACGTTATAGCCAACTATCTTCTGGAAAGACTTCACTAGGCGCTTTCCCATCAGCCATTCTTGAGGATTCCCATATTCCCACATTCTTGCCAACATTTAGCTTTCAATATCCAGGCTAATAGGTATAAAGTGGTATCTTTTCCTAATTTACATTTCTTTGATTACTAATGAGTTTGAGCATCTTGTTGAATACTTGCTAGTCTTTTGGGTTTTCTCTTCTGAAAACAGCCTGTGGATATTGTAAGGAAAAAAAAATAATATAACTTTGTTTTGTGCTTGCATAGGCACATGTGGAAGGTCAAGTAGACCTAAAAGAAAAAAAAAGGCAATGTTTGCTTCTCTTTTCTTTTTTGAGCCAAGTTCCTGTTTTTTTTTGGAAAAAGTCTGTAACACCCCAGTGATTAAATCTTCTATGTAAGCATGTTGTATCGAAATGCCAAACCACAATCATGTTTCCGTTGATGTACTTGCCTGCATCAAATCCTATATAAGAAATAAACACCTGCTAGCCGGGGTCGAGCTCCGCTCCTGTGTGAGTTGTGAGGCTCGACCCCCGCGCGGGAATACTCAATAAACCTCTTGTTTCTTACAGCAAGATTGGTCTCCGACGAGTATTTGGGTCGCCGTCCTTCCCGGGGATGAGCAGGGCCTAATACTTAGGTCTTACAATATATATATATACTTTCCACAACATTTTTTCTTTCCATGGAGTCCCTTCTGTTTATTGTCATTCTAGGTATCAGTTTCTTGTCAATTTCAGATTCTGGAGGGGTCTTTGGAGGAATAAATTTAAGTCTCTTTAATATCCTGGCCCTAAAATTAGAAGTCCATGATTTCTTTTTTTTTTTTTTTTTTTGATGATAGTGTATGAAGAAGAAAACTGCATTACCTTGCCCTACACCCTCCCTCTTTGGTTCTTTTTTCAGTCAAGATAGAGTAGAGTATGTTGCAGTACCAACCATTCCCCATATCTTTGTGGCTTAAAACAGGCAGCGACCTCAATGAGAAATGAACGTGTTGACTGTGGATTTGCAGAGGAGTTCTGCCTGCCAGTCACTCAGGGACTGATGGATCAGGTACCACCTCAAGCATTGCTGGTTGTTAAGACAAAGGGAAGAGACAGGATTCTGGAGAGTCTAGTACTAACAATTAAATGCTTGGCCTGCAAGTGGCACCTGTTGTCCATAACTCTTGGCCAGAAAAGGTCATGTTGCCTTGTCCATTTCCAAGATGACCAGGAAGTACAATCCTGCCATTTTATGAAAAAGAAGATAAATGCAAATTGTCTAAAAAAATCATTAATATTTTCCCTTCTGGCCACCAGATATGCTGATCACCACTTTCTTTCCTGCAGCCAAAACACAGTTGAACTTTCTTGAGAGAGACAACCCAAAAGTCACTTCCAGTCAGTGCATCAAAATCAAAGCCCAGCATCTCTGAGTGATAAATACAATTCTTTATGTCAGGTCCCAGGTATGGTTCTTCGTTATCTGGAAACCTATGAACTGAAATGACAAGTTGTTAGTTTCTCACCCACCCAAAATACATTGGTGCAAATAGCAGAAGATAACCCAAACAAATCATTGCATTCAGATTGGTAAAGAATGGGACACTTGGGGGTCAATGGCCATTTAAAAATCACCCTTGGGGATGTGTTGTGAGAGTCCTTTATGCTGGTGGGTGGGGGATGTCTCTAATTAGGGCTCAATTCTACTTTTTGGGAGGGATTTCCAGAATCCATTGTTTTCCAGGGTCCCTTGGCTTCGGCCTTGAGGAGTTTCTCCCTACTCCATTATCTTCCTTGCTACATTTGAGGAGGGCATTGGAGAATATATTTCCCTTAGAGGTTGAAAGCTTTCTTTCTTTTTCTTTCAGTCTGTGCTTTAGGGCCCAAAGGTCATTTTAAGTTTCAAATTTTGGTCTAGCCTTATGGTTCTTTGAACTGCAACAACAAATGTAAACTCTGATTATAATCAACAGCATGTGCCAATAGACACATCCATAATTATTTTCAATTAAGTGCACAGCTTGAACCTACAAGGATTTGGTGAGAGAATCATAGCCTTTGTTTCTTCATGGAGCCATTTTGTCCACTTAAAATGATGTGGTGGATGCTTTAACTTACTAGACCTGTGCTCTGAGATAACTGACACCATTCAGAAGTTTTCAGCTTCAGCCATGAGTTTGATTTAGTTCTTGCTGTAAGTCTGAATTCTAACAAGCCGTTTTGCTCAGAAGCCTTCTCATTTTTATCTTTTACCAACTGGGAATCAGAAGCAGTGCTTCTTCTATACTTGAAGTCCTAGGCTTTCTGAACTCTCTCTCTGCCCTTTCATTCTTGCTTGTGAACCAGCCAACTCTTTCCAGAATCAATCTATTTCTTGTTTGTTGACAGAGATAGCCAATTAAAATTCTGTTTTCCAACATCTTCCCTCAGAGCTTCAAGATTATCAAGCACATATATTACATACCTTCCAAAGTGCCACAGGGACAATTTTACCAAATGTTTCACCACTACATAACATGGACTGCTATTCTTCCTCCCTCCAAAATTTATTTTCTTGCTACCTAGCCCCTAGGCCAATACCAAATAATGTGAGAATCCTCCCAAAGTTACCCAGGTGATGGGACTGTCTTGTCAAAATATGCTTGCACAATCAGAAATTTTCAAGGAGTTTTATTGAGGCTACTCAGGCTCCAACTTCATGGATTTGTCCTTTCAAGGGACCCTTGAGTGAAATGTCTAAATCAGAGATCTCAGTAGCCCTTTTCTACTTGTCTGAAGTAGAACAGAGAGAAGATTCATGCTTAAGACTAGAAAGTTGAATGAAGTAGCAAAGTAACAAAGACACTTACCAACAAGAAAGAGGTCTCTTATAACCTCCTGAGAGGCTTGGATGAATTTGGAGACAAAATGCAATAATCTGAGCAGCAAGACGGTTTTATTCAAAGCAAAGTACACACTCAATGAAAAGGAGCAGGCTGCCTCAGAAGAGAGGTGCACTTAAAGGCTTAGGATTTGGATTTTTAAGGATTTCAAGAATGGGGCAAAGGGTCAAGGGAGTGTAGGGGTGATGTGTGATCTCATGATGTCTATCTCTGGTGGTAGAGATATTATGTCACTGTGGGTGAAATTGTAATATTTCCAGAATCTCTCACCTGGCTTCTGCATATCAATTAATAGGTGTTTCCAAGGGATGGAGAGAATTAGTCCATCTACATATCAATAGGTAATTACAAGGGTGTGCAAGGGTTTATCTGGACAGGAGAGGTTGGGTGTTCTTTCCTTTCCTGCTGCTGCCAGGTCAAGAGAGAGATGGGGTTGACTGCTTGTAAGAAAAAGAACTTTATTTCTCCTTTTGAATGATTTAGGTTTTAGAGGTATTTGCCCTGGGATTTTCCCTCTGGAGTTACATCTGGCAGTAGTCAGCAGGACCCCTGAACCCGAAATCTGTCTAAATGGGTGCGACCCTTGGGCGGGCTGCCTCTAGAGATGATGGGGAGGCCCCAGTGACTGCAGTGGTGGAGAGTAAAGCTTTATTTGGGAACCCCCTATATGTGGGGTTTCCAGTTGAGGAGCCTCTAGTGGGGAATAGGTCTAGGGTAAAGCACCTCCTAAAGGGGGTGGGGCCTTCCCCAGAACTGGGGAAGAGTGGAGACACCAGAAACTGCAGAATTAGTCCTCTGTCAGGTAGAAGACTGCTTAGAGGACCTGAGTGGCTGTGTAGCAGCTGGCATTGTAGGATCTTGTTTCATCGAGATAGTGGGAAGTGTTATCGAGAAGAGAGAGAGACTTCAGCAGGAGAGAGACACACTTAAGCATTGCTTGGAGGAGCTGGGTGATGACCTATGGAATGCCCTTAAGGAAGAGAGACAGTTATTGAGGGGACAGGTCATGTTCCTGGAAAATTCCTTAGCAGCAGCAATGGGGGGAGGCATCAGGAGAGTACCCATTGCAGAAGGTCATGGGGGAGAGGAAGGAAAGAACGGTGCCTTCAGCTCTGGAGACGGTGGAAGAGGTGTTGGGAGAGGATCAGGGGATAGGGCCGAGGGTAGATCTGTTGCAGGGCCACCACCTGAGGCACCAGCCTCTCCTGTATTAAAGGCCTACCCAGTAGCAATTAAGAAAGTAAAAACACAACAACCGCGGGCTTTTGAGGGGGAGAAGCCACCCCCTCCCCAGGTTGTGGAGCACTCCAGGATGAGCTGGTGGACATGAGCACCTGGTATCGGCAGAAGCCATCAGAACCTCTGCCTGCATGGCTTTTGCATCTCTGGGATATGGGGGTGGAAAACATTGTTATGTCAGGTTCTGAAATGAATAGACTGGCTTCCCTGATGACTCACCCTTCACTCTGGCAGCAGTTGAAAGTGTCTGTCACACCTCAGGGAGTATGGTGCTTCTGTATTGGCTGGCAGCACCTATCAGGGCAGTGTGGCCTAATCAGGGTGATTTACCATACTACCCACTAGCTTGAAAATGTATGTAGAGCTCTAGCAGGTATTACAGGAATTGGATATGAAAAATATCATCTGTAATATGGACCCCCAGGGGCCCTAATGGGGAGTGCTCACTGTAGAAATGAGAAATCTGGTGCTTCATACAGCTCCCCCATCTCTCTTTGGGTCCTTAGTGACTATTCTTTGCTGTCCACACAGGACAACTCGTAAGTGAGACTACTTGTACTTTAGCAGATCTGGGGGAGGTTGAAGCAATAAGAGCTCGGAAGGAAGTAAGGGCTATATCCGAAAGGAGAGGTGCAAAAGGTCCCGTGAAGGTCTTGAGGACCCAGATGTGGGTTGATATTAAAAAAGCCAGGGTAGTGAAAGAAAAACTTGATGGGAAGCCCAATAGCATCTTATTAGAACTCTGGCATCAGTTAAAGCCAGAGCAGCAGTTCCAGCTGCTGAGGTCCAGGACATGGAAGCTGGAGGCAAAGCCCCATGTCTGGCCTGTGTCCCTGCAAGACTTCCTGGGGGACAGTACTCAGGCTCCACCTAGGCCCTCACCCCCACAGGACGACGACTAGGCATCGCAGCTCAATTGAGGTAATGCTCAAGGCCCCCACCTTAGGGGACATGGTGAGGACCAGAGGCCACATGTAGAATTAGCAATTCATTGGTCCCCTGTGAATGTAGACTGTGTCCTAGCACTGGTGGACACAGGAGTTAACTGTTCTTTGATTTACGGCAACCCTGAGCATTTTCATGGGACCCCTGCTGTGATAGATGGCTTTGGGGGTAAGGCAATTAGAGTTTAGAAAGCCCAAATCCCATTGGGGATAGGGTGTTTACCCCAAAAGGAGTATACTGTGTACATTTCTCCCATCCTTGAATATATTTTGGAGGTGGATATCCTGCAGGGCCTGTGGTTACAGACCACTGCAGGTGAGTTCAGACTGAGGGTATGTGTGGTAAAATGCAGTATTGAGGGGACATGCTAAGAACCCACCTGTAGCTCTGCCTGTACCTAGGTGAGTGACAAATACTAAGCAATATAAATTGCATGGGGGGGCACAAGGAAATTGGAGAAACTCTACAGGAGTTGGAGAAGGTGGACATCATAAAGCCCATTCATAGTCCTTTTAATTCCCAAGTGTGGCCAGTGAAAAAGCCAGATGGCTCCTGGTGAATGACCATGGACTACAGGGAATTCAATAAAGTCACACCCCCTTTGCATGCTGCTGCTATCCCCTCTATAGCAGTCATTATGGACACACTCAGTCATGAACTGGGGACATATCATTATGTTGTGGACCTTGGTAATGCTTTCTTCTCTACTGACATAGCACAGGAGAGTCATGAACAGTTTGCCTTCATGTGCGAAGGCTGGCAGTGGACTTCACTGTCTTTCCACAGGGATACCTCCACAGTCCCATCATTTGTCATAGACCTGTAGCCTAAGACTTGGCAGCACGGAAGAAACCACAAATGGTGCAGCTGTATCACTACATTGATGATATTATGCTCATGTCTGATTCTCTTGCAGATTTAGAAAGGGCAGTTCCTGGACTACTGCAACATCTACAGGAGAAAGGATGGGCTGTGAACAGTGCAAAGCTTCAGGGACCCGGTTTGTCTGTAAAATTCTTGGGGGTTTTCTTGTCAGGTAAAACTAAAGTTATTCCTGAAGCAGTCATAGACAAGGTTCAGGCTTTCCCTACCCCTACCACTGTGGCAGTCTTACAAGAGTCTTTTGGGCTTTTGGCTACTGGAGAGTGTTTATCCTGCACTTGGCACAAACACTGAAGCCCTTGTACCATTGGTATGAAAGGGCATCAGGAGGGACTGGGATGAGACATGTGCAGCCGCTTTTACTGCTGCTAAGTGAGCAGTCAAGGCCTTACAGGCCTTGAGTGTAATGGTCTCATCAAGGCCCTGTGAGCTAAATGTTCATGTAACCAAAGATGGTTGTGGATGGGGTCTTTGGCAGCGGCTTGAGTGGATACGCCATCCTTCGGGATTCTTGTCACAACTATGGAAAGGAGCAGAGGTTGGTACACCTTGATAGAGAAGCCACCAGCTGCTGTGTGCCATGCCTTGCTGGCTACAGAGTCCATCAACAGAACAGCTCCGACCAAGGTAATAACCACCTATTCCACTGCAGTGGGGGTGCTAGACTAGACCCAAAGGCCACAGAGTGGCGTGGCACAAATGCCTACACTGGCCAAATGGGGCGCATATTTACAGCAGCATAGTGCCCTTTCTAGTAGCCCCTTAGGTGGATAAATCCAACGCTTACTGGGGTCAGTGATGTATACCAATGGGAAGCAGGAAGAACTTGCTTTTGAGCCATTGGTAGCCAAGAGTCCTTATCAGGAGGGAAAAGCCCCTATACCTGAAGATGCTTGGTACACAGAAGCTCCAGTTGTGGGCAGCCCCCAAAGTGGAGTTCTGTGGCTTTCCATCCTAAGACTGAGACAATATGGATGGAGGATGGAGAGGGGAAGAGCAGCCATTGGGCTGAGTTGTGGGCAGTATGGCTCATGATCACCCAGGAGCCCTCCCTTATAGTTGTCTACACTGACAGCTGGGCTGTCTATCGGGGTTTGACCCTGTGGCTGCCAACATGGTACCATGTCAACAGGATGGCTGGTCACCAGCTCCTTTGGGGACAAGAGTTGTGGCAAGACCTATGGGCCTATGGTCAGACTAAGACTGTTACCATATATCATGTGACTGGCCATTTGCCTCTGGCATTCCCAGAAAATGCGGAAGCAGACACATTGGCCCAGGTGCATTGGCTAGAAGGAAAGCCTGCCTCTGATGTGGCCCAATGGCTACACCAGCACTTGTTGCACATGGGGCAAAAGATAATGTGGGCTGTAGCTCATAGGTGGGGCTTGACACTGACCTTTGAAGAAGTCAGCAGAGCCCGGAAAGTGTGCCTTGTGTGCTCTAAGAGGGACTTACACCAAATCCCACAGCAACATGGGACAGTAGTAAGGGGACCAATACCCCTTGTCAGGTGGCAAGTAGACTATATTGGGCCTCTGCCCATATCAGAAGGACATTGGTATGCCATGACTTGTGTGGATACAGCTACTGGCCTATTGGATGCTTTTCCTGCATGTCATGCAGATCAGCAAACCATCAAGAGGGGCCTAGAGTGTCTCTTTGCAGCATAAGGCCGGCTGCAGGTGATTGAAAGCTATCAAGGCACCCACTTTACTGGACATGCGTTACAAGAATGGGTGCAGCAATTAGGAATAAAGTGGAAGTTTCATGTACCATATAACCCTACTGGGGCAGGAATGATAGAGAGGTACAATGGTTTGTTCAAATATGGCCTAAAGTCAGACACCAACAGTCTACTTGGTTGGTCAGTTTGCTTATGGACAGTGCTATGGCATTTTAATGAGAATCCCTGAAAAGGAGCCTTGAGTCCTGTGGAATGCTAACACACCTTGCTGCCTCTCCTATACAACTGTATGTGCAAACCAAAGAGGAGTTATGGAAGCCAGGATATGGCCAGCAGAGCAACAACCTGCTGCCAGCCCCAACTGCATTAAATCCTGGAGAAACTGTTGAATGGACGTGGCCCTGGACATTTTGACACATGGACCAGCAATGGCTGGCCCTTCTGGAACCTTGGGGAAAAGGCCTGGAAACTGGCCTTGTTTGTATTCCTGGAGTAATGGCAGAATGGACCCCCAAAATCACAGTACTGTACCCAAAATGTCTGGGAGGTAAGAGCATCTTATGGGGAAGGTTTGTTTTATCTTTTTGTCCAGTGCATGTACCTCCTGTAGTCCTTTATATTGACCCCTCTGTAACTCCCACAGGGAGGGGGTTGAAAGTCTGCTGCTGTCCTATCACAGTACCACTCTCTTGCATGTATCCTGCCTGATGGACAAGATTTGCCTAGGCTTGTGTCATTAAAACATGTATCTTATTGCCCTTAAGGTTATTTTCTTCTACAGTCCCTGTGGCCTGGATGTGCCCCTGCTGCATGATGACTGCTCTGAACTCCCTACCTGTTCAGCTACTGACTGCCTGTGGAATGGATGAGCTTTGGACTTAATCTGCATAGGACATTGAACCTAACTGAATCCTCTGGCTTGAGGATTATCATGATTTTATGTTATTAGTCTGGTTACAGTGCTCCAGTTTTCTCACACTGGACCATTGCAGAAGATGGGGAATGTGTAGATTGTGAGGTGAGATTTCTGGAGGGGTGGGCTGTGGGCAATACTGTAATATTTCCAGAGTCTCTCCCCTGGTTTTAGTACATCTGCATATCAATAGGTATTTCCCAGGGGTGGAGAGAATTAGTCCATCTACATATCAATAGGTAATTACAAGGACCTGGAAGGGTTTTTCTGGACTGGAGAGGTTGGGTGGAGTTCTCTTTTCTGCTGCAGCTGGGTCAAAAGAGAGATGGGGATGATTTCTTGTAAGAAATAAAAGGGTTTCTTAACTTCATTTCTCCCTTTGACTGATTTCAGTTTTAGAGGTATTTTGCCCCAGGATTTTCCCCCTGGAGTTACATTCACCATCTATGATTAGTCCTTTGGATATTCGGTAAGATAAACTTAACACAAAAAATTTACTAATCCTATTCTTCAAGGCAAGGGATACCATCAAGCAAAGAAAACATTTCATTTAGAACTACTTGCTTTGTGTTAGAATCAGGTTAG
The DNA here is from genome assembly GCA_032199065.1 of Smutsia gigantea. Lineage (NCBI taxonomy): Eukaryota > Metazoa > Chordata > Mammalia > Pholidota > Manidae > Smutsia > Smutsia gigantea. The sequence goes on from JAVSCE010010395.1 coordinate 82,576, forward strand.
TTGTTGATTAATCACCATAAACTATGTCAGGGATCTTACCTCCCAACTCCCTGAATTTTTAAAATGGACTCTTAGCCTTAAGATGGAGTCCCTCCTGTTCTTACTATACTATTTGTAGCTTGGCATTTTTCATCATAATCAGGAAAACTTAATCATGATGCTTGTCCTGTGTCTCTGCTACACCTCAATGGCTTAAGAGGTGGATGGGGAGGGTAAAGCCTGGTTAGGCTAGAGAGGGCCAACATGACCCCAAATTAACCACAGCACTGAGATTAGCATCAAGTGGACTCAAGCTCCCCATGAACCCAGGTGGTTAACACCTGATCATTGGTTACCAGAATGCCACTAATATTGGCAGATGGAAGAAAGTGATAGCACTGAAGAGAAATGTAGGCCAACTCATGACATTTGTACGTAGAGGAGAAGTTGACAAAATCTTCCTCAAAGGGCCAAATAAGACTTTAGTTTTTGCAGGCTATATGTGATCTTCTACAACTCTTTAAAAATGTAGAGACCATTCTTAGTTCTTGGACCATACAAAACCAGGATACAGGCTATATTTGGCCCCAGGGCTGTAGTTTGTCAATACCTGGTGTCGAGGAATTTGGCCAAATCTCTGTAGGACCATGGATACTGGGAAGCTACAAGGGAGACAAGTGGGCATGTACAGTAAAAACTCATGCCATATGATGGAGTCCTTATTGGTTAATGTCTATGGTAAAATACCAAATTTCTAGGCTACAGAAGTTATGCATGGAAAGATGTAGATATATCCTTTTAGCCCAAAGCTGAGTGGCCATCATTTCTGAGCAAAGATGAGGAGGAAGCCTGAAAAAGGATCTTTAAATAGGAGTGTAATTAAATGATTTTGAACTTGGCTGGAAATAATTGTTGAATTGGACTAGTCATTCTACTGATGAGCAGAAGTGGGGCTCCAGAGCTAAGATGAAATTGGTGATAGAGATGGTCCTAACGATGTTCTTTCCAATTTGACTTTCAAATCTATACTGAGTTTATAGAGATGTTTGAACAACCACCAATGAATTAGAGGTAATAAACATATGTCTCTCTGCCATTGTTGCTTTGAATGTCAAGTTTGTATACTGCAGATTCAAAACCCCTTTTAGTTTGTGAATACAGCTTTTGTCTATGTATATCCAAACCTATGATAACAGATAAATTTATTTATCTTGTAATCCCCAATTATTTTTAACCACTTTGCATAAAAAAATAAGATGTATTTTTAAATAGTTTATTTTTTTGAGAAACTTTCTAGCCTGAAAGTCGGGTAATTTTCAAACCAATTCTGACAACACCAAACTCACTGAAAGATATTATCAAACTTACTTGATTAGGAAAATACTAACACTAGCCAGACTATAAGAAAAAAATGGGAAAATTAATTCTGATTAGGGTTTTAAAACATATCAAGAGTTCAATTATAAAAATAAATTTCAAAATGACCCCTATATTTGCTCTTCATGTTTCCTAATGGGAAGAGCTGTATGGCAAACAAAGAAGTCCTCAAATCTTGAGTTGATCTCTATCTAGACAGGGTTATTGGGCTCTTTTAGTGCCTTGGAAGTTTTGGCCTAAGAGGTCAGCCATCATGCCCACATTTGGGACAGTTAAACTCTTTCAATCACACCTCTTAGACAATAATCCTGTGGAAAAGCCTCTGATGGTTTTGAGAAGTTCTAGTCCACGTGCCTTTGGTCTTTACATCTCTCCTTTTGAAAGTCTTTTGTCTGGTAGCTTTTCATTCTGCTGCCAGGCATGTGTTAGAGCAGAGTTGTACAGGGTTTGAGTTAGACTGGTGCATGGTGGTATAAACCAGGTTGGGCCTCATGGAATCCCCAGGGCTAAGACAGATAGGAACCTCAAGGCTAGTGTATGGCTGTCAAGAAAGTCTTTTCACACAAAGTTCTTAATGGCTTTTCCTGTCTTTAATTCTGAGCCAGCCCAGGTCCCTTTGCCCAGTTCTAGACTGCCTTTGTAGTATCTTAAAAATTGGGCATAAGGAGACTTATAATTGGACTTGCATTTTATCTCTTAGTCTAATGTCCAACAAGATTATATGTCTAAAATGACCTGGGAGTCTGCAGAAAGACTTGAGCCAGCCATTTCTCAGGGGTGAGTTATTGTCTTACCATGATCTCCCTCCATGGGATAGGTAAAAACCTTGTCAACTCACCTATAGTAGGTGCATCTGAGAATAGTTCTGTCCTGGTAGGTCTAGAGTCTACCCTGTTATCCTTTGTTTGCTCCATCCCTGGACAGTGGAGAGTATGGCAATAAATAGCTCTAGATATCTTATTCAGATATCTAGGGGCAGAATGTCTACTTCATTCAGTTGTCTTCTTTCTCTGAGGATCTTGAATCAGCAGTTGACTTGCAGTTGAATATTATTTAAAGTCTGTAGTGGATATAACTTTCTAATTCTGTTAATAATATTTCTACTTTTCCAGAGTATTGGGGATTAGTAAGGCAGTGAAGTTTCTGAATAAAAGACAAAACCTTTCCTCTATCTCGATGACAGCAACTTTCTTGGGTAGGAAACATTTGTGTTGCTATAGCATTTCAGCATCATGAACTACTAGACTACTGATAAACTACTCCAAACAGCTATCAATGATAAGTGTGTATGTGTATTTATCATACTTATTGGCAGTTTAACATGCCCTTTGTATGACTACAAGTCAACCATTTGAGTGAATTTGGCTTTTGTTAAAGGACTGGATTCTACAAGAAAGTCTAGAGTAGTTACTGCATGTCCTTTCTGATACTACTTTTCACTTTTAAGATAAAATCCATCAAAAAAAAAAAGAGTCAGAGTCTGGTATGGGCATGTCCAAAAGATGTGCTCTTGGATGAGCACTTAACAAAGTTTAGAAAAAGAACCATGAGATTCTCTTTCATTAGGCAAGGTTGATATGCTGCTGGATTAAGAATGTTAAATCAGTAGACAGGAATATGAAGAGGAGAGAATAACAGTATTTCATAATTAGTTCAATCTCAACAAAAATTCTAGATGTTTTCAGTTAATAATAGGGACAGTACTGCATGTGGTACCATCAGACTTATAGATTGTTGTGTTAGTTCAAGACCTCTGGAAAAACAGATGTCAAGAAGAAATTTGAAGTGGAAAGCTTTAATGGAAGCAATAAGCCTGTGAAATATAAAGGTGAGAGGGAGAGAGTAGTCAGGTAAAGTCTTTAGACTATGATGCAGATGCAGGTGTAATACATGTGAAAGAAAAGAAGGAAAGGGAATAGAGAATGAAAGACCTCAAGCTAAGGTAAATCTCAGAGAGAGTCATTTGGTTAGCCCAGTAGGGAGCTGCAGAGCAAAGACTGCCCTTAAGGAAGTCCCGTGTTGGGACTTATACCAGAGTGACTGAGCACCATCTGCATGGGAAGACTGTTCTCGAATTCTGTGGCACATCTCAAAAACACAGCATATGGAGACTGTCAGCTAACTGCACTCCCTGTGGCAGGTTTTCTGTTTACAGGAGGTCCTAATGGAGCATTACATTGCTCTCACAGTCCATGCTTGCTCTATGCAGGTCCACTGAACACAAGTTCAGGAAGCAGCTTCTCCAAGGTTCCTGTGGGCCTCTCTTCCTGAGTGGGGACTTAGAGTAGGGGTTGGTGGGTGTAACCATAGCTTTGCTGTTGCAGTTGGTTTTGGGGCCAGAACTGATATGATGATTACTAGTTGGCAGTCCCAATCTCTTTGGATTATATTATGACAGAGGACCAGATTGCTAACTGTCCCTGAGGCAAAATTATAAAGGAATTTCATCTGTTCCATATGAATGCAAGTTTTGTTATTCTTGTTCCTGATTGGGACAGAAAAGAAAACATTTGTTAAATCCATGATTACATACCATGCACCTGAAGCCTTGTTAATCTGCTCTAATGATACTATCACATCCAGCCTGGTGGCTGTCAGGGTCCACTATTTGGTTGAGCTTGCAATGGTCTGTAGTCATTATCCAGGATCCACTCAATTTCTCTAGGACTAGAGTGGCAAATCAAATGGAGATATAAAAGGGACCACCACTCTTGTATAATTTCTGGAGTGTGATATTGTTTTCTATTTATTATCATGGCTGAGGTGGTACTTCAGAGGCTTCCACTTGGCCTTTCCCACCATAATAGCTCCTATCAGGAGGACAATGACCCAGTGTGAGGGTTATGCCATCTGACAGTCATGTCAATCCTTATACATTTGAGGATGAGGGAAATGATGACTGTGCAGTCCTAGAAACCAAGAGCAGGTATTATAAATCAGCATAATCCATTTATTACCTGGTCCTTGCATGCCCCAGTCCAGCAGTGGGGCCTTGATTACATTCTGTTGGTATCAGTGTCATTGAAGAACCTACATCCAAAAGTCTTTGAAATGTCTGGATATTCCCTTTCCCCTAGGTTGAAGTAAATAGCCATGGATCTCATTGGGAAGGACTAATGGACTCGTTACAGTAGATATCTACCATGGTTTTTCAAAGTCCTTCCTCCTGAAGACCCAGCCACCTCTGTCAATCAATGAGTTCTAGATTTTAAAATGTTCAAGTCCAGAAATTAAGTAAAATCATGTGACTTTTAAGTGAGATGACCGCCTTCTGCCTCCTGCTCTTCCATTCTTGCCTTCCTTTGTTTTAATGTCCTAATCAGCATTCTCACTAACTGCTCATGTATTTTGTCTGTAGAGACATTGGAATTCCATGCACGGTAAGCCCCCTTAGCTGCGCCTTCAAACTTTCTGGTCGTTAAGGTAATTCTGGCCCCCTGGTTTGTAGCATTTAACTACTACCACCTCTTCCCTCTGATCTTTCATTAGCTCTATTGCTATTAGTGAGCTAAATCCTGAGACCATCTTTTCCAACTCTTAGCCCTGGCCTGAAGAGGAGAGCAAACACCAAACTATTTACAGATGCTGGCATTCCCCTCTCCAACACATTCCAAATGCCTGTTGAATAGTACATATTCTGGAACATAATCCTGTGGTGGGTATTCTGGCCTCATAAAACACATCAATTCTAGAAAGCCCACTTCCCTGAACCTTTTATTCCCTTTCTCCACTGTCTGTCTAGCAACTCAGGTATTTTTACTTTGCCCAGGGTGGACACCAGTACTTCCCTAGGTTTCTAAGAACCATCCTAGCAGCCTGCTCACTCCAATCCTAAGGTCCTTGCCTTATCCCATAAGTGCTTCCAAGTCAGCAACTCATGTGTACAGTCTGTCACCCTTAACCAAATTATTAAAATGGACACACCCCTTGTTGTTTTTAGTACAAGCTAGCTAATTTTCAGGGGGGATCTAAGTCTATCCTCTCTTAACAAGCCCAGCATAACCCTAGCTGGCTTATGCCAGGGTTTAACCCTAGTTGTCCACCTGAAAGCCAGAAGACAAAATGGAGGCATTTCTTGAGGTGGGCACACAATGCCTTGTGAGGAAGAGCCCTTAAATGTCTTCCTGTATGAGGTCAAAGCTAGCCTCTACCAGGACGGGCTGGGCCACCTTTCTAAGTTTCGGTTCAGGGTATCACAGAACCACAGTCCCCAGGAACACCCATCCAGACGCCCTCCTGCCATGTTTCCCCAAACATGGCCTTGTCCTTTGCATAGCAGACTCTGTCTTAGATAAGCTTTCACAAGTCTTTGAAACTTCCCAACTTTAACTATCATATTTGGAATTTGCTACTCACTTGTACCTATTGCCCTTCTGAAGAATATAAGGGACTCCTTGGAAGCTACTAGACAGGCTCTCAGGTTCTCACACTTAGTTTTGAATTTTTTAACTGCCCTACAGTGTCTCATTTCCCTTCTGTAGTTCATTGGTGAAACTTTGGAATAACCAACCAATTCTACTTTCTTCTATGTATGTATTGTTATCCTTATTATCCTTTAAATAGTCCCACTGGAAAGGGTATCCCTCCATTGGGTTGTTTTTCTTGTCCTAATTTGTGACATTTTTAGTAATTTGGTTTCCACCTTGTGCCAGGGAGTAACCTTGCCTCATATACCACTTAGGATGGAGTCCTTCTCACCACCCAGCTAGGGACTGAACCATTCCCCACATACCATCTTACCACCTGCTTTCTTGAACCACTCCAGGTGCCGATTGTGTTAGGTGTGTCTTCTGGGAAGGAGTCACCAAGACAGAGATAGAAGTGCATGAGTTTTATTGCTGGTAATGCCTGTGAAACAAAGGAGAAAGTAAGCAGGAAGAGGGAAAGCCTTCAGACTATGATGCAGGTCTGACCCTATTAAGTAAGGCAGGGAAGGAAGGGGAATTGGATAAGAAGAGCATGAGCTGGTAGTGCAGCTTTGATAGTCTCAGTGAATCTGACGGAGAGCTCCAGAGCAAAAATTGCCTATCATAAGAGGCTTGCATTGGCCAAGAATAACGACACTCCAGCATCCCTGTATTTCAAAGTCACTGGCTGAGAGCTATTTGGGGTGGGTTCTCTTTGGCTCAAACACAACAACAGATCTGAAGATGCTACAGCTAGAGGTTGTCAGTGACCTGCTCCTCATTACAGGGAAATCTGAGCATTGTATTTTTGTACTTTTATAGTGCCAAATTAGGTATGGGTGAGAGACAGGCATTACTTTTTACATTTCAGACCCTTTATCTAGGTTCATTTCCCTTCTGTTTGAATAACATTCATTCAAATTTACTTAGTGAAGTTATTCTGGTTGTAAAAAAATTATAATGCTCTTTTTCTTGAGAATGTCTCCAGGTATAGGATGGTAAGTTATTTTTTTCTCCACACTTTAAATATATCATTTCCCTGTCTTCTACCTCCCATGATACTCTTTTAAGAATTCAACCATCATTCTAATCGCCTTTATTTTGTAAACTATCTTTCATTTATCTCTGACTACTTTTACAGTCTATCTTTCTTCAATTTTGATGATGGGTCAATGTGTGGTTTTATTTTTATTTTTATTGATTTGGACTTCTTGGGAGTCTTGGTTTTTTAATAATAATAAAAAGTTACCAGCCACTATCTCTTCCTTAAGCTCTCAAGTTGTTCTGGACCTCCAATTAGACAAATGTTTGACTTTTCATTCTATTTCCTTGCCATCTCTTTATATATCAATCCTCCTGGTATGCATTTTGGAAATTTTCTTCAAATTATACTTTCAGTATAGACAGAGCAAAATTAATCAGCTTTTAAATTCATACTCTAAATTTTACATTTTATCTACTGTATTCTTCTTTTCTACACATTCTAGCTGGTTATGTTTTAAATCTCTTGATTCTCGTTCTTTAAAATCTTTTGTTCCCAGCTCATTTTCAAGAATCTCATTTCTTCAACATATTTGCTTTTTATTCTGATTGATAATTCTGATATCTGAAAATGTTTGTGGGCCTAATTTTGCCAGGTCTTTCTTATAGTATATTTTTATTATTCTGCAATTTGTATTTTAGCTCCTGCAGGGAGATGCTCAGTTTCCTTGGAATTTTATCTGTGGGAATTCTTGGAGGTCTTGGCTTTTGTTAAATTCCTCAGAGAGGATTAATTGTTTTCTTTTCTCAGTGTCCTGGAGATAGGCTGATCCAAAACAATGGCAAATGAAATTTCTGCTTGGACTTTCCTTAGACCACAGAAGTAACTTGACAATACACTTGAGGCCTAGTTATGGTTGTGTTCTCAGGGAAGAATTTATCTTCATTTCCCTTCACTTAGCACCAAGCTTGAGAAGGTATGTTTCTTTGATAACATCTTTTTAGATTCCCTAACTCAGTGGGCCATAGGGTTTAGTTCTTCTTCCTCATATTAGCTCACAAAGAAGCAGCTCAGTAATTTCCAGCATTCAGCAGAACCTGAAACTGACTGGTAAGAGACTGATTTGGTCCCTGCTTATCCAGTATTCCTGGTTTTAAATAATTTGGGGAATTTTTCATATTCCTTAATTTTGTACCAGTCTAGTGGCACTTTGAAAACATATTTTTTATATTTCCATTCATTCTCTTAGATAAAGGAGAGAGGTGTTGTGGATATTTAATCCCTATACTTCTGGAAATACAAAAATCTGTTTCATGGAATCCTGATTTTTTTTCTATTCCTTACTGGAAAGTAAGAGCACATGTTTTGTTAGCTGGATACTTGAAGTAAAAACAATTTCAATACAAATTTAACTTAGTGTAGTAAAAATAGAAATTTACGTCCAGGATTCTCACCTCCCTGATTCTAATATTGCTCATAGTATACATAACTGAGACTACTTTGCATACACGTAGGCGGGAGGATGTTTGCCGCCAATAGATCTCTGCTCCGAGGGAACTGTCAGTCATGGAGTATAAACCCAGGGGAGGGGTGATGAGTAAACACACGAGTGCCTGGACATAATTGGTCCAGCGTCTGGCAGTCACCATAGAGAACCTCCCACAGAGTTCTTCCTGGTGCTAGAGGTGGGGAAGTAGAGGGCCGGGAAGGAGGAGCCTAGAGAGAGCAGAGAGCAGAGCTCTAGTTCTACTAGGGAAAGAGAGAACGGGTGGCACCGGGAGCTGGCTAGCAATGGTGAGCAGAGACTGAACCATAAGAGAGCTCAGGGAGCCAAGAGAGAAAGGTTGAGGGAGAAGCTGCAGAGCCCTGGTGCTAGCCCCGTGCTGGGGAGCAGGAATGAGCAGCGCCGGAGCCAACAGAGACTGAAACGCAGATTGTCTGCATTTGGACAAAGCCAGGTGACCACCCTGAGAATAAAACCTGGTATGAGCCCCTTTTAACCCTATGTTGCAGTTATTCGGTTTACCTAATTCATATTGAACTTGCTCAAAGTGGGGAACCTCCTCCACCTAGAGCAGCATCCCCAAATTTTTCCATGAGGAAAGTTCCCTGTTGAGAAGGGAAAAATTAACATAGTCCAAGAAAAAGAACCTGTTTGTCACGAAAGCATCTTTATTTAAAAAGCCTATTTACCGCTTGCCTTTGTTATCTAATATAATCTTGATGTTAACAAAATTTGTATCCCTTTTTATGGTTGACCCAAACTGTTCTACTTCCGGAGTCTCCTTGCTTCTTTATATCGATCTCCCATCTGCTCTGTTCCATTCCCTTAGAGTTAAAATTCCAGGCTATGCTTTTAATACTCTTGTGTTAGGGCAGCATGCAGTCATTCGAAAGTAGAAACATGCATTTCTAAGGTTCCTATTTATATTATTTTTCCTGTGAAATATGCTGGAGGACTGAAAAACTTCTACAGACCCCTGCAAGACCTTAGCTCCAGCTGTCCCTTTCCATCTCTCTTACTAAACCCAGCTGTCCCATCAATGGATACTAAACCACATCCACAATCTTGTCCAGTGATTAACTTTCAAGAATTTGAGCAATGAAATTTGATCCTCCTTAACAGTAGTCAATAATACCTTTAAGTGTCTTGCTTCCCCCAGAACATTCAACTTGAGCTCTCATCACAATGCAACTCTTAAAATAAGTGCTTGAGATAACTGCTTGTTTTTTTCTCCTTTCATACCCCTTTTGTTCAATAAATGCTTGTTAGTTACCAGGCAATGAGTATTGTTGGTGTTATGGTGACAAGGTAAATAAATATGACCTCTGTCCTTAAGGAAGCCTTTAAAAAAATTATATAGAAACGTAAATAGTTCCCATATAATTTGACACATTCCTCACATCCTTTGGTAACTGAAGAAATATAATCCAAGTTTGAGTAAACTGGCCTGTACAGGTAAACAGGACAAAAGAATATAACTCTGTATCTGACTCCTCTGGAAGTGGTAAGCCTGTGTGTCTGGACAGAGGAATTCCTTCTACAGCATGCAGAGACAAAATACGTTCACACAGGTCAGACATCTGATCTTCACACAAAATAGGCTTCTCTGAAGGAATCCTATCCTTTAACTCCCTTCTGAAGTGGGAAACGAGATTCAGGCAAATTTACATCTTCCAGAAAAATAAAGAAAAATGGGTATGTGAAAAATAGATGGATTCATTTACTGTGTTTAAGGAAATCTAAATATTTAAAACAGATCATTGGGGTGGCAATCAAATCACCATATCTGAATTTCCTCAAAACGTATGAGAGAATCTTCACTTTCAGGTTACTTTGACTAGTTAGAACATGGAAGCTGAACCAATTAATCTTAGGGTTATGATTATATACCTTGCAAATGTCTTCTGCTTTAAAACTCTGAACTATTTAATAAAGAAATGGACATTGTGTGCTCCACTGTAGAGGTCTAAAATTAATTCAGTTAATTTTCTTCACCCAATAAGTTACATACTTTTGGAATGTTGTACTTTAGAGTTGTTTATATGTAGCCCTCCTTTAATAGTTTAATGTAGGAGAAATAGGACCCTATATCTGTACATTACATTAGCTATGTACCTATATTGATGTTTTATTGTAAAGGAAATCCTGATCTGTAACTACTGGAATGGAGTCCTGAGTGTTTCCTTTTGGTGCATGTAACGTTCTCATACAGTCGTCCTTGACTAGGCTGGCAACTGTCTCCAATTTTGTTCTGCTGTATTTCTTTTTCCCCTGTGGAATAATGAGGTAACTGGGAACAAAGACAGGGCAAGACTGGTGATAATGGCAGGGTGTTATTGAGTTATTACAGTAGTGTGCCTTTTGTTATTGGTGGTGGTGGTGGTAAAAGATGAGGGTATCACTTCGAAGAGAGTGCTTGCATGTGTAACCACTCTATTCCTATGACATCAGGTGTCATCCCCATTCTGTTACTTAGAAAATGGCTCTGTTGCTGAGGATTGGCCAAGATACACTGTAAAATCACAACAATGGGAGGAACTTGCTTTTGAGTAGGCATTTGCATTTCTGTTATGTGCTAGTGGGTTTGTTAAAGAAATCACATTCCAGTACAGAGCAAAATCACCAGCTCCAAGGGAGAAAGTCAGGTATAGTCCTAAAGGTCTGGAGAGGATATGAGAGTCTGGCAGATATTGAGTCTCCCTGGAGCTAGATTCAGTGGAAGTCTTGTAATATGCTTGAAAGATCAGGAGACTTAGCATAGTGTCATTTTAAAAAGAAAACAATTCAGTATTTCAGTGTCTAAAGAGTCAAGTACCTTACAAATGTTCTTGTTTAATCTTCTGCACTGCCCTCGGTTATAGGTGTTTTCCATGTCTCACAGATGAGGAAACTGCAGTATAAAGATAAATCCTAAAGGGATGATGCTGGGGTTCTTGTTTGCGGAGTCGAAGAATGAACTTAGCAAACACCCAAGGTAGGAGAGCCAGGGTAGAGGCTTTTATTGAGAAATAAAGTGAGAGGAAAGAGCTCCTGGCTCATGCCAGGAAGGGGCAAGAGAGCCCAGGGTGGTGCACTGTCTAGAGGATTTATAGGCAACTGAGGATTTTTGGGGACATGAAAAAAAGGCTTAAGGGTGTGGACTTGTACCACTTGTCCTACCCTCAAAGTGGTCTGGGTTGTTGTCTGTTTGCTAGGGCTGTTTACAGTGAAGTCATGGGTTATGCTGAGATACCCTTGCAGAACACTCAAACATTCCAGGCCAAGTTGCTCCTGGCCTTTTGACCTTTAACTGATCTCACTGAAGATGTCTATATTCTTAGTCTGGTACCTTTACCCTAGAGAGTTAGTGTGACCTTGACTTTGCATAATGCTTAACAGAGAGTTTCAATAGGGACTTCTTTGCCCATTGTTTCATTGCTTTGACTGTAAATATCCTGCCTTACTTTTTTCCGGAGGCCCTCACCCTACTCTGACTACCCCCACGTCCCTGTCTCAACGTGGACTATGCTCACATACTTTTCCTTTCTGGGGAGTATTCAAACATTCAAGGCCAAGTTGCTCCTGACTTTTTGAGCTGTAACTGATTAACTCTGGGTCTTTTTAGTGGGCTTTCCTGGCCCTATTCTCTTTCCACCCCACTCATACCTGTTTTCCTGCCCAACAGAAGTACTTGTCATACCCTTCCCCTGAAAGCACATGAAAAGACGTTCATCATTGTTAGACATCAGGGAATGCAAGCTAAAACCACAGTGAGATATCACTGTACACTTAGCAGAATGGCTAAATAGTGATAGCACCAAATGCTGGTAAAAAATAGTGACAATACCAAATGTTGGTAAATGTTTAGAGAAACTGGATCACTCATATTGCTTGTGAATGGTTTCATATTTCTGGAGGCAATATAAATGGTACAGCCTTCTGGATATCAGGCATTTACAGAAAAAAAAAAAACTCTCCTAGCATTTGCACTCCTGGGTATTTATCCCAGAGAAATAAATATCTATGTTCACTCCGAAACCTGTATATATAGATATTTATGGAAGTTTTTTTCAGAACAGCCAAAACCAGAAGCTAGTCCTGATGAACTTCAGCAAGTGAATAGTCAAACAAATCGTGATATACCCATGCCATGGAATGCTGCTCAGCAATACAAAGGAATGAACTACTGATACATTCAATGACCTTTTTGTATTTCCAGAGAATTATGCTGAGTTAAAGGCTGTATATTGTCTAATGCCATTTAGAAGAGATTCTTGAAATGACAAATTATAGAGATGGAGAGCAGATTAGGGAATGGCAGGAGGTTAGGTGGGGTGAAAGAGGAAGAGGAATGTGGCTAGAAATGGTCAATATAAGACATTCTTGTGGTGATGGACATGTTCTGTATCTCGACTTTATGAATATCAATATCCTAGTTGTAATAGACTCAACTGTATCCCCCAAAATTCATATGTTGAAGTCCTAACCCCCAGCATCTCATCCTGCAGCCATATTGGGAGATTGAGTCTTTAAAGAGGTACCTATGTTATAGTGAGGCCCTTAGGGTGGGCCTTAATCCATTATGACTGGCTTCCTTATAAGAAGTGGAAATTGGGCACTGACACATAGAGAGGGAAGATTCTGTGAAAATACAGGGAGAAGACAGACATCTATAAGCCAAGAGAAACCAACCTTGCCAACAGCTTAAATTGTTCAGCTCATCTTTACTTCAGCTTCTGAGGTCAAGAAGCGTCAGAAGAAATCAACCATGCTAATAACTTGATCTCAGACTTCTATCCTCCAGAACCGAGGAAATAAATTTCTAATGTTTAAGCCACCCAACCTGTAATACTTTGTTATGGCAGCCCTAGCAAACTAATACACTACTCATGTATTATACTAAAGTTTTACAGGATGTTATCTTTCCGGGAAACTGGGTAAACCCAATTTCCCTGAAAGGGTACATGGGATCTCTTTGTATTATTTCTTATAACTGCATGTTAATCTGTAATTATCCCAAAATAAAAAGTAAAAAAAAAAAGCGATTCTGAGATTCAAATGAAGGTGTCTCCATCACTAAAGCTTGTTCTCAGAACTGACCCAAACTTTTGACTCAGTCACTTGTCAGAGGACAGTCATCAATTCTGAGGTTGAGTCAAAAATCTAAATTAAGAATTCAGACTTAAGTGATTGGCATGGACGCTGACCTAGAGTCTTAGTAGTAATAGGTCAAAATGTAGCATTTTGCTGTGGGTTTTTCTGATTTTCTTTATTGTGGGTCAATACTCATGACTACTTTCTTTTTTAGAGAAATGATCCAGTCTCACAGACTCAGTGACCTTGAGTTCTATTGTTTGCATATATAAGTAAAAACACATCACCAAACCTTAAAGTAATCGACACCACACAGTGTTATGCGATTTTCCAGAAGTCATACTGCATGATTTTGAATGCAACTGTATCATAGTGACTAGGAAGGTATTGCTTATAAATAGGTATTTTTGGTACCACATAGACATAGACCCTAAATGCAAGCCAGCTATGTTGGGTCCTCAACTGAAAAACAGTAATCTGAATTAAAAACCTGTAGTCTGCTTCAATGCTTAAAAAAATAAAAATCCAAAAGACAAAAAAAAAAACCCTCTGTTGAACGCAGGATGCTTCTGTGTGTTTCTCATGTGGTAAGGGATTTTCATAAGGAACTTTCAGAGGTAATTTTGACTTTGTGAGTGTTTTGCTTTATATGCTGACTTTAGAAATTAACCTCCTCCTGAAATCCAATCCCACTTTGCTATTTTGACACTTCTTTTGTCTGAAAGTATTCATTAACATTTCACATAATTGCCCTGTTTCCAGAGCAAGTATGTAATTTCCTACAGAGTGAAGACTTCATAATGCATATCCAATAAAGTCCATCCTTCCTGCCAGTAGTTGATGCCTTAGTCTTACCATGAGCTTGAAAGAGATTTTTCTGCTGTGAATCCTGTCTTTTTACACCCTGTGGATCTTGTTGGCCATCTACACCCTTAAAAGGTGGCCACCAGTCGCGGCCACCTGTAATGTCTACTGTTCTCCAGTCCTTGTTGTTCCCTTATGAATTCCTAGCTCTTTTCTGAATACATGCTGCTGGTGATGATAGCCAAGTCAACATACAGGATTTTAAACAAAATCAATTAGAGTACTTTCATAACTTCATTTTTACCAAGTCAGTCATGTAAGTATGTATCTAATTTTGATAATAATATTGGAGAGTAGGGAAAGCCATGATAATGTATCAAGGAGAACTCACATTCTCCTTCTCACATGAAATGTGAAGTCAAAGGATACTATTGAAGGAAAGGTATTTTACTTTCTGACTAAAGAGTAAATTGCATAGAGCTTCAAGAGAATTTTTTAAAAATCAGGTATACATTTTTTTTCCTGAGCAATTCATAGCAATATGGAAACAGATTTCACTTTATTATTTTTTAACTGTAGTGACCTGTTACTATTTTTTATGTTCAAACAAATTACAATTTAAATGTTCTTTAATAATTTTGTTATTAATCACATGGATAATTCTCATGTTCATCCCATAGGATAATAACTGATAACTTTTTATAAGTGTGTCTATTTTAGGTGAGAGAAATGGATTCCTTGGCTACTCGATATAGACTGTATATATGTTCTTTAGGAAAGCCATGAAAGAAACTCAATCGGTTGTTCCACGCTGATGGATGGTTTAGCCAAAATATCTAAGATCCAGAAGCTGGGTCTTACTTTCTTTTCTTCATGTTTATAACTGAACAGACTGCATCTTAATCTTTAGTGACAAGCAATCACAGCAATGTTTACATTCAGGCTGTTTGATTTCTGATATCTGTCAAATATTGTAAAATAATCTTTGTTGGCTCTTAAATCAGAAGCATTGTGCCCAACTGATCCAATAGTCTGCACAAGCAGAATTGTTCCTTTTGTATTATTATTTATACTTAGATTTGTCCTTTGCAAATCAAGAGTAGTTTGACATTCAGCAGTTAGTTTTTCTTGAACCTGTGCTGGTACATGATACTGATAGCAATATGGTACTTCGTTCAAGAGATTTCATTTACATTTTGTACCAGAAGCAAGAAAATATGAATAATTATATTCCATATTTATAAAATCCATGATGGTCAAACCTCCATTAATACATATATGCATATATAATTACAACTGGTAAATATTTATATCATAACTACTGTAAACCTAGAACTTTAAAGACATCATTCTGTTTTCTCTATTTAGTAATGTTGTTTAAAGTAAGCAATCATTATGTCTAAAATCAGAAGCCATAAGAATAAAAATTTTACTTCTTATTAGAAAACGGAAGATGAAAAGGATCCAGCCAGGAAGCTTTATAGACATAGAACCCTTATAAACTGACCCTAGAAATGTCATTGTGTGGAGATAATGACTTCCAGATTTTCTAAGTCATGTGTAGAAGCCCAATTTATGTATTTCTCTTCATGTTTATATATGCATCATTTTTCTTTAAAAATTGCAACCTTAAGAATACCCATAATTTCCCACTATTAAGCAACTAATGTGTGCAAGGCTCTACAGAATTTAAAAAGGTTATACTTTGTATTAAAATATTAAATCTTATAGCCATATTTGTCTGTGGTTTTAAGTGGAAAATAAGATGAGTATTGAATTTAGGTCTGGTGATTAATAGGGTATTATGAATGAACAAGAAAATCAAAAGAATGTATTTGCAGCTTGTTGTAACTTATTTCCTCCAAGAAGCAGAGCCTGAGGTTGATTTTGGGAAGTCAATCCAGAGAATCAGGAACAGAAGGATGAAATAAGGAAAGAGGGAGAGCTAACTGAAGGGTGTGTGGTTGAGCCGGCTCTCCCTGTGGGCAACTGAGGCTTAGTCCTGGTGGGGGTGCTTTAAGGAAACACATAGAACACCCTTCAAAATTGTTGACCAGAGATACAGAAGACAGGAGCAACCCAACCCTAAAGGCTACAATTAACACTGGAACATGTTAATTTTCTCTACTTCAGGATTCTCACTAGGGCAGCAGAGAATCCCTGGGACAAGCAGGACAAACACACAGTATAACTGAGATGAGGTGCCATCAGAAACACCTCGGCATGGCTAACACTTGACCTAGCAACAGCCAAAGCCAAAAGATGGGCAGATGGGATATGAGAGGGGCATGGTGAGTGTCTAATGTGATGCCCATCTTTGACACTTATTCATTAGGTACATCACTTGTTCACTCTTAGCACTTGTTTCCTCCTCCTAAAGGAGGCAGGGGGTAACCTACCCTGACTGTGTCCCAGAGTGATCATAAGGATTTGTAAAAACCCTTGGAAGCAGTTTGACATGTAACTCGCTACAAAATTGAGCATAGCTGAAGCTATTCTAGACATGTAGAAATAGAGAGAAAACAGAGTATAAAGAGGATGTCACCGAAAGAATCTAAAGGCCCTGAGAAGCCCATGCATATGATGTGACAGGTCTAAAGCAACCATGGACCAGGAATGGAAGAAATGCATTAATGGTGACAAGTATCACATTTCGCATCTTGGAAAATAGATGTGTGAATTTAACAGACCAAATTATCTTCTAGCTGGCATATTAGGAAACTGTTTCTTGTTAGAAAAAATATTTATCAAACTGACTTACCAAATGTCTAATATATGAAGACTGTAATACCCATTCTGCTTCTCAGACCAATTTTAAGATTCTGTGTTTCAGTCATGTCCGTCTACCCCTCAGATTTAGAGCTCAAATTCATTTCCTTCTGCAGGGTTTTGACAATTCAAAGACTTCGGTTGGATTATCAATTTCAGCCCTCTATGATCTCTGAGGATTCAGCCAGAAGCTACTCTCCCATCCTCAAGTTACGTGGCAGTTACACTTTTATTTCTTCAGAACCTTTGCAAATTTAATAAGTGTTAAATGCCAGTGTTGTTTCAAATTCTCCTGTGAGCCTTAGTGTAGGTGCATATGTATGATAGATACAAAGCTAACAATATTCCCTATGCCATCTCTCCTCCAAGCAACTTGAAGACATTATGGAGGAACTTTGCAGAGGGGTGCCCAAACTGGTACTTGGAGTGGTAACAAATCTCAAAGCCTAACAGCTGAACCTCTGCAAGTAGTGGCCCCCTGGGCTTCCCTGATCTAGAGTCCTCATGGCTCATCCTGCTTGCTTTCAGGTCCTCCTTCCTTATAAATGTTGTAGTAACTTTCTCTGTGACTTAAACCTCAAAGCAGCCGTATCTCCCAGCCATTGATTTTCTTAAAAACCCTGTTGCTATTTTTACTTCAGTTTGAACAATCTCTGCATAATAAATATCTTTGTGTCTATATGGTATTTCATTGTGAAATTTCAAAAATGTTCAAAGAATATCTTCTTCTATTGTGAGACTGTGAAAGTCTGTTTTCGTATGTGTGCTTTAGGATAGTAGCAATTTCCTTAAACTAACATTAGAGTGGCTTTGATATACCAGGAACTATGTGGCCCTGGGGATTCAGAGGTGAAAGCTGGGATTGCATGAATCTTTAAAGGAGGTCCTAGTTTGATCTTATTTCATATTGGATCTCATTAAATAATGATTAAAATTGGCATGAATGACTTTGGGGATTCTGGAAGGGGGACAGAGCCCTCCAACTCAGCTTCCCAGCTTCCAGTGGGTGATTAAAATCTTACCAAAGATAACTTCTGAGAAGAAGGAGAGCAAGAAAGAGATGAAAAAAAAAGGGAAGAAGTCACCAAATGCACCCTGCCCTCTCCTCCAAGTGTCTCCATGTGGCAGGAGGATAAAATTTATGTAGGGAGTAATGCATGAAGGCTGGAAGGCAAGTCAGGACCATGTGATCAAGGGCTTTGGGTGTCCTGCTAAGGCTTTGATCCAAACAGAAGAGTCCTATTGAAGAGTACATTGTCTTCATGAAATATCTTTTTGTTTACTTTGTAGCTTTTGTTTCATGCATTCCATAAGCAAATATTGACCATCTACTAAATGCTAGTATGTAGTAAGCACAATGCTAGTTGTGAGGATATAGGGATGGGTAAAGCATAGTTCCAAGTACCTACCACACATGTAGCAAAGAGAGAGAGGGAGAGAGTAGAAAACATCTAATAATTGTAATAACAGTACATGGTATGGTAACAGAAAGCAGAGGTACTGCTAGTCTCTCCCCCACAGAGTTCAGGGAAGTCTTTACAAAGAAGGCTGAAAATGAGCTTCTTAAGCTTGGATGTTGTAGCAACCAGACCCGCAATGAGAATTATAGGTGCAGATGAGCTATGACTTTGCTTAGGATTGTGGTTCTTTTCCATGGAACTGTCAGCACCCACTGCAACTGGCAGCATACTTTTCTTTACCACTTGGCAGCAAACTAGACAGAGTTTGGAGGTCACAGAGCAGTCCCACAGCATGAAGTTGCCTAAGTTATGCTGTTGATGGCAGATACAGAATGCAAACCAGAGTGCACTACTTACATAGGTCAATGTTTAGCTGCTCCATTATATTGTCTGTGGTTGGGCATTCTGCTCTGGACTTTGGAGAGCTATACTGACCCTGATCTGGGTGGAGTTCCTTTTGAAAGAAGGAGCCCTGTGCAACATCATTGGTTGCCTTAATCTGCTATGAAATGATTTCTCAAACATACCTTAGACTTTAGTCTCTGACTCACAGTGCAGCCCTCATCCCTTTCCTCTCACACTGAAATTCAACCTCTGTTCTTATGAACTGCTTAGCATTCAGATGAACTGCATAGATATCTGAGAAAGGTAGGAATTTTTAAGTTGTTTATACCTAGAATTTAAAATTGGGCATGAATTAATAAACAATGTGTGGTTTTACTTTATGCTTAGTTTTTCTGTTAGGAAAAAATGTGACTTGTTATTTAAACTGATTTCATGCAAATATCTATAGTACCTATGTACACAATGAATGCCTAATAAAATGATCATGCTGAAATATTTCAAATAAAAGAACTTAACTGAAAATGATAAATGATGAAATTGAGAAAGATGAAAGTACTAATGTTTTGAGAAGATAGTGAAGGAAGAATGAAAAATTTCTGTTTTGAAAGTTTCTGGGGAAATTTATGTCTGAGGGTATATTCTTACTTATAATTATTCACTCAGGTATACTACAGAGGCTTGTTAGCTGCCCCAAATATATACTTGCCCTGCTCTGGGAGGAAAAAAGGACTCTTGTAGTAGTTTTCTAGCAGAATCAAGAGATTTTTGAATACTAAAATAACAAATGGAAGTCTGCTAGATATTTACACTGTCTCAAGGAGAGTCATTAAGTTAATCTAATTTTTAATGTTTAAGAAAGGATTCAACAAGTGAGATTTAATTCTCATTAGTTTCCTATTGTATTAGGGACTTTGGACATTAGAAAAAAATCAAAATATAATTTAGGTTTTCTGTGTTACTGGTACCTGACAAAGTGAACTTGAGTTTTCCCGATTGCCCAGAAACTTGGAAGAAATCATTTCTGTCTAGAATAGTAAGGTGGTGTCATCTCCCACATTTATAAGAATACTTTAATTAAAATATATAATAAAGTATAGTGGTTAGCATCATAGTCTCCAGGGTCAAATAATCCTTGGTGTGAATACCAGCTCCCCCATTAAGCGTTTGTGTATTTTTCTCTGAACCTTAGTTTCCTAATCTGTAAAATAGGGTAGAAAGGATGACCTAGGTTTGTTGTGGAGATTCAATGAAATGTATTAAAGTGCCTAGCAAGGCACCTGGTATATAGAAAGTGTTCAATAATTATTGAGTATTATTATTTCAGAATATAGATGTGAAAGACAAATGATTTTCTAATGATGTCATAAAATGATGTTATGATATCTTGTCATAATATTGAGTGTCCTAAAAGTTTGGTGGATACTACAGAAAACTACAGTCTGTGTGAATGCTCTGCCCAGTTTCAGGGAGGGGCCAACAGCATGCTCTCTCAGTTGGCCTGTGCTGATATTGGGAAAGGGACCAATTCCTGGATTTAGTTTTCCTCCAGATGCTTAGAGGAGACCACAGTTGTATGAAAATTTTAATCAATAACCAGGGGTCCTGGCAGTCCTTCTTGTGTTTGGTAACCAGGTTTACATTGAACAGTAAGGCATTAAAGGTGTTTTGTCTCCTGCATCTGTCCATTAGCTGGAAATTCCCAGAGCTTTGCCTAGGTTTGGAAACTTTGTCTAACCTTTTACATAACAGCATCCTCTTTTCTGAGGCTTTGAAGCAATCTCTGTAATGACTCCCAAATCCAGAAGTGCAGACTTTGCCCCCTATCTGATGGGAAAGAATATCTCTGCTCTAAAAGGCTCCCCAGCAGCTGCCCAAGGGCCACCGAAGAGCCCACTTATTTTCTGACTTATTTTAATTTCTCGGAAGATCAAATTGCTTACTCAGGAAAAAGCACAGTTTTTTTTTTTTTAACTTCTCCCAGAGACTGGCTCTTGGGTATATACTCTCTAGAGCTCTGACCTGACTCTCCTAGAAAAATAACCAGGGTCCAAGTTCATTCCATATGTCATTCTACAATTCCTACTCTTCTGATTTTCTTTAACCTTGGGTTCTCCTTTCCAGTAAAATACTATCTTCCTAATGAGAGCACACTTTTCATTGGTATGTGATTGTGGTATTTATGTATTAAAAATCCCTCTAATTTAGCTCAAACTAAAGTTCTCATACATATTTTAGGGCATCTTTTACTCCATGATCTTTATAAATATGTGTAATTCTTTCTTTTGAGATAGATCTTAACCTTGGAGGCTTTCTTTGGATGTTCATTTCTGGCAGGTCTCTGTGATAATATCCTCTGATGCATCCCTCTCTGTTGAAGAATAAGATGCAGCTTATCATCTTTTCAGTTTCAAAGTTTTTCTCTGTAGAAACCATTAAATGTCTGT
The DNA here is from genome assembly GCA_032199065.1 of Smutsia gigantea. Lineage (NCBI taxonomy): Eukaryota > Metazoa > Chordata > Mammalia > Pholidota > Manidae > Smutsia > Smutsia gigantea. The sequence continues at coordinate 103,719 of JAVSCE010010395.1, forward strand.
AAAACTATTAAACTGTAAAAACTATTAAATGTCTCATTAGAGGCTTACTTTTAAATTCCGAATAATGGGTGTTGTTCTTCCTTTGCTCTAGATCTTGGAATCCTATAGTCTTTCATTGTACATCACTCCTTCTCAGCCATTTATACTTCAAACTACTAATCTCCAATCAAAAAGATACTAAGATGCAAACTGGGCATGTGCAAATGATGTTTTCAGCCTTTTTACTTAAAAAATTTTTTTGAAGTATAGTTGACATAATATATAATGTAATAATATATAAATGCATATATTATATATGATATCATTAGTTTCAGGTATACAGCACAGTGATTTGACACTTAACATATTATGAAATGCTCACCACAATTAAGTGTAGTTACCATCTGTCACTATACAAGTTATTACAATATTATTGACTATATTCCCTATGCTGTACTTTTCAGCACAGTGACTTATTTATTTTATAACTAGCAGCGTGTACCTCTTGATCCCCTCCACCTATTTTGCCTGTCTTCCTTCCCTCTTCCCCTCTGGCAACCACCAGTTTGTTGCCTGTGTTTATGAGTCTCTTTCTGGGGTTTTGCTTTTTGCTTGTTCATTTGTTTGTAGATCCCACATATAAGTGAAATCATATGGTATTTGTCTTTCCCTGACTTAGTTCACTTAGCATGATACCCTATAGATCAATCCATGTTGTTGTAAGTAGCAAGATTTCATTTATTATTTTTATGGATAATAATATTCCTTTGTGTATATGTACCACATCTTCTTTATCCCTTTTATCTATTGATAGACCCTTTAGGTTGCTTCCATATCTTGGCTATTGTAAATAATGCTGCAGTAAACATAGGGACATACATCTTTTCAAATTGGTGTTTCTGTTTTCTTCAGGTAAATACCCAGGAAGATGCAAATCAAAATCACAATGAGATATCACCTCCCACCAGTCAGAATGGCTGGTATCTGACAGCTTTATTTCTCTAGTACTTTCTGTTTCAGATGGGATGTCTTCTCCAGGACCACCAAGTTCTGTCCTATACACCATCTTTGACAAATGGGGTCCTTTTTATCTAATCTCACCTAAATTAGAGGCATTGCAGAGAACACCTTCTGAAGAGAGAAACTTTCTTGCCTTCTCTTTCTTTTGTGTCCTCTATCTGCCCTAGCTGTAATAACTAGAATGTCCTGCCGAGCACAACAAAATCAATGTTACTAAGACTGCCTTCGGTAATATTTCTATCTATAGGATGATAAGATTTAACATAATTTCAAATTAGGGAATTAAATATTTCTTCCTTGGATAATACTCCTGTCATACAAATTTCAGTACTTCATTGAACATTCTTTTCCAAGTTACATATTAAAATTTAATCATTGTTTTGGGATTATGATAGGCATATTGTTTTTCTTTTAAACTGGGCCCTCCCCTCCATGCTCTCCCAGCCCACTCTATCCCCACCTTAGTGTGTATTTAAAGTATTTTTAAAGACATTTTTCCATATTTAAATAGGCTTCCTTAATTTCTGTAGTCTTTGAACAATTTCCTCTCATCATCTAATCTCTCAAGAATTTGTTATACCTTTTTTAAAGCTGTGATGTATTTTTTAAAAACCTGAAGCATTTAATTATCATTCACCTATAATTATGTCAGCAATTTTTACCATAACTTTTGATATACTTACAAAAATTTCCCCAAGCTGTTTCTAAATAACACAGACAATAAGCTGAAATATTTAGCAAAACTGTCTCATTTGTTTTAAAAATTATAAATGCAAATTAATTCAAGACAAAGATGCCTCTTTTTATTAACAAAATATTTAAAATATCTAATGCTTGTTATTTTGAGGTATGATAAGCACTTCCAAACATGGCTAGTGGCAGTGTATTTACAAACCCTTTTTGAAAGCATTATCTCAGTAAAGATAGAGTGTGTATAATCCTACAGCCAATTTCAAATTCATAAAGTGCTAAGACACAATATAAAAAGCACACTATTTCCAGACATGGTAGGTTACTGGAAAGGTCATCTCCTGGTAGGTATAATGGAATTGAATTCTAAGGGCTAAGAAGCTATTGGTTGTTCACTTTTTTCCTCTGAGATACATTATTTGCCTGTGAGACCTGTAGACAATAAAAATATGAATATTTTTTTACTGTCAAGACTTTTATCCCATTTGATTATAAAACAAAAAGCCTTTGGCAACTTCTAAAATTCCATCTGGTAATTAATGGTAAGGGGCCTCATTTCTGAGTTCCAAGGCTTTTATAATGATTAAAATTATTGTGTATGTACTATATGCCAGACATTGTTCTAAGCACTTTTATACACATCAGTTTGTTTAATCCACCAAACCATCTAAGAGGTTTTTTTCCCCATTTCTGTCCATTGCCACAGACCTAAGGATAAGAGCCAGGGTCTGTATCCCAACAGTTTTATTTCTTACTGGTCTTTCTCAACAAGATCAGTTATGGTGTGTGTTTATCCCTCTCCCCAGGTATTATCAGATATAGATAGCTTTGGTCTATACTGTACTCTGTTACCAGAACTATCTCTGGAGAATTAAATGCTATGATTAGCTTTCACTTACAGAGTATGGATTTCATATTTATCCATGAATGAAAGTATGGTCAGAATATTTATCAGCCCTTAAAGGTTGGGCACTAGATGGTCAGTGGAGACACTTCCCAGTCAGAATGCACCCGGTGTTAAACAGCCAGTAAGACAGTGTTGGATGTAGTGACTGGGTATCGACCCACTTGATGACTAACTTATTCAGGGATGTCTGTGAGACTCAAGAAAATTAGCAGCTAAGTTTATCTTTATAAGGTGCATTATGTTTAAAGAACCTATGGGAACAACCTTAGGAATTTGCTAAGGGCTCCATAATTATAATTGCCAAGCAAGTTCTTTCTACACCTTGTGTTGTTTAATCTAGCCCAGAATTAGAGATCTTTACTCTTCTTGGGCCTTCATTTCACTCTTAGACATTCTTTGTTCTATCACTTTTAGCTTAAAGAACCATTTTTTAATAGGAAGATGCAAACAAAATAAGAATTCTATGGTCTGTTAAACACATGCTAAGCAGTAGAGCCCATCCTTTTTCCAGTATAAACTCCAAATGTGGTTTTATTTACAAAGCACTCCTTGTTTTTAACTCTTTTTATTAGCCTTGCCTTAAATTGGAATGTGTCTTTTCTGATATTTTCATTCTAGTTTATGAATATGCTCATATTGAATTTTTCCTTGACAATACCTTTCTAACAATAATCTCTAAGATTTCTTTTTGAAAATCTGAATTTAGAGAAACTTTTTCAGTCACAAAATTTTCTTTGGCCTTTCTTCCTCTTTTTGCAGGGAGGGAGGACTTTTTGTGAAGCTATTTGTACTGAACTTGAAAGACTCTATCCATTGTGCCATTTTTCATTTTAGGGTGTTTCATTATGGGATTATAGCTGAATTCTTGGAAATGTTTAGAAGTTAATCTTTTCTAAAGTTTATAGCAATGTCTATCTGTGTTCACTAGTTCTTTTTTTTAGTACCATGATTACCTTTTTACAAGTCTATTCTATAAACAGCCCATTTTGTTTTTCCTCTTTTCAGGAAAGTGACATTGTAGTGTGCTTAATTTAAAGACAGGAGAATGTGTACTGTGTGAGGTAGTAGTTTGAACATTATTCTTACACCTTGATTCTTGTCAAGCAAGGATCCTAATATCTGAGCTTGTAGAGATATTGTAGAGTAGAGGCTTTTATTGTTTGTATCCATATCTTATACATCATTTTTCATGAATAGTGTTAGATTCTTGGAGTGGTTAACTCCCTTTGATAGTGGACATCCAGAAATAAATGTTCTCTAGAACTCCCCCTGGTTGTAAATTCCTGGCAAAAAGCTCAATTCCTCTGATGCAAAACAAAATGTTCACTGCTTTTTCATTATAGCATTCATATGAGTGAAGTTCTTGTACTTTTGGGGGGCAGATATCCCTTTCATTACATCTGTGTATCCCAAAATATAATACAGATACTTTTTATACTTAGACCATATTAGTTATCTATTTTTGTGTGCCAAACTAACCCAAAATGTAGCTCCTTAAAACAACTGTTAGCTCATAGTTTATGTTTGTCAAAAATGTGTATACAACTTAGCTGCATGCCCCTGGCTCAAGGTCTCTCAAGAGGTTACAGTTCAGTGTGTTAGCCAGGGCTGCTGTCTCTTCTGAAAGTTTGATAGATGCAGGATTTACTTCCAAACTTAGACACATGGTTGTTAGGGGAATTCAATTCCTTGTGGGCTGTTGGTCTTGAAGGCCTTAGTTTCTTGTTGGTTGTGGGCAAGAGGCCTCTCTCAGCTCCTTGCCATATGGACCTCTTTATAGGGCAGGTGGCTCCCTCAGAACAAACAAGCAAGTGAGGGCCCAAGACTGAAATCAATCTTTTCGTAACCTAATCCTGGAAGTGATACCTGGTCACTTCAACTGTATCCTACCAGTGAATCACTTGATCGATCTTAGATTCAAGGGTGATGGAATACATGAGAGTGTGAATTCTAGAAGGCAGATCACTGGGACCATCAAAGAACTGTCACACCTGCCAGGTAGAACATGCATGTGTGCATATAAGTGCGTATGAAGAAAAGAGTCTCGGTAAGCCATGGGTTTAAACTAATATCTTATAAGAGGCCAAACATGATAAATGCCCTCATAGAAGTGATGACATTGCTATGGGACTGTAAAGGAAAGTAGTTTGGAGGAAGGTCTCATGACGCTTATGGGGTTATGTGTGACTTTGAGAAATGGTAAGAGCTTTGACAGGTGAGTGTTGACATAAAGGACATCCCAGGTGGAGGAAGCATCATGAACTGAGCACAGGGAACAGTCAAGGGATAGGTAAGTGACTATGACAAGAATCCTAGGGAGCATGAAGGCTAAGGATAAAGGGTAGAAATTTTAGAAGGATAGCCTGAAACCAGACTTCAGTATCTTAAATTGTATATCATGGAGTTTGTGTTCTGTGGGCAACATGAATCTATTGGATATTTGAGGAAGAGAATAAACTGATCAGAGAATGTCCTTGGGTCATACTCTCTGTTTTCCATGACTTGTGGTATGAGGTTAATAGCAGGTGCTTTATACTTAGGCCTTCCCACTTACTATGAATTTGGAATAAATTATTCAGTTCCTCACCCATCGAGCTATTCATCTATAAAATGGAAACACTGGTGTATATTTTATAGAATTATTGCTAGGATCAAATAAAGGATTGTTTACAACATATGCAGCAAGTTTCCTGCCATATTGCCAACACTTATTGACAGACTTCTGTTAAATACAAAATGAATCATAGGAGATCTTCTTGTGTTTGTGGGTGAAAAGGCTATCTGTGCACAGCAAAATATGAGAAAGCTTTGAAAGATCAATTTTTGTTGTTGACTTTATTTATTTTATATATCTGTCTCTGAGTGTCCACTTGGAAGGTAAAAGTATCTAGAAACCACATCTTACCTAAGCTGTATAGCTGAAATGGTCGCACCTAAACATGCCCAAAAGATAATAGGCTTCTCAGCCTCTTGACTGACTTGACAGCGTGGAATAGCAGCAGGATGGGCTTTGGAACAGCACTGAGGTCCATGTGCCTTTGAGCAATTTACTTACTTTCTAAACCTCCATTTTCTCACTTGAAGTGGAGATCAAATAGGAACTTAAATGGAGACTATTATAGCTCATAACTAATTATCCTGCCTTTTAACATCTTTTCAAAGATATATTTCTATAGAGAAGGCTCTCTTAACTCCTCACCTTTTTAAGGCTCTCTCTATAGGTGTTCTAATTGAATTTTTTTTCTTTCTTTCTTATGGTTTATACTCCATTTGCCCTGCTGACTAGAGAAGAGAGAGGCATTTCTGGGAAGGGAAAAATCTCTCTTATTGTTCCATAGATTTTCCTAAAGACAGAAAATGATCTGATTGAATCTATTATAATAATATTTTTGAATTCTGGCTACTTAAAATCTTCTTTTCTTTTTACTGTTTTACCCTTTGGTCAATATAGTTAAAATACTGCAACCTCCACCTTTTCTTCCCCACGCCGAGCTGGCAATATATATTTTTTTAATCCAAAATTTGTTCCTCTGAACTTGTTCTTATCTAACTTTTTATACCTAACCTCTAGATTAGAAGGATGGTTTCTAAAAACATATTTATACTCCCTAGCCAATTTAAAATCAGTATCTGTGGAGGACAGCTATGACTGGCATGTGGTATATGCAGAGCATGTAAAATATTATTCACTTTTCTGGAGTGGGGGCCTGGTAGAAAAAATATGAAAGCTTGGCTGAAGGAATAGATAAGAATTATGCCTCTGAAATATGTACCTTTGAAGATGTATGTGGACAGATTGTATTGTGTCCAGGGAATAATCTCTTCCCCAAGCACCTTTTGACTAGGGTTTGTGGTGGTCTTGAAGGGAGGGGACAGATCAATGGCCCCTTCTACAGAATCACTTCAAAGGAGTTGTCAAGAGCTTTTTATTTTACCCAGGTAGTTATGAGAATTCCTGTTCTTTCCTTTTGAACACAGGAACGCTTTCCTGAGTGTTGCTTCTAGGTTAACCAGAAAGAACTCCTGTCTCACTCATACTTCCCTCCAGCCTTCCTCAGTTACCCTAACAATAATGGGTGTGCACTCAGTATGCAAATCTTTGGGGCCCTGGAAAGTCACTGTGATCTTTTACTGGTTTTCCAGCCTCAGAAAAGATACTTTCACTTTTACAAGTAATGGATAGTTGCTTCCAGAACAGGGTTGAAGCCATGGTTCATGTTGTGTGGTTTGGAAATGCTGATTATGGAAATGAGACCAGACTTTTCTCTTTGACTTCAGGATTATGTAGCCATTTAAACAAAAACATCCTAGCATTCTTGGAGAAAGAACTGTCCAGATATCAGCAAGAGCCCACTTGCTTCAGAAACTCAGGTGTTTAAATGCCAGTGATAACTGAAGTGAGCTTCAATTCCTAATGTACATGGTAGAGAGTAAGGGAGGGAGGCAGGGGACTTCCCTTCTCCCAGTATTTCTAAGAGGATATGCACTTAATGTTCTTAATTGAAAGGACTTTTTAATCTTCTCAAAGAATATAAAATAATAAACACTAATGTTAACTGTAGGATACATTCTTCAGGGATGTTTGTTTACCATTCACTTCATCTTTGGTTGTTTTAAGTGCTAATTGGGAATGGTGTTTTTTTTTTACCACATTATTATCTTTTTTTGGAAAAGAGAAAACACAGAGACTTATTGAAATCTAGGAGTTCTGTATTCTTTCCTGTTCACATGACTAGTCTTCCTGTGAGAATTTAAATTTCTTCTAAAGTAACTGTGTCAATTGCTAAACTTGGAGATTTAGCAATTGCTGCTCTTAGAGATTTATAAATTGAAAAATTATTTTACTAATCTAAATATATGTGAGCTGAGCTAGCAGCTCTGTAGTTATAAAGATGAACTTGACAACAAAGAAAAGAAACCCTATCTGTTTTGATTATTGGAATGTGGTTATGCAAGATGTCAGTATTTAGAGATCTGGGTGAAAATTATATGGAATTCGTTGTACTACTTTGATAATGTTTTGTTAGCTTTGAAATTATTGCAAGAGGAAAAGATTACATATACATATATTTAACTATATATATTGTATATATACAAAACCTTAAAAAAAAACAAAAAAAAAGAAACCTATTTAGTTTTTCAAAAAAGAAAAGCTCACAATGTTAAGCAGTTTTTGCAAAAAGACCCAAGAAGTATATAGCAGCCCAACTGCAAATGGGAGCAATTGATAGTCAGAGCTTGGAAATGTTAAGATTGTGAGTTTAGTGGGAGGGGAGACAAGGAGTTAAGTAGTACTAGAATGATAGAGATGTGTGTTGGTATGATATTCCTTTTCTTTTTTCAAGTGATTTTTTTTTATTAAAAATTTTATTGAGTTATAAATTGACATATAACATCATATTAATTTTAGGTATACAGTATAATAATTTAATATTTGTATATATTGTGAAATGATCACCACAATAAATCTAGTTAATATCCATCACCACACAGAGTTAATTTTTTTTTCTTATGATGAGAACTTTTAAAGGGTAAGATATTCTGAGTGTGAGATTTCAGGGGTGGAACAGTTCTGGGTGATAAGGGCAGGAATCCATCTGTGGAAGTGACAGGTTGGCTTGGAGAAATGACTAGTTTTGGAGTTCTTGTTTTTTTTTTTCTCAAGAGTTTTGGATTTGTCATTACATGGTGTGGATAAAGAGAAGGTTCCTATGGCCAGGATTCTCACCTGGCCCTGGTTGGCTAGCTCACTACACACGTGTGGGCAATACATTGTTATTGACTCTATATAGAGAGCTCTACCCAGTGCTATGGGAGACACGGTGGCATGGTGTCTTGTCAATGGGTTTCAGACCTGGGCAAGTTTGCTATGGATTCAGTGCAACCAAAGAAACTTGACAGCAAAACTGTTCTTGGGGAAAAAGGGTTATACCCAACTTTATTTTCAGGTGGCAGGTCAGTCACTAAAATCCCATTCACTCAGAGCGAGTCTGTATGCAGCAAGCCAGTTTCTGCCTCTGGGCTCCTCTGTCTGCACAGTTGTCCCGCACAGCCGTCCTCTGGGCCTCTGTCCTCAGCGCTGCCAACACTCCAGCCTCTGCTCTGCTCTCCTGCAGCCTTGCAGCCATACCACCATGTCACGCCCAGAGCACTGGGCGGAGCTCTTTATATAGAGTCAATGTATTGCCACAGGTGTGCAGTGAGCTAATCAACCAGGGCCAGGTGAGAATCCTGGCCACAGGAACTCTCATTTTATCCACACATGGCTACAAGGCTGCAGGAGAGCAGAGAGGAGTCTGGAGTGGTGGCAGCACTGAGGACAGAGACTGAGATGGCTGCAGGTACAGAGAGGCCCAGAGGCAGACCGGCTTGCTGCATGCAGACTCGCTGTGAGTGGACGGGATTCTACTAATTGGCCTGCCACACCACGGGAATAAAGTTGGGTATAACCCTTCACCCCAAGAATGTTCCATTGTCATTCCTCAGTCTCATTGAATATATAGAGAAGTTGCCCGGGGCTGAAACCCATTGGCAAGACACATGGGCATCTGTCTTGCCAGTGGGTTTTAGCCTTGGGCAAATTCAGTATGGATTCAATGTGACCAAAGAAATGACAGTAGAATGTTCTTGGGGTGAACGGGTTATACCCAACTTTATTTCCATGGTGGCCAATCACTAGAATCCTGTTCACTCAGAGCGAGTCTGCATGCAGCAAGCCGGTCTCTGCCTCTGGGCCTCTGTTCTCTGCTCTGCTCTCTTGCAGCCATGCCACCGTGTCACCCAGAGCACTGGAAGGAGCTCTTTATATAGAGTCAATAACAGTGCATTGCCCAAATGTGTGTAGTGGGCTAGCCAACCAGGGTCAGGTGAGAATCTGGGCCACAGGAACCTTCAGTTTATCCACAGCATCAAAATCATCCAGAATGTTGTTAACTTTGAGGGTGAGAGGGAGACTGAATTTTGGTGCTAGTTTTCAAAATCTGTGGGAGCTGATGAGAATTTAGTAGATAAAAAATGAAAGATTTGTTATTAGTTGTTGCATTTTACAAATTATTTTGCTAATCTAGACAAAACAGGTGACCCAAGCCACAATACATTCATTAAAAACATTTCATTCCTATAAAGATATAAAGACTACTACTATAACCCAACCATCCATGTCCTACCCAGCTTAATACAGCTGACCCTCCCTAGGTATCTTCCTGTGTAAAACCAAGGGTCATTCAGAAGAAATTTAGAGCATTGTTGTATAAGGAGATTGCCAGCTTTATTTCCTGATTCCAATGTGAGAGAAGATAGAAAAAGAAGTCACTCCTTCTTATGTAAAAGGAAAGGGGTGCAAATGGTACTTTGGCAATCAATCAGGTTTCAGTTAAGCTGGAAGACGGGAGGAATCTAAGCAGGTTATGGGTAAAGGGCAGTTTATTGTGGAATGATGCTTTCAGAGGCCATAGGGAAGAAATTTGAGAGTTACAGAAGTCGGTGGCTGGGTCGGGGCAGAAGCAGCATGGAACCTGGAAAGGGCATGTGAGAAGATGGGTTCCTGTTCACACTGTGAAATGCCAGTCTTTGCAGACTTGAGGATAGGAAGGAACAGCTCTGGGCTTTCAAGGATAACCTGGCTGGGGGTTTCAGTGCATTTGTTTGTGTCTTAGGGAAGATTCTAAGACAAGCAGCTGCTTAGCCAAAAATTAGGTACAAATGATTTATTAAATTAGTGCTCCCAGGAGAAACCAGTTAGGGAGTGGGGAAGCCAGCCTGATGGGTGTGATGGGAACACAACCCAGGTGAGCCAATGATATGCAGGAAGTGGTTTACTCAGACTTATGAGGAAAAAAAGCTTCTCATTAAGTGCTGGTTGAAATGCCTCCTGTTTTCATCCGGGTTTGGTAGTGTGTGGATGTCAGGGCCGAGACTTCTGCAGCCATAAGTGAAGACAGATTGCATTTCAGTGGAGCAAATTCAGAGAAGGCAAAGCAGAGACATGGGACCTGGTAGCACGAGTGCTGGATCAAACTGGACTGAGGCTGCTAGAATCTTTAATTATGTTTCTCAGGTAATTTCCTTTGTTGTTTAAGCCTGTTTGTTCCAGGATTTTGTTGTTATTACTTGCAACAGAATTGTAAATTCTCAAACATTTTCAGAATCCTATAATTTATCTAAATGTGCTTTAGTCTTCTGATCGAGAGAATAAATGATTAGTGACATCAAATATATAGGTTTAGCTTCTAACATAGCTGAAGTATTTCATGGCATTATAATTAAATGACAGAAATTTTCCTTTCTCTTTGGAAAGGAAAAAGGAGATAATTCATCCATAAATACGTCTTTTAGTTAATTTCTTCTGGTTTTGAAGTTACTCTTCTTAAAATGTGAGAGTGAAGAGACCTAGGCTGCTCCAGTTTTCCCCATTGAATTTAACTTTTTATTTTATATGCAAAACAACTTTACATCCTAAGTGTGCTTCATAGATTACATTTCTAATTCTTGTACATTCTTGTGCTTTTAGTGTCTCATGCTCTGACATAGTTCTGCAAGCTGTCTTTGAAGGGCTTTTTACCATCCTTTTGTTTTGCCTGTGAATTTCAGACACAAGACAGCAGAAAGGGATGATTGAATTCCAACTGTACTGTAGCTGTTTTCCCACTTTTATTCATTTCCTTTTCTGAAGATTCCAAACACATCTGTTGTTTTCTGAGGCACTTGCTTTTTTCTTCGGTTCCCTTCTTGCAGTCTTTTTTCTTAAGTTTACTTCCTATTCAACTCAGAATTCTTTCCTCCTATTTTTCTCCCACTGAAGTTGGTTGTCTTTACTTCCCTTATTTCAAGAGTCCTTGCCTCTTCCAGCCCCATTTTCTTCCTTAGGCTAATTGGAGACTGCATTGCTCCCCCTCTCCCTTTGGACATTTTGATTGTGGCCCACAGTCATTTCCATCCATTTAACAAATTCTTGTAATCTTACCTAAAAGAGTTCTACTTCTTTCTCTCAACTCAAGCAGCCTTAAGGTTGTCCTGCCTACTTCTCTCTTCTTGGAGCCAAGCAGCATATTTTATTTCTCACTTTTTTCTGCCTTTAACCTTTCCATCAATTCTTCTGAGCTTCCAAATTGGTTTAATCTGAGTGACTCATTTGCTGAGCACCCCTGTGAGTTCAGTTGTCTGGGTGTTGCTGGTACATTTAAAAGGTAAAGCTAATTTAATCCACATAACTGTGCCAAGGTATTGGGATGGATTCTCATTTTAGAAAAATGTTGAGATATGTTATAGGTTTAGGAAATAAGGTTATTAAGGATGTGAAATTTGATTTCTATGTTGTTATTTATATTCACTATGTAATTCATACAAGAATGTGTACTTGTTACATAGATCTGATTTTTCTAGTTGGGAAATGAAATTTAATATGAAGATTTAACAGTCTGGCCTTTTTATGGTATATAAATTGGGTTGAAAGAGAGAATAACTTGTTTCACTTTCTATTTTACCCTATGAGTGGTTAGTCATGAGAAAATAGGTCAGAAGTCATAAGTACTAGATTAAATTGCTGGAAACCTATAAATATTGTACTACCCAGGCTTCCACCTGTCAGCCTTTATTTTGCTGATGGTATGTTAACACAGACATTTTACTAACAGTTTAAAATCTCCCCCAACTTTCTGCCCTGCTAGTTGTACTTTCATTTTTCCAGGTTACAGCTGGGGAGCCCTTGATTCTGACAATCCAGGGTATTAAGTTCTGTTCAAAGCAAATAATACATTAAAAAAATTTTTTTTCAGATTTTTTTCTTTTCCCCAATTCAGTTGTAGCCACTTTACTATTTCCTTGCTGCAGCGGCTTCTCTCAGGTCAAAGGTGGCTCTTATTTTAGGAAAGTGTCTTTTCCTAGTTTTACTCTTGGCTGAACTCAGAAGAGAATATTTAATGGGGTCTTGAAGTTGAAAGGAGAGGAGGTAGGAAGGAGGTGAGAAAAGGAATTCTTTGGGAGAATTCAATAGATGTATTCTCTTTCAGAGCTCCATTTCTGTCCTAGACTGACTCTCTCCAGGAAAACAGCACAGACTGAGAAGAAATGAAACACCATGGAATCAATATTCTCTGTTGTTTTTTGTGGAGAAGTTAGAGGTCCTTCTTTTTCTTTTTCTCCACCCCTGCCCCACCTCTTTGTTGCTTTATTGTTAAGGCAAAAAAAGTAAAATTTTATCTCCCCTCCCCTTTTATTTGATATTCAGCAAATTTGATTAGGATATCTCTTGCTGCTGAGTGTTCTGTATCAATTTTTCATGGAACATGGGATATTCTTTTAATGAATTCAATTCTGTCTTCATTTCAGAAAAGTTTTCTGTTTTATCTATGTATCATCTCAATTTGATGGGTTCTTGACTTTAAGAGTCAATAACAATTATCCTTATATTGCGTCATCTAGGTTCTATAGCTTAATTGTATCTAATTGCATTCATCTCTTCTTTCATCTGAATTATCAGGATATGTCAAATATGTACTATGGTGTGAAATAACAGAAAATATACATATTGGTTCCTGCCCCTTGTTCCTGACACAGAGCTCCTAAAACCCTTGTAAATGCCCAAGTGATAAAAGTACTAGGAGCATCTTTTGTTCTAATGAGGCAACTCCGGGTGGGCTCCTGGTTAGATGCTGATCTCCGGAAAGACCAAGCCCTGAGGAGAAGCTTGGAATTTTCAGCCCCATGCCCCTTTCTATGGAGAGCAGAGAAGGAAGAGGGACTGAAAATGGAATTAATTGGTCATGCCTACACCTCCATAAAATCCCAAGAGAACAGGGTTCAGAAAGCTTCCAAGTGGCTGAACACATTCACGTACGTGGAGTGAGATGCACCCTAACTCCAAGGGTACAGAAGATTCTACACTTGGGACCCTCCTAGACCTGGTCCTATGTATCACTTCATCTGACTGTTCATCTATATCCTTCATCATATCCTTTAATAAACTGGTAAATGCAAGTGTTTCCCTGAGTTCTGTGAGCTACTTTAGTGAATAATCAAATCCAAGGTGGAGGAGGTCACAGGAACCTCCAATTTATAGCCAAGTTGGGCAGAATTTATGGGTAACCTGGGAACCTACTACTTGCAGCTGGCATCTGAAGTGGAGTGGGGGGTGGAAACTGAGCTCTTAATCTGGAAGATCTGATGCTATCTCCAGGTAGACTATGTCAGAATTGAGTTAAATTGTCAGACTCAGCTGCTATAACAGAATCATTTGGTGTGGGGAGAAAACCCACACATTCAGTGGCCCAGAACATCAAAGGAAGTGTTCTGTGACACACAGAATGAGGAGTATTTATTTATTTATTTATTTTTAAGTTTATTTTGGTATCATTAATCTACAATTACATGTGCAATATTATGGTGATTAAACTACCCCCTTCATCAGGTCCCCCCAACCAACCTCATTACAGTCACTGTCCATCAGCATAGTGAGATGCTATAGAGTCACTACTTGTCTTCTCTGAGTTGTACAGCCCTCCCCGTGCCCCCCTAACATTACATCTGCTAATAGTAATGCCCCTTTTTCCCCCTCGTTCCTTCCTTCCCACCCATCCTCCCCAGTCCCTTTCCCTTTGGTAACTATTAGTCCGTTCTTGGGTTCTGTGAGTCTGCTGCTGTTTTGTTCCTTCAGTTTTTTTCTTAGCTCTTATACTCCACATATGAGTGAAATCATTTGGTACTTGTCTTTTTCGGCTTGGCTTATTTCACTGAGCATAATACCCTCTAGCTCCATCCATGTTGTTGCAAATGGTAGGATTTGTTTTCTTCTTATGGCTATATAATATTCCATTGTGTATATGTACCACATCTTCTTTATCCATTCATCTACTGATGGACACTTAGGTTGCTTCCATTTCTTGGCTATTGTAAATAGTGCTGTGATAAACATAGGGGTGCATCTGTCTTTTTCAAACTGGGCTGCTGCATTCTTAGGGTAAATTCCTAGGAGTGGAATTCCTGGGTCAAATGGTATTTCTATTTTGAGTTTTTTGAGGAACCTCCATACTGATTTCCACAATGGTTGAACTAATTTGCATTCCTACCAGCAGTGTAGGAGGGTTCCCTTTTCTCCACATCCTCGCCAACATTTGTTGTTTTTGGGTTTTGGATGTTGGCTATCCTCACTGGTGTGAGGTGGTATCTCATTGTGGTTTTAATCTGCATTTCTGTGATGATTAATGATGTGGAGCATCTTTTCATGTGCCTGTTGGCCATCTGAATTTCTTCTTTGGAGAAGTCTATTCATGTCCTCTGCCCACTTCTTAATTGGACTATTTGCTTTTTGTTTGTTGAGGTGCGTGAGTTCTTTATATATTTTGGATGTCAACCCCTTATCGGATAGAACTGTGTATTTTTTAAAGTATGTGGTAATTGGCTTTCAGTAGTTTCTCTTCTGTATGTAGCTAGCTCTACGTTATTATAAATTCTCCAGAATTTTAATACATGATCTGTTTACTTCGATCTGCACTCCCATTTTCATCTTATTCTTTCATTTACTTTGTTTTTATGCACTTGTTTTACTAGTATACATGTGCCAGGGATTACTTTCTAGAGGGTATGGACCTAGTATAAGTAAAGGTTTTCTGTTCTTTGAACTGTTTTATTCTAGGTTGAGCTTTATTTTATTTTTTAGTCATTTGCATGCTATTACTGTACACACAGACCCCCAGCCCTTTTTGGACTACAGTATATATTGCATATTTAGTGTGTTTTGCTAAACTTATTTCTTTATTTTGCTCAGTCAGTGACTAAATAGTCAAACTGCTCTGACACAGTATGTGTGTGATGGGTTCTTGATTTTTTCCACTGTATCTGAGACCTAAGGTCACTATCACAGCCACCAATACCACAACCTCACATCAACTCTGTGAGAACATTTTGTATTCTATCTTCCTTTTCTTAGCCTGAGTCATTGGCCAGCGGTGAACAGTGAGCTTTGTGTAGTTTTTGCTAGATAACTGGGTTGAAGCTTTTTTTAAAAGATCTACTAAATATTCCATTCCCGAGTTTACATCAGTGTGTGTATGTGTGTAGATTTCTAACACGGGGGTGGAGTTGTTGGGGCTTACAGCGTGTAAGCTATACTTCCACTGTAGAGTCAGCTCCATTGCTTATGTTCCCATTTCTTTCATAGTAATCCCCAGTCAGGAAAAAAGGAAAAAACTGGTTTCTTTCTGAATTTAAATATTAGTTTTCTAGGTCTCCCCTAGCAAATTAGCACAAATTTGGTGGCTTAAAACAATAGAGAGGTAATCTCTCACAATTCTGAAGGCCAGAAGCCTGAAACCAAGGCCTCCTACCAGGCCGTGCTCCCTTTGAAGGCTCTCGGGGAGAATCCCCCCTTGCCTCTCCCAGCCTCTGTGACTGCTGCCACTCCTTGGTTCATGGCAGTGTAACTCGCATCTCTGCCTCCGTCTTCTCACGGGCTTCTGCCCTCTGTGTTCTTTCCTGCCTTTCACTGGTCTTAGGCAATAGCCTAATCCAGTATGATTTTGTCTTGCTCCTTACTTTAATGACATCTGCAAAGACTCTGTTTCCAAATAAGGTCATATTCTGTGGTTCTAGGTAGACAAGAATTTTGGAGGGACACTACAGTTGATACAGATATATTGGGAAGAACTCTTCAAGATTTTTGTCAACATACCCACAGATCTACTGAGCCACTAAGGGATGACTGTATCACCTCTACTAAAGGCCACACTCCTGTCCTGTAGATGCCTACGCTGCTCCTTAAGCCCAGGGTAGTAGGGTTCTCTTCTTTGTAGCCACAGCATCATTCTTCTTAGTCTCTCTTAGTCCTCCCCTAGCTTTGTGAATGGCCGTGTTGGTGGACTGTTCTGATGGCCCCAATATACTGTGGCATTTGCTGTCACAGTCCCGGACTGATTCTGTGTCCTTGCATTGGAACTGATTTTAAAGGGAGTATTTCTATCTCCCCATGTAAGACTATATTTGTTATATAGACTTTTCATATATATGCTTTACCATACTTTTAAAAAGACTTTTATTCATAGAAAACCATCTGAGCCTGCTGAGAGAGAGAGTGTGTGTGAAGGTTTTAAACCATCATCCAGTTTCTTTAATGATTATAGGATACTTTAAGCTTTCTAATTTTTCATATGTGGGGCAGCTTTATAAAGGAAAGATCCCTAGTGTGGAGAAAGTAAAAGTTTCTATGGTCAGGATTCTTACCTGGCCCTGGTTGGCTTGCTCACTACACATGAGTGGGCAATACGTTGTTATTGACTCTCTATAAAGAGCTCTGCTCAGTGCTCTGAGTGACACAGTGGCATGGCTGCAAGGCTGCAGGAGAGCAGAGGGTGGAGTGGTGGCAGTACTGAGGACAAGAGACTGAGACAGCTGCAGGAACCGAGAGGCCCAGAGGCAGAGACCAGCTTGCTGCTTGCAGACTTGCTCTGAGTGGATGGGATTCTAGTGATTGAGAATAAAGTTGGGTATAAACCCTTTCACCCCAAGAACATTCCACTGTCATTTTTTTCAGTCTTATTGAATCCATAGTGAACTTGCCGAGTACTGAAACCCATTGGCCAGGCACCTAGAAAACTGTTTTCAGATCTATTGGCAGAAATTTGCTGATAGTATCTTTTCAAGTCTGCTTTATTTGTAGTTATGTCACCTTCTTCATAATATTTTATTCATTTAAATTTGCCAGAAAACTTATGTCAAATTGTCAGTTTTATTAGTCTTATCAACTTTTGATTTAACTTTTTGTATTGTATTTATATTTTCTATTTCATTTATTTCCACAACTGTTTTCCTGCTCTTTTCTTTGCTATTTTGTTGTTTTGCTAACTTCTTAGATTTTACACTTATTTCATAAATTCTCAACGTTTATTAATTTTTTAATGTAAGTATTTAGGACTATAAATTTCCCTTAAGGGACTACTTTTACTGCATTCCACATGTTTGTACATACTGTATTTTTTCATTTAGTTATAATTAATTTTTTAATTTTGAAATAATTTTAGAGTTACAGAAAAGTTGCAACAATATTACAGAGTCCCTGTTTACCTTCATCTAGCTTTCTTTACGTTACATTTTATATAAATGTGGTTCATTTATGAGAACTAAGAAATTAGCAATGGTAAAATACTATAAATTACAGATTTTCTTTTACTTTCATCAGTTTTTCCACTCATTTTTGTTTTCTGTTCTATCCAACCCAGAATAGCAGATTTCATGTAGTAGTTATCTGTTTTGTCTTCTCTAATCAGTGAGAGTTTCTCAGTCTCCTTATTTTTTCTGGCCTTGACAGTTTTGAGGTGAAATGATCAGATATTTTGTTGATTACCTTTCAGTATGGCTTTGTCTGTTTTTCTCTCCTGATTAGATTAGAGTTGTGGGTTTTGTGGCACAATACTACACAAGCTATGTCTCCTTCTCATAAGATCGGGGGTATGTGGTATAATGCTAACCTTGATCAATTGTTTAAGGTGATGTCTGCCCTGTTTTTCCATTGTCAAGTTTCTACTCTCCCCCTTTTCATACTCTGTTTGCTAGAAGTGAGTGACTGAGTCCAGCTCACACTCAAAGGGTGGTGAATTAAACTCCACCTCCTGCAGAGGCATGGTATGTATTATATATTCCTTGGAATTCTTTGGTAAAGAAAAATGTTATTTTTGACCATTTATATCAGTATGGGTGCAGGGATTTAATTTTCTTTTTTTAGTTTACAATCCAATATTTTAATTTATTTTGCTGCTTAAAGTTTCCAGTTTTGACCATTAGGGGCTCTTTGAGGTTGATGCCTATATCCTTTTGATATTCCCCCACTTTTTTAATGAGTCCTTTCTTTCCTCTCTCCATCACTCTCAGATTTGTGTTCACATACCACTCATATTTACCTAGGCTAAAGCAAACATATTTTCCTAGAGAGAAATTCTTGGCTAACTTAATAAAAGATATTATTTTATCCCAAGTTTTGATATTTATTTATAGGAAAATAAGTCTTACATGGATAAAAAGCAGTTATATATTTTTAAAATTGATCTTGGGGACAGTATCTGAAGAATGAAAAATTTTTAACAAGGTCAGCTGATACATTTGTTATTTTCATCAATCATATTTTGTAGGAGTTAATGGCATATTGTTCCCCTCTTATTGGAAAAAAATCAGCTTAATTGTTCATTTTAAAAAAATTTCTTGGTAAGTCAGAATAATTCATTTGGATTATCAAGAGAAATTTTATAGTATAATAGCCTGAATTACGATTCTCAAAAGTTGTTAATCACTGAAAATTAACTGCATCCCACATCGATACTGGCAGTTAGAATGAATTTTCTTGTATGTTATGATTTTGGATTTGATTTCTCATCTCGGCAGATAAAGAACTAGATGCCCCTCTGGTGCATCTCAAGACTGATTTGAAAGTTTGAGAGACCATTTAAATTTGGGTTTAGGGAAGATGTGAGTGCTTGACAAATATTATATGATAAATATTTGACTTTGCCATTTGCCCTGGTATATAAATTCCATGAAGGCAGAAACTTTTTTTTAATGCAACATTTAGCAGACATATTCAATCATTATGTTTTTTAACAAATGGTGTTTTGGCAACTGTGTACTAATATGCCCTCACAGAATTCTTGCATGAGATTTTACCATTCCCCAACATGCACTATGGATTTTGTAGAGGGTTATCATCAGAGATCTCCCAGATTGTTGTAAAGAAATAGAGTTGAGAACACTTACAGAATTCTATTAGTTATTTTTGTTAGTTTTATTAAATGGAAATGTGTGTGTGCATGTAATATATACTTGGAAAAATTTTCCACTCTAGCAAACTTGTTTTGTTTTGTTTTTTTCCCAAGCTCTTTGATTTGCATGTGGTAGAAAATAACACCTGGTAGGCTTGTCTGTTTCCTAATAAGCCTGTAATCACTTTGTTAAGCCCCTAGGGGCAGTCGTTGCCTAAACTGTCTCTTGAGTAGACGGAGTACTGACACAAATTGACAAATAATTAAAGACCCAGGTAAATGTGCCCACTAAATTTGTACCTATGGTTAATGCTTAATATGTTATTTAGCACATGATGAAACATGCCAGGTGATGACTAACATTTTGAAAATATCAGGTAATGTTGAATATTACTTACCCAGATGTATGAAGGTGAAAATGGAAGTTCAAGCAAAGGGAAGGGCCTGTCAAGTCAACCTGTGCCAGAATTATTGATAAACTGGAACTCCATCTTAATATTACCTTCAAAATCTTCCAGCGTTTTCTTATCCTTTGCTTAGATTTAATCTGTGGTTGGGAGTGGGCATCAGGAAGAGGGTAACTCCTTGTTCGTCTCCTCCACAGTGTGAGAACTAAGGACACAGCCAAACAATGACACATGGTATACTGCATTGAACTGTAGTCACTAAAACCTGGCATAAGTTTCAACACTTCTATTTTAATCAAGAGACATGTCTATGTCCCTAAACTAGTTTATTCTATGTAATAGCGGAGAAAATGGATGACACATACCTGTTTGGTAAGCATATATCTCACTTGGCTTGAACAGATGAGTGCAGATGTTCCGTGGCGGCTGCACCAGTCGCCTGCACATTAGCTCCTGCTCTCGCTTTGCCCTTCCCCTACTCTGCCGTGCATCACAAGGAGCTACATTTCCCTGGCCCCCTTTCCTTCTGGGTTCTGTGTAGGTTTGGCCAAAAGGAAGCACAAGCAGAAAACTGGAAGACTGGAGAGGAGGAGAGAAGCCACATTATTCCACTGTCTTACTTCCTGGGATGTCTTCTCTGTGTCCCTTCAGGGGTCTAGCTCCCCAGCCTACCACCCCCTTCTGCTCCTTCAGTCCTAGGCATTGTAGCAGCTTCTAATTATTGCTCATCATTGGATTGCCTCACTCACTCTTGTCTCCCTCCTTTCCCATAACCAGTATGGCCAATTTCCTGTAATTAATTTCTTTGTGAAAGACCTATGGTTGCTGCTGTTTTCTGGCTGGATCTTGTGGACTACTAGCTATGTCAGTGGACAGGTGTCAGTATGAGCAGTAGGCCCTGTTGATGTCCTGCACAGTTTGCTAGGCAGGTGCGCCGAACCCTCTCACTAGGAGTGTTGGCTGCTAATGGTTCATGGATGTAGAATTTTCCATAGGATTGCCCTTGGCTATGCCACCCACCTGGGATGGCTTATGGACAACAACTGATTGATTTGATTTGAGGGCATGAAACATTGAGCTCTTGCCTCAAGGATGAACAAGTCTGCTGCCATCATGTTCCAGTGCTTCGTGTACCATTTGTCGGGGACCAGACCTCAGCCAAGCCCACCTTTGCTTGGCTTCTTTCCCTTCTCTGTCTTAACTTTCCTCATTTCCTTACAGTGTTCTCTTGAAAGCGGGCTCAGAAAATCCAGAGAACCCTCGTCTCTGGTTCTGTTTCTAGGGAAGCTGAGAAAGTATATTTCACAGAAGAAAGGGAGAAAATCAGTCTGTCTTGTGAGATGGTTAAATGGAAGGTGTGAACAGAGCTTCAGTTACAGTCTTTAACAGGGTAGTGGCAGCAAGAATGAAAAAAGCAACAGCTGGAAATCTCTGAGGCATCTATAGTAGTTGGAGAACGTGAAATTTAATATATGGAAAAAGAATGCCTTACACAATTAAGAAGGTATAGAAAGGCTGGATGTTACGACAAAAAGATGAGACTGTGCTTTTGACTAGGTGAGTGTGGAGTTCCAAGAGTTTTCAAGAGTAAAAATACCTGAGGGTGATTAGAAATGCAGGTCTCTTCTAAGAATAGAAATAGAAACTCTGTGAGACAATTATATGAAGGCAATTTTTCTCGGACTTGAGTAATACATAATTCTCCTTTTTGGGAAAAATTCTCTTGTATCCTCAGTATTGTCTTAAATGATTTTTAGTACAGAATTACTTTTCCTTTCTTTCTCTTTTGAGGCTACTGGTGATGCCTTCCACGTGGTATGTCATTTGGTCTCCAGCTGACAAAACATGTCTGCCCCGTCCTTATTACATGGGACAAAATGGTACAACTTGATGCTAAACAATGGCAGTATGACACTGAAATTGTGTAGCAGCTCTTTAAAATGTTCATTCAGGAGACTCAGAATATGGGTCATTTTATCACAGAAATGAAAATACAGTTCCTCAGTGACTTTTAGATCATGAAGAATACATCCTCAGACCATTTGAGGGGAGGGTGAAGGATGAGACTTTGAGAGTGACCATCTCAGGCACTGCTTTCAGGAAAACTCAGGCTACAACAAAGACTGGAACAGGGAGAAGGAATTTAGTTCAGAAAGAGCAAGACCAGGCACAAAAGAAGAAAGGTCAACATTGTGATGCATTATAGATTAAGTCACCACCTCTAGTGACCATGGTCAATCCTTTGGAAACCTTTGAGGAACGTTAGGAAATGTGTTTCAAACCATTAGCATTTATTCATACCCTCTACTCTTCCCATGAACATTACCACCTTCATATTTCTGGATTGTGTATGCATACATGCATGTGGAAGCATAGTGAGAAAATTCTCATTTTTCTCTCTAACTTCCCACTTCAAAACATCCTACACACTGGCATAGTCTCAGGACAAAGTGCTTCAGGCTGCATCTGCAGTTAGCTGGTTGCCAGAGCACGACCAGAGTAAGAAGCTTACTAGGTGGACTGAAGTCGTGCCTGACGGGTGTCCATACAGGCTACTATGTGTAGGGTGAGGGATAGCCATGGAATAATGAAAAGACTTAATCTACAGTAAGTTCTGGCTCTTTGCCACATAGAAACTAACCTCAGGACTGATGGCCCACGGTCACAATCTACTAGTACAGAAACTAAAGCTGAGGTGTTTAGGAACTGACCTCCCATCATACCCCTTTGCTGGGTTAAACGACTTTACAAGAGCCTTTCTTTTTTCTCTCCTGCCCCTAGCTAACTCCTCTTGAATTTGCAAGGCACAGTTCAAATATTATCTTTGAGGGACTATGCATGGCTTCACTAAGGAGGTATCACTTTGTCTTCTGAGTGTCTGATGTTCCTAGCAGAAGTTAGCATGTACCATGTTTAGTGTAATTGTACACCCCTTAATTTCTGCTGGATGGGCTGTGGGGCACAGATTGTTTTTTTATCTTTGCACCCACAACACCAGCAGGTAGGCAATCAATCCATTGTAATAATGAATGCCTATGAAAACACTTGATACAAAGAGACAGATTAAGGAAGAAAAAACGTAGAGGAGGTGGGTGGGGGGTACGGTACCATGTTCCACACTCTTGTGAGCACTTACTCTTGTTACCATGAGCAAAGCAAATTCATGACCCTTGTTCTGTCTCTTTGGAAAACAAAATTTTCTCCACTCTCAAATCCTCAGGCTCCGCTTTTATCATTTTGTAGGTTCCTTCCCTTTTTGAATCTGTTCTTGAAAGTCATTGAGAGAAGTTCTTAACTTTTAAATAGAACAGAATATTGTTCAGCATGAGGGAGGATAAGAGGAAAAAGAGGTGTTTACCCCCAGAGGCCTTAGGGCTGGGTCTGGCTATGCCCATAGCTCCTTTCTCCATGTCTCCAGATAAAAGCTGGAAAGACAAAAGAAGGTAAGGAGAAGGTGGTAGAATGTGAACGACTATTTGTGTACCTACTAATACACAGCTAGGCATTTTACTTTATCAAGTTGTTGTGAGGAATAAAGAGATGGTTTGTATCCAGTGCTTCCCCCTACCTCCATTTTACAGGTGAGAAAACAGCCTAAAGACTATCGTATTATCAAAGTCCTAGAACTAGCAAATTTTGGAGCTGGAAATAAAAAACCAGGCCTGACTCCAGAGCCCAGGCTCTCACCTGCCTCCTGCTGAACGGCTACTGGTGCTGACAACACAGCTCAGACGTCCCCGATATAAAAGGAGCTGGCCCCTCTGAGCTGAGATTTTCCTGCTATCCATCTGGACATAAAGGTGGCTGTGCATACCAAGAAAGATGCCAGGCTCTGTGCCAAAACTTCTTTTTGACTCTTCAGAAGATCAAATGCCCTTATTTTCTCAGACGGGTTGAAAGTGGTGCTTTTGTACTTATGTCAAGCCTTTCATCAGAGACTCTTGCCCTGTGAAATTAGATTAAATTCAAGATGGTTCATCAAGTGTGTGCCTGGGGCGCTTTCACTTGCCTCCCTGCTCTTGCAGCGGCTTTGAGTCCAGAACTGAGCCCTGGGTGTCCCACAAAGTGCTGCGCACACTGATTAAGTGTACTCCGTGGCTCTGGGGACAAGGATATTGGCAACTGGAATCCTCAGGAATGACCAGGAGACCATGGCCTCCTATCACACATAATAGGGTCATAGTCCTGTGGAGTTTAAGCACCTGCCCGTAGTACCTGTCAGGGTGCTTCCTAAGGCTGTTAGCTTTTCCTTTGCCACTTGACGCTTCTTCAGTCGATCCTCCCAGCTGGTCAGTATGCCCTGCAGTGGCAGCAGTACTAACTGCTGCTCACCTGCTCTGTAGTCTTATCAGATACAGCTTCTCCGCCATGTGAGAGGATGAGGCTGGCTAGCATTGCAAGAAGCTTCTACTTCAAGGAGTCTAACCTATTGGATAGGTGAACTAAGATGATTTGTCTTATGGTGAGAACGTTCTCTTCTGGAAACTCAGGGGGCTTTCTTCTGAGATAATAAATCTCTTCTAGACATTGCAGATGATAGATGCCTTAAATGAATAAGCCACTTAGGGGTTATTAGCCTATGTATATTTTGTGTTAAATACCTTTTATTAGCAAATAGTGCAGAATGTGAAGTTTAATTGATATGTAGCCCAGTTTTAAGTACTATTTGCCAAACTAGAGATAGCTGATCCAATCATTTTGAATGTTAAGAGCAGACCTACATGACTGAGGTGAATTGAGAGAAGTCTTGATGCTTCATCAAAATCTTTGGAAAGTATGTCACCTGGCTTTCCTTGATATTTTTAAAGGGCATTAATAAGCATATATAGAAGTATATGTGGTAGTTTTCTTAAGTTGTTTCTTTTTAAACTAGAATGGTGTACCTTGCATTTTCTTTTCTCTTGACTTTCAAATATCTATCTGTCCCTTAAAACTACCTCCTTTCAAAAGCCTGATCTGTTTGTGTGGTTTGCATGTAGTTGATGTTTATTTGGGTAATCTGAAGTAGCAGAAAAGGCATATATTTAACCATCTGACCTTTACAGTAAGGAACATTTGAAATGTCAACATTTTATTTCAGGAACAGGTGTGCTATTGCACTTATTATAAGGCTTTTATTTATTTATTTACACTGTGAATGTTTCTGAAGAGGAATTTAGAACAGCTTGTAATAAGGCTAAAATAATAAAAAAAATATGAAAGAGAAGCAGAGTAAATATTTCAGCCAGAAGAATCAACAGAGTTGCTATCACAGAATATAAACCCATGTCTAAGATTCTTAAAAACAGGCAAGGTGAGACACAAATCATAATCTTTAATATTCAAAAGAAGGAACAAGTTCTTCTGGTTCAAAACTCAGACCTCTAATGGGGCACATTACATAAAGGACGTTGGTTTAATTCAGTCAACAAATGTTTAAGCACCTATTATGTAACCAGATGTGTGTCAGGTGCTGGAGGCAAAATTATGTATGTCAGTATGAGTGCTCTTCTCATGAAGCTTGCAGTCTCTAGGCAGGATAAAAATCAGACCTATTGATATGTAACCAATTACACTTTTCTTCTGTGTTAATTAGTGAAACAGTTACAATTCCTAAATTTGCTTGAATGTCTCTGGCTTAGATTCTTCGACTCCCCAATCTGAGACCTAAAAGATCAGTAGGCATCAGCCAGGTGCAGATAACAGAAGACTGGCCAGGCCAGGCCAGCCTGAGGAGAGCCTACAGGAGCCAGGAAGGGCGGGTGGGGGTGGTCACCTCAGGGGTTCCGCAGTGCACTGATTATGCTTTACTTTACCAAAGTAAAACGTGGGCCTAAGTAGATGGCTTTTATTTCTTGAGAAATATTGGCCTTTGGTTTTAAAATTACTCATTAAATTACATACTTTAAGTCTTCTTATTTTTTTCAAATAAAACTTGGCAACCCTATGTCAGTTCCTCCAAAAAAAAAACTTAACAAAAAAATTTAACTAGTACATGAAATCCAAAAAGCTGGGAAACATTAGTGTACATAGAACCCTCAACAAATATGGTTGAGAGACATGAAGATAATAAAGGTTTAGAGTTGAAGTGTGAGTTTGAGACAAGATTTCACAGGACAGGTCTGTGGTTAAAGTCTTCTAAGCATGGTATCCTGGCTATCAGAACCCATGGCTGTCCTGGACAATTCTTCAGACTGAGCAATGCACTAGGGCACCCAGCTCATGGGATGAGTAGGGATTGAAAGTTAGTGCTCATTCCCCTCACCAAGTAGTGTACCCTGGTAGAGGGCAGGGTCTGCCTGAAGGGGAAGTCTTTTTTTTTTTTTAAGAAGATACTGTGGCCAATGATAACATACTAGTCTTCCAGTGATCTAGCCTGATCCAGGATAGAACTTAGCCCATGGGAGTGGATATATGATGTGCAGTTAGGATCTCTGTGACATTCTTTCTTTCAGCCAGATGTATTTTTTAAAGTATTCAGCTGTTTTCTGATACCACCTAAGAAGGATCTAAAGTGCTAGCTATTGCTGATTAATAATAAATCTATATGTTTTAGAAATTAAGCTGGCAAGTGGAATTATGAGTAGCAGTAAGAGGTGATATCTTCATGTTCCAATCATTGAGGTAGGTACTTTATTAATTTATATAATATATGTTTACCAGTAGAATCCTGATGAGTCATGTTCTTTTCTTTTTTATTTTGGTGTCATTAATGTACAATTACATGAACAACATTATGGTTACTAGACTCCCCCATTATCAAGTCCCCACCACATACCCCATTACAGTCACTGTCCATCAGCGTAGTAAGATGCTATAAAATCACTACTTGTCTTCTCTGTTATACTGCCTTTCCCGTGCCCCACACCCTATATTATGTGTGTTAATCATAATGCCCCTTTTTTCCCTTCTCCCTCCCTTCTCACCCATCCTCCCCACTCCCTTTCCCTTTGGTAACTGTTAGTCCATTCTTGGGTTCTGTGAATCTGCTGCTGTTTTGTTCCTTCAGTTTTTTCTTTGTTCTTATATACTCCACAGATGAGTGAAATCATTTGATATTTGTCTTTCTCCTGAAGAGTCATATTCTTAAGAGGGTGAGGTAGGCTATGATCCAGGGAGATTGCTTCTTGAGAAAAGTATTAGCTTTATCTATAGTCAGTGTTGCATTTAATCCTTATTTGAACAGTATTTTTCTTAAGACCTCAGTATAAAACAGAGATGGTTCTGGTCAGAAGCTTTTTGGGGAAGCTATAGTCAGTTATCATCAATGGCCTTGAAAAAAATCCATAACTGAAAGGTCTATTTTGACTAACACAGTCTACTAAATATGCCTTCCAGGATGAATTAGCTGCAGAATGCATCCATGGGTTACAGGGTAAACGGACATGTTCTATGGAGTTCTTTTGTAATTAAGCAATTATATTAGAGACTGTGCAGAAAACATTGACTTTCCTTAGCTAATATTCATCTAATTCTTGGAAATCAGCAATTACCCAAATTATTTTTTTCCAACATTGTTTTTTTCTATTATACCAATCCATGTTCATTGTAGAAAAATTAGAAAATACAGATTAGAAAAAAGTCATTCATAACCCTATCCTGTTAAGAAATAATACCAACATTTTATTTATGCTCTCAAATATTTTCTGCCCACATATATTTTGTGTCTGTGTATGTTTTGAACTAAGATGTCAGTTATGGTGACCCTGGCTCTTATGATCTACCTCAGATCACCTTCTACTCCCCCCACCCTGACGCCACCTGCCCAAGCCATCTGGGAAGTTGAGCACATGTCCTAAGATTTCTGGAATTGCTCAGGGATTTTGTCAACCTTGGTTATCATTTCTTACTTCATCTTGTAGATATTGTAGGGAACTGACTCTATTTGGCAAAGAGCTTCTTTTCCTTATTCTGCCAAAACATGTACAGTGACACTCACAAGGCAGTGTAAAGTTCTTCAACCTTTGAACACCTCGTTATTTTGCTCTTTTCTTCTTCATGTCTTCCCACACCCCAAATTTCTGTTTATTTCTTATTCATAGTACCTAGAAAAAGACTTTGATAAGATGGTTGCATGGGGGAGTTAGGACCTGAGGGCGTGGTGGGGAAGGAGGCAAAGGCCATAAAAGAATCCTAGTGGTAGATAGAAAAATACTTAAAAAAAATTCCAGCATATAATGTAGTTGACCTGAAAACAAAGAATGAGACCACACTTTATTCACACAGTGAAACCCACACCCACATTTAAGAATATTGTGGAGAACAGACCTCAGCAAATTTGGCCATTTTAAAACCATCAGATTCTTTTTCCTATCAGTTATCTGTTTCCAATAATTAGATCACTGGTAGGGCACTCAATCTCTTTTCTAGGTGGTTTGTCTCAGTCTGGATTCTGCCACGCACACCATGGCAGCCATGAATATACTCAGGTCTCCTTTGGGAAGCATGATGACTGGCAGTGCCAGCTGCTGTGCCTCTGGTTCTCCCCTCATTCACACTGATGTCATGATTCCCAGGACTGCTCCCAATCACTGGGCACAGCTGGCATATTAATCCACGCCCTGTACTACACCATGAGTGACTCCTTGGATGGGTAACTTTGGCATCAGACTGGCTAAAACTTTCTTGGAATCACACTGTAATCTGAAATTCTTCCCATCCAAACTTCTTTCCATCCCTGTCTCCTCCACAGGTGTCAGACCTTCATCACAGTCTGAAGGTCACCCTGACCTTCTCCAGCCCTCTTCTCTTTTCTTTATACTGGTATGTCCTCCAGTATATCTCCTGCACTAATCCTATCTTGGCATCTGCTTCTCAAAGTACCCAAAATAATACACACATTTAGCAAGTGACATAAAGAAACATAAAACCTATTGATGGAAGTTTGGTGAAGTACTAGAACACTTGTCCTGTGGGTATTCTACTTCTGTTCATGCAAGAGCAGGTGTGTTATCACCAGTGGATAAATATGTTGAGCATATTTTATGCTAGTTGGTAAACCCTCCATTGCTGATAGAGCTGGTTATCACTGGAGCATCTGCAGTAGTTGCTTCTAGAGCACAGATGCCTGGAGCCCATGCACTGAAGAGGGTTCTTCCGAGAGTCCTCAACCACCCCTGGGAAGTTAATCAAAACCAGTGCATACACACATCATATGGTCTAGGAGTAAGTATTTTAAAGTAAATTACAGTACAATGTGAACTTTACCCTTGTCAGTAAGTGCATCATATTTAATGACTGCATAATGGTCAATTACATGAATATCCCAATTATTTTAATCAGTTTTGCAAGAGTGGATGTTTTTGGTTCCCAGTTTTTAACTGTTAGTTTCTGATTAAGCAAAGCCGTTCTGAACTATAATTTGGGTATTGTCCAAATTTTCATAGAATATTTTTTAGAAGTAGAATTGGGTCAAAAATCCTGCCCAGTGTTAAGGTTTTTGATGGTTATTGCCAAAAAGTCAACCAGGAAGTATGTTCCGATTTACAGTCCAACCATTACTGTATAAGTAGGCTTATTTCTTCTTCCTTTAATTCCTTTCTTCTTCTGCATATTTATTATGTGTGAAATGTAAATGTTTAATCCAAAAAATAATTTAAAAAAACCCTTTGAATCCTCCACCAAGTTTATGAACTAGACCTTAAATCCTCTCGTATTTGCTGCTTCTCAGCATTCCTCTCCATGCCTCCCCTCCACACAGGTGGCAAATACAAAGCTAGCAATGTTAAGGTTTCCAGGACAAAAGAAACTTAATAGTCTCTGGGTCTTACTTCTGCTTCCTGGGAGTTTATAAGAGCACCTTCTGAGGCATTCAGTGGCAGAGGCCATGTGTGAGCTCTAGGAAATCTGAGGCTCACCACAGTCTATGAATTCAGAAAGGTTGTAGTGTGAAACAGGTACTAGACATATGATTGATCAGAAGGGGTGAAGTGAACTGCCCTAGGTTTCTGGCTTCTATGCTCACTGTGGCTTTGTTCTAACTTCAGAACTAAATGGAAGAAGAAAATTTTGGAGGGATAAATATATGTACAGCTCATTTAGGCAGCAAGACCTGGAGGAAGAGCAGGAAATTACCAGCAAACTGTCAAAATTAACACATTCTTACCCACTCCAGGCTCTCCAGAGCATTCATCCAGATGCTTGGGGAAAAAAAAAAAGACTGTATCAAACCAGTAGGGGACCATAGTCATGCATCCTGCAACATGTCTGTCTAGACTCACATTGCTGCAATCTGGTCCAATCTCCAGCTAGCATCTAGGGATGTCTATTCACTACCCTCCTAGCAATCCCTTTATCCCTCTCCTATTTGGAATTCCTGTTTCCTGTACCATGTCTTCCTTTTTTTTTTTGTTTATATTCTCCTTTTAGTGGAGCATATTTATAGTAGCTTCTTGAGAAAGAGGATTGGTAGTAAATTTTTTTTTGAGACTGTGAATGTCTGAAAATGTCAAGGTTTCAGAGTTTGAATGTAATTATTGATTACAAGTAATTTTCCTTTAGCATTCTGGACATTACTTTCTTCTTGCTTACACTGAGCCATTATAATTCCTGATCCTTTGTGATATACTTTTTCTTCCTGAAAGTTGGTAAAGTCTTCTTTTCCTCTAGTGTTCTGAAATTTTAAATGTCTTTGTGAACTTATTTTCATCTACTACTTCTATTCTGTAAGCTTTTTTCAAAAAGGAACAGTAGTTCAACTCCTATTCTGGGAAATTCTGTTGAACAATTTTGTTTTCTGTTTCCTCTGTTTTTTTTCTTGCAGATTTTCTAGAGTTGACATCCAATTTTCTTATCTCTTTTCCTCTCATTTTCTGCCTCTTTGTCTTTTTGTTTTACTTTCCAGGAGATTTCCTCTACTACATCTTCTAACCCTCTATGGACTTCACTTCCACTGTTAGGTTCTCAATTCCAAGGTTTGTTTTCTATTTCTGTTATTTTTTATGGTACTCTGTTACTCTCTTTTACAGATGCAGTATCTTCTTATTTCTCTGAGGATGATAATAATTTTATTTCATTTGGTTTTGTTACCACCTTGCACTATTTATTTATTCCAAAGTACCTTTTTGTGGGGGAGATCAGGTTGTTTTTTTTAATTTATATTTTCCATGATAGGAACTTTCCTCAGGATTCTGGTAAACTTAAATACTTATTTTTAAGACTAGGGGAACTATAAATCTCATCAGGGTCTCTGAGAGCTTGAACTCTGGGCCATGCTTATCAACTGAGCTCAGTGTAGAGTGATCTAGATTGGGGTGGGGAGGAGCTCATCTAGAGCATTAAATATACATTTGATTACGTAGTCCTGACCCTTACCCCAGCTGTAATCTGTGCCGGATCATCTCGCTTTTAGTTTCTCCAGAGAAAAAGCACCTGATTTCTCTGCGTTAGGAGAGGCAATCCCTCCTCAGGAGGGAATCTGGAAGGTCTAACCTCTTCTTAAACAGCATAATAGGATCTGACTTTGTTTTTAAAAAATTCTTTGACTTCTGAGAGTTTTCAATCCCTAGTTTGTTATTTTCCCTTTCTCCCCTTATTTGAGCCAGCTTATAAGAAAGCCAGGGAACTCTTTCCTTTGAAAATGGAGGGAAATTCAGCCTACTCTAGGAGTGAATTCTTCCATTGTCCCACCCTCTAATCATGATAAAAACCAGGGCTCTCACTATCTCTTAAGACACTCCAGTCAATTCCAGACCAGCTTGGGTGTCGTGCTGCTCTGCACAGAAAGTTCCATGATGCAAGTAATACAATTGTTTCTTACCTCTTAATGTATGCACCTGTGTCATTAGGCTAGACTTCCCATCTGTTCAATGGGAGAGTGTCTTAGTCTGCTTGGGTTGCTTTAACAAATCAAATTACCATATACTGGGTGATTTAAACAACAAACATTTTTTTTCTCATAATTCTGGAGGCTGGAAAATCCAATATCAAAGTACTGTCAGATCCTGTGTCTGTTAGGACACTCTTCTTGGTTTGCATACGGCCATCTTCTCATTGCATCCTCACCTGGAGGAGAGCAGAGAGAGAGAGAGAGAGAAGCATGTTTTCTTCTTCATATAAGGGCACTAATCCCAGCATGAAGGCCCCATCTCCCACATCATTGCATCACGTATTATGGTTTCAGCATATGAATTTGTGGAGGGAAACAAAACATAGTCTGTTAAAAGAGGATCCAGTCTGTCTATATTGGATGGCTATAAGAAACAGCTTCCACAGAAGATTTTCTTGTCTTAGGCTTAGTTTTCCCTTCACCACCAGTTCCGAAGACAGTTCCTATGCTTTTTGAGTGTTCTGTAGTATGAACTGGTTGGCTCTCATATTTTCCCAGTCTTAGCTAGTTGTTAGTTTTCTTGGGTCTACCAAGTCAATTAGTACTTGCTCATCTTTCTCTAGCTTCCAAAGTTTTGCTGATATTTTTCCCTCTCCTACTCTCTGATGTGTACGTTTCTTTTTTTAAAAAATTCCTTCTCTAAATTTTTATTGACTTGAGGTAAGAAATAAAATTAGAAGCATGTGTTGAAGCTTCTGTCTTAATCCAGAAGTGGCTCATTTCTTCATACCTTGTCAACAGTGGGTGTTGACAAGGTATGACACTTTATTGCTAAATTCCTGAAATGTATACTGCATTTAGTTCTAATTGCTCTGACAACCCACATTACTGATATTACTGGATTCTTATTTGATTCACTGTTCATATGACTAAAAGTCTGAAGTACAATTTCACCATTTATGTCAGATTCATAAATCCAGCCATTCAGTTTACCATAAGTTTGCTTCCTATATTTAGCTGCTCCATTGTAATGCAGGTGGACGGCTTCTCCCAATATTCTAGAAACAAGTTGAAATGAAAATGAATTATCTATACCTATCTCTACTCTTTATGTGAGGGAAATGGAAAGACAATCTACTCATGAGTTTCTGTTTAAAATAAAAGCCACTTTTCTCTTCTTCTTGGTAATAAGAATTTGATCCATCTTTTTAACAAATTTAGCAATGCTTTAAAATTCTTGGTTATATATGCCAGATTTAAATTAATATTTCAAAAAGCAGTTAATTTGAAAATAATGAATTCATCAAATAGTAACCCTATTTTGTTTTCAGAGGTGATTTA
The DNA here is from genome assembly GCA_032199065.1 of Smutsia gigantea. Taxonomy (NCBI): domain Eukaryota; kingdom Metazoa; phylum Chordata; class Mammalia; order Pholidota; family Manidae; genus Smutsia; species Smutsia gigantea. Next base: position 136,545 of record JAVSCE010010395.1, read on the forward strand.
TAGGTTGGCAAAATTTATTTTTGTTATTAAAAAATATAATTCAAAAGTTATTTTCACAATAAAAGCATATAGATGAAATTAGCCCTTCTTTTCCATAAACACCAGTATCCAAGTCTCCCCTTGTACAGGTAGGGGACCAGATTAAATTTAGTATGTATGTCATGAAAAAATGATCTGTGCAGATATAAGCACGTATGTGATTGTGAGCTTTTTAATGCTAGCCAGAACATGTTCTGCCTGCTATTCTGTACTTTATTTTATTTAACCATATATTTCTGAAGATTATACCATTATCAGCACATTTAGATCTCCATTATACTTTTATTTTTTGTGGAAATAGAATAAATACAGGGAAGAGACAAAATATATATAATTAAATGAATCAGCACAAAACAGAAGTCCATCAGGTTAGCCAAGCTATAGAACATTGTTAACCCTTCACATCCAAATTACTATCTCCACATTATTCCAACCCTCCAATCCATCAAATTACTAGCATGTCTCCCTCAAAGGAAACCTCTTCTGAACTTTTGTGATCATCCTTTCCCTGCTTTTCTTTAGTTTTACTGACTAATATGAAGCCTTAAACTTTATAGCTTAGTTCTGCCTGTTTAGAATTCCTTGTCTGTGTTAGAATTTCAGGCAATTGGAATCAATTTTTCCTTCTTTCTGGCCTTTACTGCAAATTTATTACTCTCTTTTTTTACCTCAACTACTTTGGAAATTACACATTCTTTTCTGTTCTTTTACTGGTTAATCATAAGATTATGACACACATTTTTTGGTTCTCAAAATCTTGTATTAATTGGTATTTTACCTTCTTTACAGACAGCACAAGGACTTTAGATTGCTTTTAGATATTTAAAATACTGTTGGCCCCTAAACTTTTAAGCCATTATTGTTACATTCTTTAATTCTGTCTGTAATTTAAAAATTATGATCATCATCATCTTCATTAGTCTACTTACTTAAATTTGCCTCGTATTCACCTTTTCATTTTTCTTCATTCTTTCCTGAATCTGAGCTTCCACCTGGCATCATTTTTCTTCTGCTAGTAAATATGCCTTTAGTATTTCTTTTAGTACAGACCTACTGGTTATAAATTGTTTGTGTGTCTTAAAATTATATCACTTTTTAAAAATATATTTTTGCCAGACTTATGATTCTGGATTGGGGGTTATTTTCTTGAAGATATTATTCTCTTGTCTTCTGACTTCTATTAACTCTATTTAAAAGTCAGCTATCTGCCTAATTATTTCTTTTTTAAAAACAATATGTCTTTTTTTGTTACTCCAAACTACTTTAATTTTTTTTTCTTTCTTTGGTTTTTAACATTCTATTCTGAGATACATGGTGATTTTCTCTTTATTCTGTTAAGGATTTGTTGGGCTTCTTGAAACCATAAACTAATGTCTTTAAGTTTTGGAAAATATGAATAAATCTATGGCATTCCTATCCACTAACAATGAACTAACAGAGAGAGTAATCAGGAAAACAATTCCATTCACAGTTGCATCAAAAAGAATAAAATACCTAGGAATAAACCTAACCAAGGAAGTGAAAGACCTATACTCTGAAAACTACAAGACACTCATGAGAGAAATTAAAGAAGATACCAGTAAATGGAAACACATCCCGTGCTCATGGATAGGAAGAATTAATATTGTCAAAATGGCCATCGTGCCTAAAGCAATCTACAGATTCAATGAAATTCCTATAAAATATCAACAGCATTCTTCAATGAACTAGAGGATATTCTAAAATTCATATGGAACCACAAAAGATACTGAATAGGCAAAGCAATCCTTAGAAGGAAGAATAAAGCTGGGGGATTATGCTCCCCAACTTCAAGCTCTACTACAAAGCCACAGTAATCAAGACAATTTGGTACTGGCACAAGAACAGACCCATAGAACAATGGAACAAACTAGAGAGCTCTGATATAAACCCAACCATCTATGGTCAACTAATATATGATAAAGGAGCCATGGACATACAATGGGGAAATGACAGCCTCTTCAACAGCTGGTGTTGGCAAAATTGTAGAGTTACATGCAAGAGAATGAAACTAGGTTATTGTTTAACCCCACACACAAAAGTAAACTCGAAATGGATCAAAGACCTGAATGTAACCATAAAACTCTTAGAAGACAACGTAGGCAAAAATCTCCTGAATATAAGCATGAGCAACTTCTTCCTGAATGCATCTCCTCAGGCAAGGGAAACAAAAGTAAAAATGAACTCATGGGACTACATCAAACTAAAAAGTTTCTGTATGGCAAAGGACACCATCAACAGAACAAAAAGGCACCCTACAGGATGGAAGAATATATTTGTAAGTGACATATCCGACAAGGGGTTAACATCCAAAATATAAAAAGAACTTACACGCCTCAACACCCAAAAAGCAAATAACCAGATTAAAAAACTGGGCAGAGGATATGAAGAGACAATTCTCCAAAGAAGAAATTCAGATGGCCAACAGGGACATGAAAAGACCTTCCACATCACTAATCATCAGGGAAATGCAAATAAAAACCACAATGAGACATCACCTCATACCAGTTAGGATGGCCAACATCGAAAAGACTAAGAACAACAAATGCTCATGAGGATGCGGAGAAAGGGGAACCCTCCTACACTGCTGGTGGGAATGTAAGCTAGTTCAACCATTGTGGAAAGCAATGTGGAGGTTCCTCAAAAAACTAAAAATAGAAATACCATTTGACCCGGGAATCCCACTCCTTAGAATTTACCCAAAGAATACAACTTCTCAGATTCAAAAAGACATATGCACCCCTATGTTTATTGCAGCACTTTTTACAATAGCCAAGATATGGAAGCAACCTAAGTGTCCATCAGTAAATGAATGGATAAAGAAAATGTGGTACATATACACAATGGAATACTATTCAGCCATAAGAAAGAAACAAATCCTACCATTTACAACAACATGGATGGAGCTAGAGGATATTATGCTCAGTGAAATAAGCCAGGCAGAGAAGGACAAGTACCAAATGATTTCCCTCATTTGTGGAGTACAACAACGAAGCAAAACTGAAGGAACAAAACATAGGCAGACTCACAGACTCCAAGAAGGGACTAGCAGTTTCCAAAGGGGGAGGGTGGTGGAGGGCGGGTGGGGAGGGAGGAGAAGGGGTTTGAGGGGTATTATGATTGGCACACATGGTGTGGGGGGGATCATGGGGAAGATGGTGTAACCCAGAGAAGGCAAATAGTGACTCTGTGGCATCTTACTACACTGATGGACAGTGACTGCAATGGGGTATGGGGGGGACTTAATAATATGGGTGAATGTAGTAACCACAGTGTTTTTCATGTGAAACCTTCGTAAGAGTGTATATCAATAATAATAATAATAATAATAATAATAATAATAATAATAAAATAGAGCCTCCTAGTCCTCACTCCAGATGTATTGACTCAATCTCTGTGGGATACACTTCAGGGCTATGTGTTCTTTTTATTTATCATTTCATAGTTTTTTATTTTGAAGACTTTTAAAAGCAGAAAAAAGTTGAAGTACAGTGAACACTTTTTATGCCTGTCTCCAAGATTCGTCAGTTATTATGTTACCCAATTTTATTTCTCCTATGCATATTTATGTACATAATTTTATTGCTAAAGTATTTGAAAGTAAGTTACAAGCACCATGACACTTCACCCCTACACATGTTAGTACATATCTCCTACAAGTGAAGTTATTTCATATAATCACATACCTTTCTCACATTGAAGAAATGAAACATTAATGTATTATCTAATGCAGTCTTTTTTTTCTCAGTTCTCAGAATGCCCTTTAGATTACTGCTTCTTAAAGTTTGATCTTTAAACCAGCATTCCAGGTATCACTGTGTTTTTACAAGAATCCAGTGATTCATGTGCACATCAGACTGAGAATCCCTGTACCAATCAATATTTTGACTGAAGACATAATCAAGGAACTCACTGCATTTTGGCTACCAATGTTTTCTTTACCCTCTAGTATCCTTAAACTAGTATAGTCTGTGTTTTTTCTATTCTTTTTTATTCTCTCCTTGTTCTCCCTTCTTCCTTGCTTCCCCCTTATCTACTCTAGCAAAAACAATGTGACATTTAAAAACTCTGCCATAGTTTTGAAACAAACCACGGAAAGCTGTTTAAGGGTTTGATGAGTGATACCAGCAAGACATAAAAGAATGTTTAGCAAGTGACATTCCTAGGAGTTGACTGAGGTTTCATGAAAGGCGTGGCACTTCTGCGGATCTTGAAATCACAGATGCTGTCTTTATGGGAAACAACTTTTGCGGGAAAAGCGTGATATCTTGGGAAGCCAAGATAGTTTCTTTCAAGTAGCTATTTCAAGAAACAATATCCATTTTCAAAGGCAAGTTTTAGCTTGATTCATAGCAATCAGAAATCTTAATTTGAAAAAATAATTTCCAAACTCAAAATGGATGCTACTTAACTGTGAAAACAAAATTATCTCTGGGTAGGGAGATTCGTGAGTTTTAATTTTTTAGTGTATTTCCTGGCAGTCTTTTGCAAAAAGGAATCACTGTACAATCCTGACTTGCATTATAAATTCCCATAACATTAATTATCAATCCAGTCTTCAAAATCACCTCATAAATAAGTGTACATTTACATACCATATTTTATTTCCCCATATTGTTATTTGAATCTTCACCCCATTATTGGACATTTAAATTGCTTCCAATTCTTCACTTTAACAAAAGGCCTTGTCCACATATCTATTATATCTCTGATTATTTTTTATAGTAGAGTCCTAACAGGTTCCTGGGACACTGCTTACAATATGCTCAAACTGGAGTGTATGCCCAGCTCACACTGGTTCCCTCAGAGGCTCTCCCTGTGCCAACATTCTCAGTCCTTGTCCCTAACCATTCTGATCCAGGAATAGAGCACCTTGATTCAAGCTGCCCCTGCCACCAACACCAGAAAGAGAGAAGATTTGGAAACCTGACAAGGGCAGAAAAATCTGGGGTCATCTTGGGTAGGGACCTGATGCAATGACCTCAGGCTGCTGCATCTGGGTTTTGACATTGCACTGCTCCTATTTTTTCCCAAAGCTGGTTTGTGCAGCCCTTGCTTGAGTCATGTGAGCAACCTTAGACTGCATTCCCCCAAATGCATGATTTACGAGGTTCCTTTCCATTGCTACCAAAAAAGAAACCCCTAACAAACACTGATGGTGGCTTATTTACAACAGACACCTAGAGAAAAGCAATATTTGGAATTAGCTATTGGACCTTACTGGGGTGAAAGGCAGTGAGGCACCCTTATGTGCTCTGGGACAAGTGTAAGTGGTAGCCAGATATCTCACCAACCTCTCACCCTCAGGCAATGGGGCATCTCCTTGGAGTGAAGCCCTGGGTGTCTGCAGGGCTGTTGCCAAAATGAACAGAATGGAGGCTGATGAGGTACCCTGGCCCCGCACATCATGTAGCTGGTCCTGGTCCAAGGCCACACAGTCATTAACTGGAGGTGAATATATAACCAAATCTGGGCAATCTCACTCCACAGCCTGAGTTCTTTTTTTTTTAAGTGTAATAAATGACTTTATTCACAGGTCTCTCTTACTCCTTCCAATTTTTTTTAATTAAGGTATCATTGATATACAATCTTATGAAGGTTTCGCGTAAGTAACATTGTGGTTACCACATTCGTCCATATTATCAAGTTCCCCCACCAACCCCTTTGCAGTCACTGTCCATCAGCATAGTAAGATGCTATAGAGTCACTATTTGTCTTCTCTGAGCTATACTGCCTTCCCCGTGACCCAATTACATTATATGTGCTAATCATAATGCCCCTTAATCCCCTTCTCCCCATAGCCCGAATTCTTAACCACCTCATTATACTCCCTTGCCCAATGCAGCTAACTCTTCTTTATATGAAGGGAAGCTAATGTCAACTGCCCCCAACTATAGAGTTGCCAGGATCAGCAAATAGAAACACAAGATTCCCAGTTAAATTTGAATTCCAGATAACCATGAATGTTTTGCTTTAGTATAAATATGTCCCAAATAATGCACAGGACATGATTATAAGAAAAAATTATTAGCTGTTTACCTGAATTCAAATTTAACTGGATATCCTGTATTTTATCTGGCATCCCTACATGGCCTAATTCTGTATCTCTCTTTTCATTATTGCTCTAAGTAACAAAACTTAAATTCAACATGTACAAGCCTCAGAGGGTACAGTGAAGAAAATATTTTCAGGGGAAGTTTCAGCCATTCAGATCTGCTGAAATCATTGCTGTAGCACTCACCAGATAGTCTGTATTAAATGAACTAGCCCTAGGAAGCCTACTTTGGTTTCAAGTTTGGTGGTTTGGGGAGTGCAAACCATTACTGAATGCTGTCCTGTACTAGGTGACATTGAATTCCTTCCTATCATTCTGGAGCTTTTCTTACTCTTAAAGTCTGCAAGAACTAGAAACGTTAGTTTGGCTATATGTGTATGTATCCAGCCCATCAACCTCTCATTCTGTTCTGCTCCTGGGATGGAAGAATTTTCTTTCCCATAAGAAACAGATTACTGAGCCAGGCTGAAGAATCCTTTAAAATTGTACATTACTAGGTATTTTGTAGGCCAGGACTGCAGAGGAGAGAGAGGCAATGAAAATGGGAACCCTAAACTCAGCAGAATTAGGAGGAGCCGTGCTGAAGGCAACTGATTGTTGACTCCAAGTGGGTGTGACCAGAGACCCAAAGGCAGTGTAGTGATCAGGGTTTGGGAAATAGACAAGCAGAAATCTTTGGCTCATATTAAACATAGACTCTTCAATAATTAGATGGGCAGACTTTCAGGTCTGTTTTTTGTGTTCTGTTTGGTTTATTTTTTACTTTTTTGATGTAAAAACAAAAACTTTCATTCTTCAATTGTCTTCAGTGTTTGCAGTGGCTAAACCAAGGAACAGGATGGGAATAAAGTATGAATATCCACATGTACATCTTTCAAGACTTTGAAAATATCCTAGGATGACCATGGTTTTGCATTTGATCAACTATTTTGAAGGTATGGGATATGCAAATGCTACCATTTGGCTCTTCTACTCTAAGCAGATTTTACAAAGAGGTCAAGGAGCTAACTTGAGTATTCTGTAAGTTGCCAGGTTGCCTATTATAAATGCAGAGAAAAATGTGTTAATTATAGTTCCACAGAGACTAGTGTGAGTAAACTTAGCTGACCTATAGGTAGAGTCTTTCTAGGAACATAGTATTCATGTCAAGTATTTACAACAGAGGTAGTTTAATGCAGGGAACCAGGTGATAGAGGGTCTGGAAAATCAAGTAGAAGATAGTGAGGAATTCAGGGAACAGTGGGAAGTAACTTCTACAGTGGGAAGAATTAATTCTATGGGATCTCAGGGATGAGGTCACCTTGTGAAAGAACTCTGGAACGTCTGCCTATCAGGAGACTGAGTTATGGAAAATATGGAGCTGGTGTCAGAAAAGCTGCCCAGCGTATTATTACTCAACCAAGTGGTGTTTCTCATTGCAACTGCTGTCCAAGTGTTGTCTCCTCATTGGAAGAAATTAATGCAGTGACCAGCAGATCTGGATATTGAATGGTGCCTGTGGCAAATCCTTATAGAATTGCAATAAAAGCTCCTAGATTTTTAGAAAAGCTTTGCTTCCTTTAGCAAGGGATAGTCCTTTCAGAAATTGTGTCTACATGGATCGGATAGCACAGAGTTTATGTAGAAAATATTTGTATTTTAGAGTCTATGATCAAGGATCCAAATCTATAACAAAGTAAAAGCAAAGCCTGTTCACGTGATTGAGAGCCTCTTCTGTAGTGAAGGCTTTCTGGTGAGCATTCACACAGAACATGAAAAAGGAAGACATGGCAGTAGGGATGGCGGCTCTGTATAGACCCGACTGCATAGCCGCTCCCTCAATAAAGCAGACCAGGCTGTACCACAGCTGAATGCTCAGCTTGTCAACCTTAAGAGGTCAGCCCACATCTCTGATGTGACATCGCACCTAGTAAAGACAAGTCAGATCCTTGTTGGATTATGTTTAATTGCTTCTGTTATAGAAGGGAACAGCATTCCCCTTTTCCACTTCCTCCAGGGTGTGCCTCTTCCAGAACTACCATCTGCAGACTTCCTGAATGCTTCATACACCATGTTATTACCCACCCAAGTTGGCTGCACAGGGAGTTCCCTGATCAAAAACACAGAAGGCCATGGACTAATTCAAATGTAATTCACTACTTTATGTTCCCCATCAATGAAGCAGCTTGCTTTCAGATATGGTGGAATGACCTCTATGAACTTAGCACTACAATCTTCCTGGAGCCACCTGATGACATAGCTACTTCACAGAACACTGTAAAGTTAGGCTCTGAACCAGTGTTCCGAATAAGGCACTATCCCCCGTATTTAGAAGATGTGGATCTCAGAACCACAGAATGAGGAGGGACTGATGTGTGTAACAATTATAACCAATTAACCTACTCATAATGTTTACTCACTATTGCTTTTAGTGTCACTCACCTTCCCTTTGGGATTCAGAGTGGTTTTCCTGTATTGGGAGCTAAAAGTGATCATTTGGGTTCTTCATGCCAGAGGACAAATGGCAGAAAATTGAGACAGTATACTGGCCCTGGGTGACAGACCATGCCTAGTAAGAGGACTTGTGATTTCTGCTGTGCAACTAAAAGGAATATGATACAAAGTTTTTTTTATGTTCTCCATGGGAAAGGTTAATGGGAGACTGTTGCCTCTCTATAAGCAAGACCACTAACAACTGAAACAGCTCAAGAATCAAGGTTCAGGCTGCCCCACTGGGGAAGTAGCTCAGGGAATGGCAGAAGGTAAGGAGATCCCAGAATGAGTAATAGAAAAGGGAAGATACAAGTACTAGCTCTGGCATAGGGACAAGTGATGGAGAGAAAGACTATATAGTCTGTTTCCTTGCTTGCTGTGTCATGACTTAGAGCAAAATACTTTATTTTCTATCCATATTGTATAGAAAATTTTGTTGGTGGTAAAATATTCCTTTTGGACCATAGATTTAGGCAGAATTTGAGGCGGAATGTGTTTCATCTAAGGAAGAGTTACTCAAAATGGGGGTCTGCAGGCTGGTGCCTACCGGTAAGCTCTTTATTACTGGTTCATGTTGCAAGTATAGAAATAAAGAATAAGTACTTAAAATTACTCTATCAAACTGACATCAAAATTTCCAGACCTGGTGTATGCAATAATAAAAAATTAAGGCTTGCATTTTATGTTTAATTTCATTTTTCTAACAATTCATTTTTATTGCATTTTCCCAATGAATTTGTCCATGACAGATTAGAAATAAAAATATACTGTTCCTTCACTACAGATAGTTTGAGAAGCACTGGTTTTGATGGGCAGTAACCTTGTGAAATCCTCTGTTGCTCCTGGATGCAGCAGCTGTGTGTAGCTTGAACTTCTTTCCACTGTGAAGGAGATGAGTGAACTTGCCACTATTCATAGAGTATTTAGGTGGTGGTGGGTGGAAGCAGGACTGGCTACACAGGAATGTGTGTATGTGTGTCTGGCAGCCAAAGGTGCATGTATAGAAATACACCAGTGAGCTGACTTCAGTTTATATCCTGCCATCCTCGCTCCCTGCCGTGGTTTACTGTCCCAGGAGTATGCATAACTGGTGCTTGGCCTGGTTCAATTGGGAAAGTAGAACAGTGATTTAGTAGGTACAAGCCGATTGGAACTTAGTCACTATATAAAAGAACCCAAGAAATCTGCAGGGTCCCTGCCATTGTCTTTCTTGGATTTGTCTAGGCCTCTTTTCAAAGCTTTGTTGTTCTTCCTTTAGCTCTGGGGTTCCCCAGTGCAGTGTCCTTCTAAATTCCCTTCTTGCTTAAGTCTTAAATCTGTTGCTTGTCACTAAACTCATCTTAAATGATATAAAAGTCTTGTAGTTTTAAAGGCATCTGATAAATATCACCAAAATGCTTTCCAGAAGTTGTATATCAATGTATACCATAACCAAAGATATAAGTGGTGATTTCCAAGTATCTCTCCCAAAACTGAATATTAAATGTAAATATGTGTATGTGTGTGTACAGACTTCTATCCATCTGTATCTTTGCCATTCTGCCAGGTTGGAAGTGGGGCCTTGTTTAGAATTTTTTCATATCTTTCAATATTATTGAATGTTGGGAGATTGTCAGGACACTTTGATGTGCAAGTTATAGAAACCAAATTCAAATTAGCTGATGCAAAAAAATTTTGTTAACATATGCAAAATGGAAAGATACAGGGGTAGTTTATAGAACTGAATTAAGAAGTGTGGGAACCAAGGCCATGAGTACATGCTGATTGGTGGGTACTGTGTCCACTCTGGTGCGCTCACCTGCTTGTCGCCACGCTCTCACCCTCAGCCTCTCTGTGGACTCCTCCTCATTGCTTCATTTCTGTCAAGCAGTTCTGTTCATGGGGCAGGAATTATTTCCCTCAGTGGTTCCAAAACCACATTCTCCAGCCTACAAACCTAGCAGAGAAAGATCTCATTTACTATCTGGAGTTCTCTGACACTTGTTGGATCACTTGCCCACTCCAGATGAGTTGCCATGATTCACCATGGCAACCCTTGGTTGGAATGGTAGGGCAGGACACTGTGACCAACAGTGATGAACAGTCTTCCCAGACTGACATGAAATGGGGAAAAGAGGTTCCCCTGAAGACAAGGTTGCTGAGCAGGAAGAAATGTCCCTTGCACAGTTAGCAGGAGCTCTTGACTTTTGAGCAGATTGATTACATGTTGAAATCAGTGTTTGAGAGCATGGTACATATATAGGGTAACCATATAATTAATCATCCAAACTGGGACACTTTGAAAGTGAAAGAAGCTACTCTTAATAATTAATGAAATACATGTTAACCTTATTTGGAGAGCTAAGAAAGTGGAAGCAGAGAGGGCACTTTGGAGTCATTGCACTAATCTCTTTCCTGATGTAAAAAGGTCTGACAGTAATTTATAGTTGTAAGACCATGTGTTTTTACACAATCACCATCAACCACCCACTGAAAAAAAAAAAACTTCTTGAAACTAGGGCCAAAACTTGCAAAGAGGTGAAGACTCAGGAAAAGGTCAAGATTCACAAAAAGGCTATATCTACCCTGGAAGGCGTTTGCTCCTCCATATATTGGTTCTCAGGGTAATAACCTTGAGATGGTGAATTTCTGATGTCACTTGTGATGTTTCACAGTAGAGTAGTTAGTAGGCCTCAAAATCATAAGCCTGACATTGTTTAAAGTCTTGACTTTGCCACATGTCACTGTCACCTTGAGCAAGTTAATTTACCTGTCTAAACCACAGTGTCTTCATCTCTCAAATGGAAATTATAACTGCACATGATTGTATTTAGACTTATGGTGTATATAACATTATTATGTGCTAACTTGCACTGAAATGTTAGCTGCTATTATTACCAAAAGGAATAATAAATTCAGGAGAAAAGAAAAAAAATACAGATTTTTTTTTTTTAGCAGATGGGACCTCCTAGTAAACATTTTGCATACCAGTTCTTCCATCCATCTTTATTTACTCACATAATCTGCCCTTTTGATCTGCCAGTTCCTCCTCCACCAAATGCCACACAAATACAGAAAACACTCCATTTTGTGGCAAGGGGGAAGTAGCTGAATGTCTCTCATGCTGTTTAAGAATGTTTTTATGTTTGTCTTTTGTGTCACTAGGACCTTTAAACAGTGATTTGGATTGGTAGGGAGAAAAGTCTGGTTCACAGGATTTTAAAAAGTATATAGTGAGAAGTGGTAGCAGATATGATCCCAGAAGTAACTCGGAAGGTAAAGGTAGTTGGGAATCTAGGTCATAAAGGGAACAACAGAGCTGAGGAATGGCATTCAGTGTGTTTGTAGACATGGGGGAGAGAGAGTGGGGTGGGGTGTGTTGGGAGAAGTGCCATTGTCAAGGGAAAGATAAGAGGGGATGGAACTGAGTCAGGGAGGACTTACCAGAAGAATTGGTAGAGAGGAGAGATGAGAGACTTCTTATTTCTCAAAGAATGTAGTATCTCATCATTGAGAGTAAGGATTGGAAGCTAGGCAAGGATAAGCCATCGTCGACTCCACAGAGAGCCGTGCTGGGTCTTCATCTCACTGCCAGATCACATGGGAACATGAGCAAAGATGCCTCACCTTAAAAAATCCTCCTTTTCAGGATTGGTTGGCCTCCCTCTCCTCCTCCTCCTCCTCCTCTCCTCCCCACTCCCTGAATTTTCCAGTGTCTTCACTGAACCCAGAAACCCTTCTAAGAGAACTTCTAACTATAGGAACACATAGAACTGAGCAAAGGCTGACCTATTGGGTGCATCTGGGCAGTTTGGTCTGTGAGGGGACCAGTATACCCAGGTGACTGAGCAAGTCAAACTCACATACCCTGCATCTGAAAGGCCTGAGACCCGCTTACAGCTTTCATGCTGTCTATTCTTTAGTCTTAGCTTTATAAATTCAACACTAAACTTATGACAGTAAAGTGCACATAATTACATAATGACATGCCAAATTCCTTTTCTCCAACAATATTCAAGTCCTAGTTATATACTGTGAAATTACTTTACTAGTTCATAGCCTTATTTTTAAAGGCTTCTTGAAAACAATATTTACTCATTTTTTTTTCTTTGAAACAAATAAGGAGAAAAAGGTCTCTGGACAGTAAACTAGTTAGCCAAACTCTTTTCTAACTGTATAATAGGAAATTTCCATATTTGCAAGATACGGCTTCAGTTGATAATCAGTATTTTCCTTATAATATTGACACTAAAAAGAAACAGGAATTTTATAGTTAATGTGGTTTTGCTGTTAGAAATATTTTCCTATAAAAAACACAAGATGGCGGCGTGAGTAGGGCAGTGGAAATCTCCTCCCAAAACCATATATATTTTTGAAAATACAACAAATACAACTACTCTTAAAAGAGAGACCAGAAGATACAGTGCAACAGCCAGGCTATATCTACATCTGCAAGAACTCAGCATCTCACAGAAAGGGTAAGATACAAATGTCTCTCATGCTGTTTAAGAATGTTTTTATGTTTGTCTTTTGTGTCATTAGGACCTTTTAACAGTGATTTGGATTGGTAGGGAGAAAAGTCTGCTTCACAGGACCAGAGCACTCTCCCCACCCCAGCGCACCAGCGGGAGGAAAAGAATCAGAGTGGGGAGGGAGTGGAAGCACAGGACTGATAAATAACCAGCCCTAGTAATTGGCACTTGGAGCACAGATACACATTGCATGGTGTACTGGATATTAGAGAAACGGAAAAGTAAAATCCGAGACAGAGACTGCAAGCAGGTCTCCACAGCTGGCTCCCCTGGGACAAAAGAAAAGCGGGTGCTTTTTAAAAGTCTTAAAGGGACAAGGGCTTAATAGCTGGACAAAATCGTCCTGGCACACTCAGCCCAGCAGGCTGGGAATCATAAGGAACTTCAGGTGCCCTAACCCCCTGGGGGGTAACCCAGCCCTGAAGCCCCTCACGGTGATAAGCAGCCTGCCATTCATTAACCCTGGCCAGTGCTGCAAGCAAACTGGCTGACCCGCCACAGCTGCAGAGCAGCTGGGGAACAGCCCCTCCCACAGCAACCACACAGAGTCTCCTCCCAGTGCTCAGCTAACCGGGCCAAACCCAGAGGCTGTCGCCGGCATGCAGCTACCCAGCACAGACAGAGGAACCCGGCTGGAGCAAGGACCAGAAGGCACAAAAGGGCACCGTTCCCACAGGAGAACACACCTGGCACAACTGCGACCCCCTGCAGGGCACTAGGCTATCCTGAGAGCTGCCCCATCCATGGCAGCTCAGAGGAATGTCCCAGAGACTGCTCCTGGTGTGCGGGTAAAGGGCACAGGCAGCAGAAGCTGAAGCAAGGTCCGGAAGGCATGAAGGGGCGCTGTTCTCACACCTGGTGTGTCTGCAACCCCCTGCAGGGCTCCAGGCTATCCCGAGGGCTGCCCTGCCCATGGAAGCTCAGGAGATTATCCCAGAGACTTCTCCCTGTGTGCGGGTAACCGAAACAGGCAGCGGAGAAGAGCAAGGCAACCAGCAAGCAGGAAGGGATGTTGTTCTCCCAGGTGACACATGTGCCACCTGCGAGAGACCACTTCTATTGCCATGAAAAGTCAGAAGAATCTGGTCCAGTCAAAAATCACTCAGACAACCTGAGAGAGGTCCTGGGGAGATAGATATAACCAATCTTCCTGAAATAGAATTCAAAATAAAAGTCATAACCATGCTGATGGACCTAGAGAAATATGCAAGGGCTAAGGGATGAAGTCCAGAGGGAGATAATAGAAATGAAACAATCGATTGAAGGTCTTAAGAGCAGACTGGACGAGGGGCAAGAGACTTTTAATGGAATAGAAATCAGAGAACAGGAATACAGAGAAGCTGAGGCAGAGAGAGATAAAAGGATCTCTAGGAATGAAATAATATTAAGAGAACTGTGTGACCAACCCAAACGGAACAATATTCGCATTAAAGGGGTACCAGAAAAAGAAGACAGAGAAAAAGGGATAGAAAGTGTCTTTGAAGAAATAATTGCTGAAAACTTCTTCAAGCTGGGGAAGGAAATAGTCTCTCAGACCATGAAAGCCCACAGATCTCCCAACACAAGGGACCCAAGGAGGACAACACCAAGACATATAATAATTAAAATGGCAAAGAAAAAGACAAGGACAGACTACTAAAGGCAGCCAGAGAGAGAAAAAAGATCACCTACAAAGGAAAACCCATCAGGCTATCATCAGACTTCTCAACAGAAACCTTACAGGCCAGAAGAGAATGGCATGATATATTTAATGCAATGAAACAGAAGGGCCTTGAACAAAGAATACTGTATCCAGCACAATATCATTTAAATTTGAAGGAGGGATTAAACAATTCCCAGACAAGCCAAAGTTGAGGGAATTTACCACCCACAAACCACCTCTACAGGATATCTTAAAGGGACTGCTCTAGCTGGAAGCACTCCTAAGGCTAAATAGATGTCACCAGAGAAAATAAAATCATAGCAAAGAAAGCAGACCAACTAAATACTAACTAAAGGAAAAAATAAAATCAACTATCCACAAAAGCAGTCAAAGGAAACACAAAAGAGTTCAGAATAAAACATCTAACATATGAAGAATGGAGGAGGAAGAATAAGAAGGGAGAGAAATAAATAATCATCAGACTCTGTTTATAATAGCGTAATAAGAGAGTTAAGTTATACGGTTATATAGTAAAGAAGCTACCCTTGAACCTTTGGTAACCACGAATCCAAAGCCTGCAATGGCAGTAAGTACATATCTTTCAATAATCACCATAAATGTAAATGGACTGAATGCACCAATCAAAACACACAGAGTAATAGTATGGATAAAAAAGCAAGACCCATCTGTATGCTGCTTACAAGAGACTCATCTCAAACCCAAAGACATACACAGACTAAAGGTGAAGGGATGGAAAAAGATATTTCATGCAAACAACAAGGAGTTGCAGTACTTGTATCAGACAAAATAGACTTCAAAATAAAGAAAGTAACAAGAGATAAATAAGGATATTACATAATGATAAAGGGGGCAGTCCAACAAGAGGATATAACCATTATAAATATATATGCACCCAACACAGGGGCACTGACATATGTGAAACAAATACTAACAGAATCAAAGGAGGAAATAGAATGCAATGCATTCATTCTAGGAGACTTCAACACAACACTCACTTCAAAGGACAGATCAACCAAACAAAATAAGTAAGGAGACAGAGGCACTGAACAACACACTAGAACAGATAGACCTAAAAGACATCTACAGAACTCTACAACCAAAAGCAGCAGGATACTCGTTCTTCTCAAGTGCACATGGAACATTTTCCAGAATAGACCACATACTATGCCACAAAAAGAGGTGCAGTAAATTCAAAAATATTGAAATTCTACCAACCAACTTCTCAGATCACAAGGTATAAAACTAGAAATAAATTGTACAAAGAAAACAAAAAGGTCACAAACACATGGAGGCTTAACAACATGCTCCTAAATAACCAGTGGATCAATGACCAAATTAAAACAGAGATCAAGCAATACATGGAGACAAATGACAACAACAGCACAATGCCCAACTTCTGTGGGACGCAGAGAAGGCAGTTCTAAGAGGAAAGTATATTGCAATCCAAGCCTATTTAAAGAAGGAAGAACAATCCCAAATGAATAGTTTAAAGTCACAAATATTGAAACTGGAAAAAGAAGAACAAATGCGGCTCAAAGTCAGTAGAAGGAGGGACATAATAAAGATCAGAGAAGAAATAAATAAAATTAAGAAGAATAAAACAATAGAAAAAAATCAATGAAACCAAGAGCTGGTTCTTTGAAAAAATAAACAAGATAGATAAACCCCAAGCCAGACTTATTAAGAGAAAAAGAGAATCTACACACATAAACAAAATCTGAAATGAGAAAGGAAAAATCACGACAGACCCACAGAAATACAAAGAATTATTAGAGAATACCATGAAAATCTATATGTTAACAAACTGGATAACCTAGAAGAAATGGACAACTACCTAGAAAAATGCAACCTTCCAACCTGACCAAGAAAGAAGCAGAAAATCTAAACAGACCAATTACCAGCAATGAAATTGAATCGGTAATCAAAAAACTACCCAAGAACAAAACCCCAGGGCCAGCTGGATTCACCACTGAATTTTATCAGACATATAGAGAAGACATAATACCCATTCTCCTTAAAGTTTTCCAAAAAATAGAAGAGGAGGGAATACTTCCAAACTCATTCTATGAAGCCAGCATCACTCTAATACCAAAACCAGGTAAAGACCCCACCAAAAAAGAAAATTACAGACCAATATCCCTGATGAACATAGATGCAAAAATACTCAACAAAATAGTAGCAAACCTAATTCAAAAATACATCAAGAGGATCATACACCATGATCAAGTGGGATTCATCTCAGGGATGCAAGGATGGTACAACATTCGAAAATCCATCAACATCATCCACCACATCAAGAAAAAGAAAGACAGAGGCAACATGATCATCTCCATAAATGCTGAAAAAGCATTTGACAAAATTCAACATCCATTCATGATAAAAACTCTCATCAAAATGGGTATAGAGGGAAAGGACCTCAACATAATAAGGGCCATATATAACAAACCCACAGTCACATCATACTTAACGAGAAGCTGAAAGCTTTTCACCTAAGATTGGAAAAAGGCAGGGATGCCCACTCTCCCCACTGTTATTCAATATAGTACTGGAGGTCCTAGCCACGGAAATCAGACAAAACAAAGAAATACAAGGCATCCGTATTAGTAAAGTAGAAGTCAAACTGTAGCTATTTGCAGATGACATGATATTGTACATAAAAAACCCTAAAGACTCCACTCCAAAACTACTAGAACTAATATTTGAATTCAGCAAAGATGCAGGATACAAAATTAATACACAGAAATCTGTTGCTTTCCTATACACTAATGATGAACTAGCAGAAAGAGAAATCAGGAAAACAATTCCATTCACAATTGCATCAAAAAGAATAAAATACCTAGGAATAAGCCTAACCAAGGAATTGAAAAACCTATACCATGAAGACTACAAGACGCTCTTAAGAGAAATTAAAGAGGACACTATCAAATGGAAATTCACCCCATGCTCTTGGCTAGGAAGAATTAATATTGTCAAAATGGCTCTCCTGCCTAAAGCAATTTACAGATTCAATGCAATCCCTATCAAAATGCCAACAGCATTCTTCAACAAACTGGAACAAATAGTTCTAAAATTCATATGGAACCACCAAAGACCCTGAATAGGCAAAGCAATCCTGAGAACAAAGAATAAAACAGGGGGTATCTCACTTCCCAACTTCAAGCTCTACTACAAAGCCACAGTAATCAAGACAATTTGATACTGGCACAAGAAAAGACCCACAGACCAGTGGAACAGAATAGAAAGTCCAGATATTAACCCGAACATATATGGCCAATTAATATATGATAAAGGAGCCATGGATATACAATGGGAAATGACAGCATCTTCAACTGCTGTGTTGGCAAAACTGGACAGCTACATGTAAGAGAATGAAACTGGATCATTGTCTAACCCCATACACAAAAGTAAACTCGAAATGGATCAAAGACGTGAATGTAAGTCATGGAACCATAAAGCTCTTAGAAAATAACATAGGCAAAAATCTCTTGGACATAAACATGAGCAAATTCTTCATTAACGTATCTCCCCGGACAAGGGAAACAAAAGCAAAAATGAACAAGTGGGACTATATCAAGCTGAAAAGCTTCTGTACAGCAAAGGACACCATCAATAGCACAAAAAGGCATCCTACAGTATGGGAGAATATATTCAGAAATGACATATCCGATAAGGGGTTGACATCCAAAATATATAAAGAGCTCATGCACCTCAACAAACAAAAAGCAAATAATCCAATTAAAAAATGGGCAGCGGAGCTGAACACACACTTCCCCAAAGAAGAAATTCAGATGGCCAACAGACACATGAAAAGATGCTCCGCATCGCTAATCATCAGAGAAATGCAAATTAAAACCACAATGAGATATCACCTCATACCAGTAAGGATGGCCACCATCCAAAAGAGAAACAACAACAAATGTTGGCAAGGATGTGGAGAAAGTGGAACCCTCCTACACTGCTGGTGGGAATGTAAATTAGTTCAACCATTGTGGAAAGCAGTATGGAGGTTCCTCAAAAAACTCAAAATAGAAATACCATTTGACCCAGGAATTCCACTCCTAGGAATTTACCCTAAGAATGCAGCAGCCCAATTTGAAAAGGACAGATGCACCCCTATGTTTATTGCAGCACTATTTACAATAGCCAAGAAATGGAAGCAACCTAAGTGTCCATCAGTAGATGAATGGATAAAGAAGATGTGGTACATATACACAATGGAATATTATTCAGCCATAAGAAGAAAACAAATCCTACCATTTGCAACAACATGGATGGAGCTAGAGGGTATTATGCTCAGTGAAATAAGCCAGGCAGAGAAAGACAAGTATCAAATGATTTCACTCATCTGTGGAGTATAAGAACAAAGAAAAACTGAAGGAACAAAACAGCAGCAGACTCACAGAACCCAAGAATGGACTAACAGTTACCAAAGGGAAAGGGACTAGGGAGGATGGGTGGGAAGGGAGGGATAAGGGGAAGAAAAGGGGCATTAATGTTGGCGGGGGCACGGGGAGGGCTGTACAACTCAGAGAAGACAAGCAGTGACTCTATAGCATCTCACTACGCTGATGGACAGTGACTGTAATGGGGTTGGTGGGGGGGACTTGATGATGGGGGGAGTCTAGTAAACATAATGTTGCTCACATAATTGTAGATTAATGATACCAAAATAAAAATAAATAAATAAATAAGCAACCCCCCCCCACAAAAACACAAGGCATATTAAACTTACTATGAACTTCCAATGGCTCATAACTTCTTTCAATATGTGCTGTAGAAGGAAGAAAAAATTTTTCATTGATGTGTTTATGTGAATAAAAATAGAGCCTACTTCCTGTGTCAGTAGCTCTTCACCAGGTAAGAGTTATTTTTATTATGTCACTTTGGGGTGTTTGGAGACATTTGAAGACTCAAGTCACAGAAGTTTAAATGTATTACTTAATTAACAGGAAACCTAAAGGTAGAGGATCCAGAACAGGCTGGTACAGGGACTCAAACATATCATTGCAAACCCAGATGCTCTCCATCTTTCTGTCTTTCTGCTCTATCATCTTTGTTATGTTGACTTTTTAATCCTTATACTTGTTTTTTCACATCTGTAAGCTGGCTTCTGCAGCTGCAGGCATCAAATCAATGCTCAGAAAGTAGAGTTTCCCATGAAGTTCATCTCTTGCATCTATCCCTCTTATAAAGACCCCAAAGTTTCCACAGAATTCCTCCCAACAGACCTCTGGTTATGTCCCATTGTCCAAAATGGCATCAACATATTTTTATTTTGTGCAATTTTTTCAGTTTGATTCCAGTAATTTATTTCCTAAAATAGTGCAACAGTCTGGCTACTCTTCCCTATTTCCCTTGAGCTCAGAGTTAGAAGGAAGAAAAGGAATTATAGTAGTAGACATTATAGTCCAATACTCAAGTGTGTTGTGAACATGGCTGGACTCTTAATTTACGAGAAAGTTGGGAGGTTCTGACTGGCTTCCACCCCTCACTCCAGGCCCAGCTCTTCACAATGGTCGCTAGCCCACCTCCTCTTTTCCCAGCTGCAGCAGGCTCCAACTCCCATGCTGAGCCAATCATGGTCTCATTTACCTTCTCCAGACCCTTTCTCCATTCCTTTAGCTAGAGGTGGCCACGTTCTGCACAGGGCTGGACACAGAAGGAATTCTGTTAGTAGGGAAGGAGGAAAAGCGTACTTGTATCTGTCACAGTATCTTCACATTTTATCTGTTTCACACTGTTAAGTTGGCTTTTAAATGGCTTCTGTCACATTTACTTAGCTGATGCTCACAGGCTGGCTCCTTGTATTTATCTGCTATAATCCCACTGGTATGAACTTGGTAAAACACAAATCTGGCTTCATCATTAACTTTCTATTTCCTTAGTGTGGTTTACAAGAATGGTTATGATCTAGCTCTTGCACACCTTTCTAGTGTTTTTTCTTCCACATGGCCTGCTTGGTATTTATATTCTTAGGCAGCTGCATCTCTGCTTAGAATATTTTCCCTCCTCCACTTCTGTTTTTCCTTATAGGCTTCCTGAGCTTTTCCCCATCCTTCAAACTGATGCTTTGAGAAGTTTTCCTTAATGTCATGCCCCCACTAAGCTCAAGTGTGTTTCCTCTGTCCTTCCATAGCACCAGATGGGAATTCTTATTACTTCCTGTATCTCTGTATTCTGATTTTATTTGTTTATATAATCCATCTGTCTTTGTCTGACTCATCCCTGTATAGTTTGTGACCCTCAGGAGAAGCTCAAATTGTATGTTTTTCATGCCAGAATAGGCAAGCTTGATGAATGACAGAGCAGGATACCATACGAAGATCTAGTCTTGTTTCCTAGAAGGTCACCAGAAACTTGAGGTATTTCTTTTTCTCTTGTTTTTCAGAGCTTTAACATTTTCTGACTCTAATTTAGGAATGGATTGTGAGTAAAAGATAGAGCTAAAGTAAGGGAGATTTATAAACAAGTTATTTGGCAGAATTGACTCTGAACTGTACAGAAAACTTACTGGTACAAAGCCAAGCTAACAACCACTGTACTTTGGAAATGATTCACTAAGCTGTGTACACAGAACTAGGCCAGCAGTCTCTCCTTTCTTGTGTACTAGCTGGTGGAGTTAGCTATAGCTTTAAATTCTAAAGACGAAAAGCCACTAATTCAGGTGTCCTTAGGCACAAGTACTTGCCAGAAAGAAGTTCTTTATAAAGCATCATTTAATAAAAGCTGAGTGGTCTATGCAGCTTGAAATGAGCCTTGTAAAGATTAAATTTTGCCTATTTTTCACACCAAATCCTTGATTCTGATATTCTGTTATGAATCACTTAACCCCAACACCTTGATATGTAGATACAAGGAGGGGTTCTTTACTTCTGGATTTGAAAGGATGACATGGGGATCGAGCTGGGATGGTTAATCTTATACTGGGGGATGAGGAATATTAATATATCCTTTACCATACAACAGACATATTTAACTATAACAACTGTGACCATCAAAGGATGGGTCATCCTATTCCCAAATTTGATACCAGAATTAGGTGATAAACCTACACCAACATTAGCGGGAAGCCTCTCCGTGCAGGCTAACACAGATTCTTTCACCCCAGATACTGCTGCTTCTCTGTGTTAAAGAAACATTTGATCTGTGGTGAGAGTTCACCATATCATCTCAGGCTCTCATTACTTCTGTTGAAATCCTTACAGTCTGACACAATCAGGCTGAATAGTTGGTCTGGTTAAAAACAATAGGTATCCAAGTTATATATTTTGGATGTTTTTAAAATTAAAATATATGATTTTAAAATGTCCACCCATTTTCTAGTTTTTGAGGGGAGAAGTTCAAGGCCTTGTTCTGAGTATGGAGCCACTGTTTGATTTCCTGTGTTATCTTTCTTGCACAAACTAAATCAATAAAGCTCCATCCAGGAGTTCCAGTTCCTGTTTCTTAAAAGTGGTGAGAAAACTTTGCTTTCAGATTGTTAGGAGTCTAACTCATTCCAGATCTTTATAATTTGCTTTCATTCTTTTACTGTCTCTCTCATGCCTAATCCAATGGCAGGATTCTCTTCCCTCCTTTTCTGTGTCTCACTTTTATTCAGCATTTCTGGAGCATTCATCTTACTCAACTTAGTTATTGGAGAAACACCAAGTTTGTCTTGTCCTCCCATTCAATCAATTAACATAACATTAAGCTAAATTATTTAATGACGGTAACACACAGAATTGATGGGAGTAGAAGTATGCAGAAATAGCAGACTGGCTTATCAGAGGCATTTGGCATGCTGTAGGCATCTGTCACTGTGTTTTATAGAGGGACAGGTGACTGTTTTCAAGAAGTCCTTAGCCTTACATCTGCACATGTTCAAAGCTCACTTAACTTAATGGGGTCTTGTTCAATTGCTTACTACCTTTATGTGCTCGACGAAATGCCTGCCGTCTGCCTTGTTGACCCTGGCATTTTCTTTTGTCTGTTGTCTTGGCTTTGCAGCATTCTTGCTAAAAAAAAAAAAAAACAAAAAAAACCCCACCTCTGTGCAGCTATATTCTTTCTTATATAGAGTGTTATTGAGGAGGCTTATATAATCTACCCTTTCAGCAAGGAAACCTTTTGTGATGGGTCTGAAGTGGGAAATGGTCCCTGGAGGCACAGTAGTGCCTTGCATTTGCTATGTAATATGGTTTCCTGTGCCACCTTTGTATTGGCTCTGCTTCCAGGGGACCAACCACACCAGAGAAGGGCTTTTGTAAGCAAGAAATGAGGGAGCTCAGGAGAAAAGTGCAAGGAAGTGTAAGAGAGGATGGGGCTGAGAAAGAAGCTTAGCAGAGCTGTGGCTTGAGAAGTTGCTTCGTCAGGGAGGTTCTGGGCCACAGACGAATTCTTGCCTTGAAGCCACCACTGGGGCAGGAAGTAGGAAAGGAG
Source organism: Smutsia gigantea (assembly GCA_032199065.1). Classification (NCBI taxonomy): domain Eukaryota; kingdom Metazoa; phylum Chordata; class Mammalia; order Pholidota; family Manidae; genus Smutsia; species Smutsia gigantea. The sequence continues at coordinate 159,724 of JAVSCE010010395.1, forward strand.
TGTAATTCCCAGAGCCACAACTTCCATCACCTGAGGGTAATCCCCCAAGGAAGGTTGCAGTTCGGTGAGCAGGTAGCAGTAGCTGAGCAATGCATGCATGGGAATTGAACTGATAAAAGTGATCAGAGGGGTTCTGGTCAGCTGGTTAGTAGTCAGCTAACACACAAAATATCAGATATTAAATGTGTGACATTTTTTAAATAGCTACTTTTATTTGGCCTGATTTATGAGCCTTTCTGCATTTTTTAGCCTCATCTGTTTCCTAGGCCCTCAACCGGTTAGACAAAGAAAGTGCCTGCCCCAATGCCATTGCCTCATTCCTGTGTGTCAGCTTCCCCCGGGAGGCCAACTTCAGCATGTTCTCCATTGTACCCATCACAGTGGGAGCTGCAACAGCTACAGAGTCCAGGCAGGCCCCACGGAGACTCAGAGGCTGTAGTTTCCACTGCCCTGTATTTCTAGACCCCAAGTGCCTTATTGTGAGGCATGGTAGCTGGCTTCTTTAGTGGCTGTCCTGAGGGGCTAGGTACACAACTAGGAAGAACATGGAAGTTAAAGCCCCATGGGGAAAACGTTGATGAATGGAGAAAACCTATAGATGAATTCCTTCTGCTTTCTTCCTCTGGTAGATTGTTCTGAGGTGCTGTGGTTCTGTACAGGATGCCTAGAGATCGTCCCTTGTGACTGACCAAGTGGCTCTGTTTTCTGGTCTGAAACTGTGGCCAGCAAGTTAACCACCCCCTACCAACTGATTTCCCTTCTCGCCTGTTTCACTTCTCCTTTTCCTTCACTCTTGCTGCCCTGAAACTGTACCTCCATACCACCCCAAAATATTGGCACATACTTTTAATTTTTAAAAATGTATTAGCACATACTTAATCTGCTTTCCAAATAAACCAGCAAAGCAAGAAATACTCTTCAATCCACACGTAAAAACAGAGCCTGAAGCAAAGACAATACCCATAGAGAGTCAAAGTTTCAACCCAATAAATGAATCCTGAAGTGGTAGATTTTCACTGTAAAACATCAGGGGAGCTCTTTTTGAGTAAAGACAGGGTAATCCTAAAATTTCTCTGTTGTTCTTTTTTCTATCTAAACAAAGTCAATCCTATTAATACCTAAGTGGATGCTAAGGAGAAAGCCCTAGGATGCTACAAAGAGTTTTCCTTTTATTATGACTTCTTCCACAGATTGGCTCCATGCCATGGGTACTGTGGAGAGGCACTGAATTTAAAAACAATGCAGAAGAGAAATAGTAGCCTGGAAGCTGCTTTTCCTGAAGGAACTCATAATATGAACTGGCATGATGCAACTGATGTGAAATATTTCTTTTTAAAAAAAAAGAATTGACATTCTGTGTGGCTCTGGTCATATCTAGGCCAGCAGTTCTGACGCCAGGATTAGTTTTGAGTATTACTGGTGAGCAGGTTAGAGAATCTGACCTGAACACAAGTGAAGTTAGAATCATTGTCACAATTACTGCTGATGGCTGCAGTCAGTTTGGTCTGTAGCTATTGAGATGGGTATGGGGTAGCTGTTCTGTTCTCTTTATTTTATGCTTGTAGAATGTCCTCTATTTTTGCTTCTGTCTGATTAGTTTTTGCATCTGGATTTCTTTTTGCCATGTTCCATTACAAAGGTTGCCTCTCTTTGCCTTTCTCCCCCACATCTGGAATCCAGCCAAAATGTACTAGAACAAGATGCTTCTAACATTTGAGCCCTTTTGTAAGGGTGTTGATTGCAACTTGGATAACTTCAGTTTAATCCAAGGTGGAAGATTTCTTCTGCTTTTGGGGAAGAAAATAAATGTCTAAAAATAAAGCTCAGGCATAAAAATAGGACCAAATACTCATTAACTGCCTCACTTAGCTGAAAGCTGAAATTATTTCAACAGTGCTAAATCAAGCGTTTGTGTAAAAGAGGTTGAGTATGTTTTTTTATTCGTAGTACTTTGTCTTAGATGATAAATGGGTTACTGTAATTCGTCATTTTATTCAAAAGACATGAATTAAATCATTCTCAAGGGTCTGATCTTTGGCTCGTGCTCATGTCGACCCTTGAATTGGAGCACTTGCCCGCACAGCCTTTTGGAATGTATGTTATAAGCTGTTCTCGAAAAGACTGAAGGGGCAGGCAGGACCTGGAGCCGGAGTATGTAAGGCTTTGTAGGTAGCATTAAGAATTTGGATCCAAGTGTGGTGGGAAGCCAATGGAGGGATTTAATTTGAAGGATGCCATAGAATGATTATATTTTAAAAATATGACTCTTGGCTACTGTGTTAGCAGTGGACTGTAAAGAGGCAAGAGTAGAAAAAGGGTAACTACCCAGATACCTGTTTTTGATATGCGGGTAAGAAGTGACAGTGGCTCTGGAGTGTGATGGTAATGGTGGAATTCAAAGTGCATGGATAATGGAGTTTTTTTCTAACCCATTAATAAAAATGACTGGTTAATGGATTGGAAATGGGATATGAAGGAAAGGAAGAATCAAGGTTGATTTCTAAGTTTCTGGCCTAAACAATTGGGAGGACTAATTATTGAGATGAAGAATAGGGTAATTTTTGTTGTTTTGTCTTGCTTGGGGGGAGCAGAGAATAAATGTAAAGGGAATAAGGTAGAAATAAAGGGCTAATGTTAATCTTGTTATACCTATAAGGAATCAAAATGAACAGGTCAAATGTACAACTGAGTGTATGACCTTGACTCAGTATATAGGTTTGCCATATTTCCACCAAATATTCTCATTCAGAATCTTGGAACAGAGGAACTCATTTAGGCAGAGAGTACAGGCATATCTCGTTTGTGCTTCACAGATAATAGATTTGTTACAAATTGAAGGTTGGTGGCAACCATATGTCAAGCAAGTCTATCAGCACCATTTTTCCAACAGCATTTTCTTACTTTGTATCTGTGTCGCATTTTAGCAATTCTTGCAATATTCTGAACTTTTCCATTATTATTGTATTTGTTACATGCTCTGTGGTCAGTAAGCTTTGATGTTACTATTGTAATTGTTTTGGGGCACCATGAACTGCGCCATGTAAGATAGCAAACTTAATGAACGTGTGTGTTCTGACTACTCCACTGACTGGCTGATCCCCTGTCTCTCTACCTCTTCTCAGGCCTCCTGTTCCTTGAGACAAAATAATATTGAAGTTAGGCCAACTCTAATGCATAAAAACAGGACCTTTAAGTGTCCAAATGAAAGGAAGAGTCACACATTTTTCACTTCAAATCAAAAGCTATAAATGATTAAGCTTAGTGAGGAAGACATGAACAAAGCAGAGATAGGCCAAAAGCTAGGCCAAATTGTGAATGCAAAGGAAAAGTTCTTGATGGAAATTTAAAGTGCTACTCCAGTGAACACACAAATGATAAGAAAGCTAAAGAGCTCATTGGAGAAAGTTTTAGTGGTGTGAATAGAAGATCCAACCAGCTACAACATTCTCAGGCCAAAGCCCAATCCAGAGCAAAGCCCTAATTGTCTCCAATTCTATGAAGGCCAAGAGAAGTTAAGAAGCTGCAAAAGAAAAGTTGGAAGCCAGCAGAGGTTTCTTCATGAATTTAAAGGAAAGAAACTGTCTTCATAACATAAGAGTACAAAGGGAAGCAGTAAATGCTGATGAAGAAGCTATAGCAAGTTATCCAGAAGATCTCACTAAAATAGTTAATGAAGGGTTTACACTAAATGACAGATTTTCAATGTAGACAAAACAGCCTTCTACTGGAAGAAGATGCCGTTTAGGACTTTCATAGCTAGAGAGGAGAAGTCCATGCCTGGCTTCAAAAATTTTCAAAGGACAGGCTGATTCCCTTGTTAATAATGAATGCAGCTGGTGATTTTCAGTTGAGGCCAGTGCTTATTTACCATTCTTAAAATCACAGGGCCCTTAAGAATTATGCTAAATCTTCTCTGCCTGTGCCTTATAAATGGAACAACAAAGCCTGTATAACAGCACATCTGTTTATAACATGATTTACTGAATATTTTAAGCTCACTTTTGAGGCTTGCTTAGAAAAAAAAAAGACTTCTTTCAAAGTATTACTGCTCCTTGACAATGCACCTGGCCATCCAAGAGCTCTGATGGAGATGTATAATGAAATGGATGTTGTTTGCATGCCTGGTAACACACATTAATTCTGCAGCCCAGGGGTCAAGGAATGATTTTGACTTTCAAATCTTAAGAAATACATTCCATAAGGCTATAGCTGCCATAGATAAGTGATTCCTCTGATGGATATCTGAACAAAGTAAATTAAAATGCTTCTGGAAAGGATTCACCATTCCTGAAGCCATTAAGAACATTTGTGATTCATGGGAAGAGGTCAAAATATCAACAAGAACAGGAGTTTAGAAGAAGTTAATTCTAACCTTCATGGATGACTTTGAAGAGTACAAGACTTCAGTGAAGGATGTAACTACATACATGATGGAACTAGCAAGAGAACTAGAATTAAAAGTGGAGCCTGAAGATGTGACTGAATTGCTGCAATTTCATGATAAAACTTGAATGGATGAGGAGTTGCTTATGATGAGCAAAGAAAGCAGTTTCTTGAGATGGAATCTACTCCTGGTGAAGGTGCTTTGAAGACTGTTGAAATGACAAGAAAGTATTTAGAATATTACATAAACTTAGTTGATGAAGCAGAGGCAGGGTTTGAGAGGACTGGCCACAATTTTGAAAGAAGTTCTGTGGGTAAAATTCTGTCAGACAGTATCACATGCAACGGAGACATTGTGAAAAGAAGTCAGTTAATGTAGCAAACTTCATTGTCTTATTGTAAGAAATTGCCCCAGCTTCCCCACCCTTAAGCAACCACCAGCCCGATCAGTCAGCAGCCATCAAGGCAAGACTATCCACAAGCAAAAAGATTACGACTCACTGAAAGCTCTGATGAGGTCAGCATTTGTTTTAACAATAAAGTTTTTTTAATGAAGGCATGTCCACTGGTTTTTTTAGACATAGTGTCATTGCACGCTTAGACTACAGTATAAACATAACTTTTATATGCACTGGGAAACCAAAAAATCATTTGATTTGCTTTATTGTAGTGGTCTGGAGCTAAATGTGCAATACCTCCAAGGTATGCCTGTATAGACAAAGTGTAAGGCCTGAGAACATCCCATATTTCCATATAAATAGGGCAAGCCCAATAAAGGATTGAGGAGCAGCAGTGAGGAATGAAAGACTAAGAAAATGTGGTGGTCAAGAAATGAAGAGAAGAACCTTCTGTGAGGAAAGTACCAGCCAACTATGCTGACTCCTGCTCTGAGGTTGGATAAAATGAGAACACACAAGCAAACCATATCCAGCATGAAAGTTTTTAACAGCATGAAGTTCTTGGTGACACTGACCAGGGCAGTTTATGACATGGCATGCAGACGGAAGTCCAGAGTGGATTGAGGGGAGATTGTAAAGGGCAAATGGGGGTGGCTATTTAGACAATTATTTCAGGAAGTTAATAGTGATGAAAAACATGTAGATAACTAATCAAGAATCAGAGGAGAATATTGTTTTTTCTCATGTTCTTAAGATAGGACATATTGGAACATTTATGCTTACAAGATCTAGTAGAACCTGATGATATGGTAGAGAGGGAATACAATTGCAGGGACAGATTTATTGAATGTAAAACATATGTGGGATGAAGAGCAATAGTCAAGGGTTTTGCTTTGGATAAGATAAGGGGAAGCAGAAAGTGCACACAGCTGTTAATGGGTTAGTTGAATTGATAATAGGAAGAAGAGGGAATATCCAAATTAATTGTGACTAATGAAGCAAAAGCATCAGCTGAAAGGGAGGTGGAAAAGGGGACATTGGAAGTTTCAAGCAAGCTAGCAAATATTGGAGTCACTATAGACAATGGATGGTGGGACAGTAGATATACAGTGCCCCAAAGTTACATTAAACAAGGTGGACATGAGTTAATTTTTGCTTGGAAAGAGACTTTAAATCTTGCTTGTTTTTTCAAGAGCCTATACAGGTAAAAAGAGTTATTATATATTTACATATTTTAATAGCAGAAAATGAGTTTAATGATTACTTATAATCTTACCATTCAGAGATAATCATTGTGATATGTATCTTTTCATGCAGTATACATGCAAATACACCTATACAAAGGAATTGTGATAACTAATACTATTTTACAAGTTATTGCTTTGCCAAACATTTTAGCTATTGCTCTGAGAAAGATGGCAGCTATTGGAGTGATGGCTTTTTTTTATCATTTCATAATAATTTTGTATTGCAAATGTTTTCCCTGCTTATTTGTATTTTAATATGTTTTTATTGCTTTTCCAATTTTTATATAGGCATATCTACAATAAAAAGTTTATAGTCATATTAAAAAGGCCCTCTGCTGAGGCTGTATATTCAATTATTTTCTTCTAGTCTTTAAAATGTAAAAATGAAGCCATAAATTATTAATCTACCAGGTTTTATTTTGATAAGATGTGATGAAGGAATCTAATTTTCTTTTTTAGAATAGTTTCAATTATTCCCAAATCTCATATCCTACAACAGATTTAGAATACAACCTTGTAATAGTAAAGCTCCAAAATGATTTCTTCAAAATTTTCTTCTAGAGTTTTTTAAAACTTATTATATGCTATTCCTTAAACAAATTATTTTTTAAAGAGTAAGAATTATCTCAATCTCATCACCAGAGAAATTGTTATATTTCACTTGCTTGAAGTTCATAGCATTATGAACTTTTGTGAAAGATCAGTATCGTGTGTGTATATATTTCACCATCTATATTTCCTCACTGTTTTTTAGTTTTTGAAACACCGTTTGTGAATCAGGATTGGCTGCCTTATGATTTACACTATTATTGGACATTTAAGAATATATTTCTAGGTTATGTTTTTTATGTGTGATTATAAATAACATCACAGTTAATGTCATAGACATTAATATTTAATTGGATTTGTTTTTAGTATATTTACAGTAAAAGCAAAACTATTACCCACTCTTCATTCACTTGCAGCCATTTTTCAGTACCTACTACAGAGCAGGCATTGATTTTGATGTGAAACCTGCTCCTCAGAGTTAACATCCTCTCGTATATTTGGTGAGGTGTCACAGTACTCCTTATGTGCAGAAATGTGTGTTCTTTTAAAAAAGGGACTGTGCTATTTGAAACATGCATTGTAATCTGATGCTTTTCCTAGAGCATCAAGAACATTCCATGCCACTGAACCATCTTTTACAGTATCATCTTTAATAGCTGCAGGAGAATTATTTGTGTGGAGGTACTATAGTTTATTTAATCTTTCATAGACACTTTCTTTTCCAATTCCTGTTTGCAGTCAAAATCCATAACATGCATATTTTGCTTCTCTTTGATAATGTAACTGATATGACTTCCACAAGACATGAGGGCCCAGGCAGTGCTATTTTTCTTCCTCATTCTCATACCATCTCCAAGTGGATGTCAAGGTAAGTTCTTTTGTAGTTATTTGTATCATTGGATAGGAACATGAGCCCACAGTGCAATTTCCTTGGTAGCCATAGCATTGTGAGCCTTTGTGAAAGATCAGGCATGAGACACAGGAGACAGACTGCAAGTCTGCAGGAAGATTAAAAATCATATTTACTCTTGTCTATTCTGATTAAGGCTTTCTAATCTGTTACCTACTACCAGATATAAAATCACTAGAAAGGCAAGTTTGATGGGTTGATTGATATATGTTTTTTAAGTGTACCCTTGGCACTTAACACTTGACAGAAACCATTATCCACTTTGTTAGATCCTGTGACATGCATTTTTAATTATCCAATGGAATATTAGAGGTGCTTAGCAGAGCAATTAGGGAGCACTCCTTTTCTTTCCCACTTTTCCATCTCTTTCTTTCAACATAACAGCACACCCCTCTAGCTCTTTGTACAGAAATAAACCAAATCTCTCTGAGGAAGGGAAGTGTGGCATGGCAGAGTCAAAAGGGCCTCATAGGAGGAGACAGAGGAAAAAGACTTTGTGACAGGGCCACTGAGCCCCTAATCTACCATGTTGGTGGCCTTGGCCAAAGTATGAAGTTTACTCCATAGTCCGTAAGATAGGTCCTATCCAGTTCCAATATAAAATCCATAGACAAAGCACATAGTCTACTTAAAATGTTTTGTGAATTGGTCAAAGAAGCTGTATAGAAGTGCGGCATAGGGAATATAGCCAATAATACTATAATTTCTGTATCTTGACAGATGGTAACTGCACTTACTAGTGATGCATGTAATTGTTGAATCACTATGTTGTACATCTAAAGCCAATGTAATATTGCATATCAACTATTTCAAGAAAAAATGAAAAAGAAGCTGAATGCTGCCTTCAATAATTATGAAATGGCTAAGTATATTTTCTTTGCAAAAAACTTGATTGTGATGAATCTATTTGCTTTTAAAAATCAACTTCTGAAGTCAAGAGTTAAGATATATCTATATATACAGTATATATATATATATACAGTATATATATATATAAAGTATATATATATATATCAGGAGGAGTGGACTTTCACATTTATACCCAGAACAATGTTCCTTAACTACATTTTTTTTGCAATAACTTGAAATTTTTTATTTTAAATTCCCTACTGAATTTTTCTTTTTTTTATTAAAGTATTATTGACATACACTCTTATGAAGGTTTCATATGAAAAAACACTGTGGTTACTACATTCACCCATATTATCAAGTACCCCCCCCCCATACCCCATTGCAGTCACTGTCCATCAGTGTAGTAAGATGCCACAGAGTCACTATTTGCCTTCTCTGGGTTACACCGTCTTCCCCGTGATCCCCCCCACACCATGTGTGCCAATCATAATACCCCTCAAACACCTTCTCCTCCCTCCCCACCCACCCTCCACCATCCTTCCCCTTTGGAAACTGCTAGTCCCTTCTTGGAGTCTGTGAGTCTGCCTATGTTTTGTTCCTTCAGTTTTGCTTCGTTGTTGTACTCCACAAATGAGGGAAATCATTTGGTACTTGTCCTTCTCTGCCTGGCTTATTTCACTGAGCATAATATCCTCCAGCTCCATCCATGTTGTTGTAAATAGTAGGATTTGTTTCTTTCTTATGGCTGAATAGTATTCCATTGTGTATATGTACTACCTCTTCTTTATCCATTCATTTACTGATGGACACTTAGGTTGTTTCCATATCTTGGCTATTGTAAAAAGTGCTGCGATAAACATAGGGGTGCGTATGTCTTTTTGAATCTGAGAAGTTGTATTCTTTGGGTAAATTCTAAGGAGTGGAATTCCAAGTCAAGTGGTATTTCTATTTTTAGTTTTTTGAGGAACCTCCACATTGCTTTCCACAATGGTTGAACTAGGTTACATTCCCACTAGCAGTGTAGGAGGGTTCCGCTTTCTCCGCATCCTTGCCAGCATTTGTTGTTCTTAATCTTTTCAATGCGGGCCATCCTAACTGGTATGAGGTGATGTCTCATTGTGGTTTTTATTTGCATTTCCCTGATAATTAGTGATTTCGAGATCTTTTCATGTCCCTGTTGGCCATCTGAATTTCTTCTTTGGAGAATTGTCTCTTCATATCCTCTGCCCATTTTTTAATCGGGTTATTTGCTTTTTGGGTGTTGAGGCGTGTAAGTTCTTTATATATTTTGGATGTTAACCCCTTGTCGGATATGTCATTTACAAATATATTCTCCCATACTGTAGGATGCCTTTTTGTTCTGTTGATGGTGTCCTTTGCCATACAGAAACTGTTTAGTTTTATGTAGTCCCATGAGTTCATTTTTGCTTTTGTTTCCCTTGCCTGAGGAGATGCATTCAGGAAGAAGTTGCTCATGCTTATATTCAGGAGATTTTTGCCTATGTTGTCTTCTAAGAGTTTTATGGTTTTATGACTTAAATTCAGGTCTTTGATCCATTTCGAGTTTACTTTTGTGTGTGGGGTTAAACAATAATCTAGTTTCATTCTCTTGCATGTAGCTGCACAGTTTTGCCAACACCAGCTGTTTAAGAGGCTGTCATTTCCCCATTGTATGTCCATGGCTCCTTTATCATATATTAGTTGACCATAGATGGTTGGGTTTATATCAGAGCTCTCTAGTTTGTTCCATTGTTCTATGGGTCTGTTCTTGTGCCAGTACCAAATTGTCTTGATTACTGTGGCTTTGTAGTAGAGCTTGAAGTTGGGGAGCATAATCCCCCAGCTTTATTCTTCCTTCTAAGGATTGCTTTGGTTATTCGGTGTCTTTGTGGTTCCATATGAATTTTAGAAAGATATCCTCTAGTTCATTGAAGAATGCTGTTGGTATTTTGATAGGAATTGCATTGAATCTGTAGATTGCTTTAGGCAGGATAGCCATTTTGACAATATTAATTCTTCCTATCCATGAGCACGGGATGTGTTTCCATTTACTGGTATCTTCTTTAATTTCTCTCATGAGTGTCTTGTAGTTTTCAGAGTATAGGTCTTTCACTTCCTTGGTTCAGTTTATTCCTAGGTATTTTATTCTTTTTGATGCAACTGTGAATGGAATTGTTTTCCTGATTACTCTCTCTGTTAGTTCATTGTTAGTGGATAGGAATGCCACAGATTTCTGCATATTAATTTTGTATCCTGCAACTTTGCTGAATTCAGATATTAGGTCTAGTAGTTTTGGAGTGGATTCTTTAGGGTTTTTTATGTACAATATCATATCATCTGCAAACAGGGACAGTTTAACTTCTTCTCTGCCAATCTGGTTGTCTTTTATTTCTTTGTGTTGTCTGATGGCTGTGGCTAGGACCTCCAGTGCTATGTTGAATAGAAGTGGGGAGAGTGGGCATCCTTGTCTTGTCCCCGATCTTAAAGGAAAAGCTTTCATCTTCTCGCTGTTAGGCGTAATGTTGGCTGTGAGTTTGTCATATATGGCCTTTATTATGTTGAGGTACTTGCCCTCTATACCCATTTTGTTGAGAATTTTTATCATGAATGGATGTTGAATTTTGTCGAATGCTTTTTCAGCATCTATGGAGATGATAATGTGGTTTTTGTCCTTCTTATTCTTGATTTAGTGGATGATGTATATGGATTTTCAAATATTGTACCATCCTTGCATCCCTGGAATAAATTCCACTTGATCATGATGGATGATCTTTTTGATTTATTTTTGAATTCGGTTTGCTAATATTTTGTTGAGTATTTTTGCATCTATGTTCATCAGGGATATTGGTCTGTAATTTTCTTTTTTTGTGGTGTCTTTGCCTGGTTTTGGTATTAGAGTGATGCGGGCCTCATAGAATGAGTTTGGAAGTATTCCCTCTTCTTCTACTCTTTGAAAAACGTTAAGGAGGATGGGTATTAGGTCTTCATTAAATGTTTGATAAAATTCAGCGGTGAAGCCATCTGGTACAGGTGTTTTGTTCTTAGGTAGTTTTTTGATTACCGATTCAATTTCCTTGCTGGTAATTGGTCTGTTCAGAGTTTCTGTTTCTTTCTGAGTCAGCCTTGGAAGGTTGAATTTTTCTAGAAAGTTGTCAATTTCTTCCAGATTATCCAGTTTGTTAGCATATAATTTTTCATAGTATTCTCTAATAATTCTTTGTATTTCTGTGGTGTCTAAAGTGATTTTAACTTTCTCATTTCTGATTCTGGTTATGTGAATAGACTTTCCTTTTTTCTTGATAAGTCTGGCAAGGAGTTTATCTATTTTGTTTATTTTCTCAAAGAACCAGCTCTTGCTTTCATTGATTTTTTTCTATTGTTTTGTTCTCCTCGATTTTATTTATTTATGCTCTAATCTTTATTATGTCCCTCATTCTACTAACTGTGGGCCTCATTTGTTCTTCCTTTTCTAGTTTCCTTAATTGTGAGTTTAGACTGTTCATTTGGGGTTGTTCTTCTTTCCTTAGGTAGGCCTGTATTGCAGTATATTTCCCTCTTAGCACAGCCTTCACTGCGTCCCACATATTTTGCGATGTTGAATTATTGTTCTCATTTGTCTCCGTATATTGTTTGATCTCTGTTTTTATTTGGTCATTGATCCATTGGTTTTTTAGGAGCATGTTTTGAAGCCTCCATGTGTTTCTGCGATTTTTCATTTTCTTTGCATAATTTATTTCTAGTTTTATACCTTTGTGGTCTGAGAAACTGGTCGGTACAATTTCAGTCTTTCTGATTTTACCAAGGCTCTTTTTGTGGCCTAGTATATGTTCTATTCTTGAAAATGTTCTCTGTGTACTTGAGAAGAATGTGTATTCAGCTGCTTTTGGGTGTAGAGTTCTGTAGATGTCTGTTAGGTCCATCTGTTCTAATATGTTGTTCAGTGCCTCAGTCTTCTTACTTATTTTCTGTCTGGTTTATCTGTCCTTCAGAGTGAGTGGAGTGTTGAAGTCTCCTAGAATGAATGCATTGCATTCTATTTCCCCTTTTAATTCTGTTAGTATTTGTTTCACATAAGTCAGTGCTCTTTGGTTGAGTTCATATGTATTTATAATGGTTTTATCATCTTGTTGTACTGCCCCCTTTATCATTATGTAATGTCCTTCTTTGTCTCTTGTGACTTTCTTTGTTTTGAAGTCTATTTTGTCTGATACTAGTACTGCAACTCCTGTTTTCTTCTCCCTATTAGTTGCATGAAATATCTTTTTCCATCACTTCACTTTTAGTCTGTGTATGTCTTTGGGTTTAAAATGAGTCTCTTGTAGGCAGCATATAGATGGGTCTTGCTTTTTTATCCATTCAGTGACTCTATGTCTTTTGATTGGTGCATTCAGTCCATTTACATTTAGCTTGATTATGGATAGGTATGTACTTATTGGCATTGCAGGCTTTAGATTCGTGGTTAGCAGAGCTTCAAGGTTAACTTCCTTACTATCTAAGAGTCTAACTTAACTCACTTAATATGCTATTACAAACAGAATCTAAAGGTTCTTTTCTTTTCTCGGCTTTTTCTTCCTCCTCCATTCTTTATATATTAGTTATCATATTCTGTACTCTTTGTCTATCCGTTGATTGACTTTGGGGATAGTTAATTTAATTTTGTGTTTGCTTAGTAATTAGCTGTTCTACTTTCTTTACTGTGTTTTTATTACCTCTGGTGACAGCTATTAAACCTTAGGAACACTTCCATCTATAGCAGTCCCTCCAAAATACACTGTAGAGATGGTTTGTGGTAGGTAAATTATCTCAGCTTTTGCTTTTCTGGAAATTGTTTAATCCCTCCTTCAAATTTAAATGATTATCTTGCCAGATAAAGTAATCTTGGTTCAAGGCCCTCCTGCTTCATTGCATTAAATACATCATGCCACTCCCTTCTGGCCTGTAAGGTTTCTGGTGAGAGGTCTGATGATAGCCTGATGGGCTTTCCTTTGTATGTGATCTCAATTCTCTCTCTGGCTTATTTTAATAGTCTGTCCTTATCCTTGATCTTTGCCATTTTAATTACTATATGTCTTGGTGTTGTCTTCCTTGAGTCCCTTGTGTTGGGAGATCTGTGCACCTCCATGGCCTGAGAGACTATCTGTTTCCCCAGATTGGGGAAATTTTCAGCAATTACCTCCTCAAAGACACTTTCTATCCCTTTTTCTCTCTCTTCTCCTTCTGGTACCCGTATAATGTGAATATTGTTCCATTTCAATTGGTCACACAGTTTCTCAATATTCTTTCATTCTTAAAAATCCTTTTTTCTCTCTGTGCCTCAGCTTCTTTGTATTCCTCTTCTCTAGTTTCTATTTCATTTATTGTTTCCTCCACCATATCCAATCTGCTTTTAATACCCTCTATTGTGCTCTTCAACAATTGGATCTCTGACTGGAATTCATTCCTGAGTTTTTGAATATCTTTCCATACCTCTATGAGCATGTTAATGATTTTTATTTTGAACTCCTTTTCAGGAAGATTCATGAGATCGATGTCATTTAAATCTTTCTCAGAAGTTGTATTAATACTTTTACTTTGAACCAGGTTCCTTTGGCCTTTCATATTTGTATATGATGCCCTCTAGTGCCCAGAAGCTCTACTGTCTGGAGCTACTCAGCCCCTGAAGCAATGTTCGGTGTTGCAGGGGAGTGGTATTGGTGCCTGGGGGTAGGAGAGAGCTCTTGCTTCCTGGCTGCTATGCCTTTCTCCACTGCCTGAACCAGTGGGCCGAGTACACAGGCATAAGCCTCTATGCTTTGCGTTTTTAGTTGCTGTAGACAGCTCTTCCGTCTGGTTGGCCTAACGCCAGGGTAGGGTTTGCCAGTTTCCAAGCCAGGTGGGGCTAGCTGGGAGAAAGGTGCAGTAGGCTGCGTATCACGGAGGTGGTGTTTGCAGCTGCATAGGCAGCCAGGGAGCTGGAGCACCTGAAGAATGTGAAACCTCCCAACCTGCTGGGCAGAGTGCACCTGGACAGTTTTGTCTACCTGTCCTTTCTCCTGAGCAGTAAGCCCTGTGCAATCCTTGCCCCTTTAGCAGCCCTCTTGCTAAGGGCTTCCTTGTTAGGAAGTCTCTCAGACTGCCCTCCTTTCTTTTTTCTCAGAGCAGTTGGATATGGATCCCTGCTTTTCACAAGTGGCTGGAATCTCAGTCTCTCCAGGAATTCTGCCTGTCTTAGCTTTCCAACCCCTTAATCACCAGAGTACCATGCAAACACCATGAACTGTAGGTTTGTGCTCCCAGAGCAGATCTCTGGAGTTAGGTATTCAGCAGTCCCAGGCCTCCACTCCTTCCCCACTCCATTACTCTTCCTCCCGTTGGTGAGCTGGCATGGGGGAAGGGCTTAAGTCCTGCCAGGCCACAGCTTTGCTATGTTACCCTGTTCCAGGAGGTCTGCTCTTTTCTCCAGGTGTATGCAGTCTGGTGCAGTCCTCTTCCCTGTTGCTCTTTCAGAAGTAGTTGTATTAATTATATTTTCGTATTATATGCTGTTTTAGGAGGAAGCCTCTGTCTCACCTCTCATGCCACCATCTTTAATCCTCTCTCTCTTAACTACATTTTGATTAATTGATAGAATAGTTGTCTAAAACCAAATAAGTAGGTTAGCTAATTTTCCTTTTCAGACTCCTGCCCATGTGCTCCCTTGCCTGAGACTAATGTCTGTATTTTCCTAACAGATTCCTGAATCTAGTTTTGTCCCCTTCATGCTCCAAATATTTTTTAACACAACCAAGTCAAGTTTGCTATATTCTTTAAAGTCCTACTGGCTCCTAGCTAGCTGGGTAAACTAATTTGTTATTGTTGGAGTAGGTGTTAAAAGTGAATATGTTCAGGGAATAAAAATCAACAGGAGTCTTTTACATATATAACATGCATAATTTCTAGCAACTGTAGCAGGCCAGGATCAGGGGAGAGATAAGACAATTGATCAAGTGGGGAGCAAACTAGTTTTTTATGCTTTAGGCTGTGCTATTGCCAGTTTTCATAATTACACTAAATCAAGCATATATTCTATTAAAATTGCATAAATTCTGATACAGAGTTTCATGGCATGTTTCTAATAATCAGATTGACAGAGGTTCTTGATGATGGGGACTGTTAATGATCAAGCTGCTGACCTAGGATAGTTCTAGGTAAAGTTCTGATAGAACCCTTGATAAGCACCCATCACTAATTCTCTTCATAACTGATCTTGATTTTAGATACATTGTTTTTAGCTTCCTTCTTTCACCTTAGTACTATGAATGAGCAAATAGTCATTGGAAGACTTAATGAAGATATAATTCTCCCTTGCACATTTGAAAGTGGACCTGAAGTTGTAATTCACTGGAATAATCAAGATTAAAAGTTTACAAATACTACAAAAACAGTGACCAATTGGAAAAGCAAGATGCCAGATACAGAAATAGGACATCCCTCTTCCATAGTGAAATTCACAATGGGAATGCCTCCTTATCTCTCAGAAGAGTAAGCCTTCTAGATGAAGGAGTTTACATGTGCTATGTGGGAACAGCAACTAGAAAAATCACACACAAAGTGGTACTAAAGGTGGGAGGTAAATATGTACATAAGGTTTTATAAAATATAACAATGATGTCATTCCATGTTTTTCTGAAATGCCTTTTTCTTAATATGCTATGGGCTTCCTTCCAACTCAGTACGTACACATCTACCTCATTACTTTTAATGCATAGTATCTCCTAGTATAGTCATGCTATAATCAATACACCCATTCCTCCATTGGTAGGTATTCAGTTATTTCCATTGCTTCATTATGAAAAATATATTGTGATGAACATCCTTATATTTAATACTGGGAGAGGATCTGAAAGGAAAGTATCATATGTAAGATTTTAATGTTATTTCCACTAGTAGTATAAGAGTATCCTTTTTGGCCTTAGTCTTATCAACACCTAGTATTATCTTAAAAATTTCTACCAATATGAGAGCTGAAAAAAATAGTGACTTGTTGATTTAAATTACATTTTTCTGTTTGCTAAATGAAGCTAATTTTAATATATGCTTTCTTCCTGTCCATACTAACTCTATTCATTTATTTATTGAGGGAGGGGGATTTTCTAATGGATTGTTTTATCCTGTCCTTGTTCCTTCTCCCTCTGTCCCTTTAACTGCTTCAGACCTTGACTTAGAAATCTCAAAATTATGTGTAAACAAAGACTCAAAAAGACTGAATTAGCACCTGAAGAGTACAGAGTGCTGAATGAGCTCATTTATAGACTTCCACAACCACATTTTGGTTGCTCCATGAGGCCATTAGATTTCTTTCTAGAATTCTTTCTAGAAAATTGAGTTTGCTAGTTGCTATGCATCCATGCATGCTCTTTTTTTCCCCCAGTAGATAATCACACTATATCTTAAGGTTTGACAGAGTTTTTATTTTGGTTTTCCTTTCAGTAAATGCCAAGTTTTGCTCATAAAGCTTAGCTTTTCAGTTCATGGTTATTAATATAGTAAGTGTTCTGCACAGATGGCCTAAAAAGAAACCAATAATGACAGTTTCTCATTTCTGCCCATCCTTCTCCCTGATAGCTTTCATCACACCTGCAATGAAGTATGAAAAGAGGAACACAAATAGCTTCTTAATATGCAGTGTGTTAGGTGTTTATCCTCATCCCATTATCATATGGCAAGTGGACAATACACCTACCTCTGAAAGCAGTATGGAAGAAACTGGCTCTTTGGGGCCTTTCTATGTTAACAGTAGAATAAACATTACAGGATCAAATTCATCTTATGAATGTGCTATTGAAAATTCATTGCTGGAGCAAACATGGACAGGGAGATGGACAATGAAAGGTGAGCTCCATAGGGCTTTCTGTGAATATGTGCTATGTCAGTGTTTGGGAGGGAACAAGGACTAATTTTCAGGGAAAGAAAGAAAATGCATCTGCAGCAGTTGGTAGACTGAGACTGGAGTTTACTGGCTGTTATTACCTTAAGCCATCACTGTTCCTTCTGAGCATTAGCTCCTCACTGATAAAAACAGCAGTAATTCTTACCTTGCTAGGTGTTTATGAGTTGAAGGAAAACATTTGTGAAATTGAAAGTAGCAAACCTATCTGTGAATATTACTATATTTCTCTGATTCAGCCTCTAAACAGGATTTTCTACCTGCATTGCACTTTTAAAAGATCAGAGAAGGAAAGAATACTTGTCTATTAGCAGGCCACAACCTCTAAGTCTTACCAATCTTTCAACAAGACAAATATTACCTAATCAGTATTATTGCTTCTGTTTAGTCTCTTTCCATGGTATTAGCCCATTAATTTTTATCAACACCTCTATTGTAGCATGAGCAGTTTTTAACACTCCTTCCTCTCATTTATTTGAAAAAACCCAAGCTCTTGATTAATCTCTATACCTATAACCTACTGTTCAAGAAAAGATTAAGGGGAAGAAAAATTAATTTGACACCACTTATCTAATTCCAAAGGAAAATTGTCTTATATTTCACTAGAGGCAAAGCAAAATTTTTCTGTAGATCTCCATTCTATGGAGAAAATGGAGATTAGCTATCCTCTCTGGCCTTTTCTTCCCCTGAGCTTCATATTTTCAAAATGCTCACCAAGACACTAAATTATGAATGATTTGCCACCTTCACCTGATTTCAGTGTTCAAAGCATGGGCACCCAATGCGCACTTTTCATCAGCCAGGCAGCTGTGGAAATGGATAGAAAGTGGGAATGCGTTGAAAATGTTACTATTAAATTGTAAATATTTGTATGGAAAATCATGTTTTCTCATGTTTATTCAGAACTGAGTGTCCTGAAGCACCAGAAGTTCCTTAGGTTCCATCCTGTGTTGCCTTGTTGAAGGTCTCTTATGTGCCAAGCTTTGTTGCTCTCAGAATGTGAACTTAAAAATGTGAACTCGTAATTACTCATTTCTGAATCCGCAGCATCCAGTATGAACATGTACAAATACAACTAAACCAGGAAGGTAGCATACTAAGGGAGCCATTAATTCTCTTTACTGTGGTTGGGTATGAACGGGGTGGTTACAGAATGTATGCTTAAGGAAGGTGCATAAAGGTGGATTTCAAAAGTGTAGTAGGAAATTCCAGGAGAACATAGCATCTCGCCTTAACAAAACAAAACAAAACCCAATGTACAAAAGCCCAGAGGAGTAAATATTGCCTGAATCTGTGGAAGTGGAAGTGGTTGAGAGTGAATCTTAAGTATCAAGAGATAAGCTGGAGAGGGAGGTAAAAACCAGACCAAATGCCTCCATCTTGGTAAGGAGCTTGCATGGTATCCTGGAGGTATAATGGGGCCAAAGAAGGATTTGAAGCATCAGAGAGACCTGGACTTGCATTGTAGAGGGCTGGCTTTGGCATCACTCTTTTACAGGTGGACTCAATTTCTGATAATCCATAGAGGCAACGTACAGAAGAACCACAGAACAGAAAAGACAACATGAAGCTGGATCTAGAGTGGCAAGCTGAGATTACCCAGCAGAGTCAGTGCTCTAAAAGAACTCAGTCCAGTGGGGGATTACCTGCACACAGTTAGAAATACACTTATGTGCAGTAAAAGAAACTTTGTCCAGAAAGACATTAAGAAGGTGTTAAGACCAAAATAGTAACAGACTTTTAGAGAGCAGAGTGGCAAGAGGAGAGTCCTGGGGTACACCAGCATTTGAAAGGTCAGCAGAAGAAGATTGAGTTAAAAAGGCTGGTACTGGTAAGAACATTCTTGAGGGCTCACTGGGAGATTAAAAAACAGGTAGGAGTTAAAAAACAGGTGTGTCATCTCCCTAGCTGGCCCAGTTTAAGGCCTCCTTGAAAGCCTGAACTTAACGGTGGTGGCAGACTTTAAAATAGTGGTAATAAAGCTTTTCTTTTAAGAAACTCTACAACACAAATATCTAATTGCTTTTCAAAAATGTATTGGTACCTAGAGAATTTATTTGAAAATTTTATTTTTATTGATGTTTCCTTTTCTGTCCTTAGATGGCCTTCATAAAATGCAAAGTGAAAAATTTTCACTTTCATGTGAACTTGTGAACAGTGTTTTTCTACTAAATCAAGAGTTCATAGTCACTTGGTCCAGAGCGGAAAGTGGAACTTCCTCCATCCTGGCTTACTTTCTGAGCTCCTCACAAAATACAGTTATCAATGAACCCCGACTTTCATGGAAAGGAGAGCTAATAAACCAGAGTGACTTCTCTTTGACTCTGAAGGATCTTAGCCTTTCAGACAGTGGGGAGTACTTATGCAATATTTCTTCAAGCAAATATACTTCACTCACTGTCCAAACATTGCATGTAGGTAAGTTACAAGCAGGACTGGACAATGGGTTTTGGCTATAGCAGTAGAGATTGTGATTATCAAACAGGAGCATAAGGTTGGCATTTCAAGAATACTTTTGATTAGCATTTCTGAACATGTTATCTACAGGATACTGCTAGTCAAGATGATAGAAAAACTCCATCCTTCAACCACAGGAAAGTCTCACATTAAAAAAAAAAGGAAGGAAGAAAGAGACATTATACTCCCATAAGATTTCCTTCTCAAGGTCTCTAGGCTTCATAAACCAAGAGGGAACCTATACATACAGAGACTCTGTGAGCTAAGCATCTTCAATTTCTGCTTACAGCTGGGTTTAATACATGCTTTACGGTTGGTGTTTGGGGAGTAGGCACAGTAGGAAGTTAGGACTGGAGCTCTCCTAGTTGCTGTGGAACATGGTCTGTGAACCTGGTGGAAACCCACCAAAGGACATTAGAAACACTAACTGAATGCCTGGTTCAGCTCATTTTTTACATTTAGTGATAGCTAAGTGCAAAAACTCATTATTTAAAATATTTCTAATCTTCTCTCCATGGTGTTATGGAATGTATGCTCATGAAGTTGACTTTCTGGGTGGGCTGATTGAGTCCCTTTCCCTTAAGCTATCAATTTGACATCGTGGGAGACCATAGCAGCTCTCTTTCTATTCTTTTATTAAAGATATTTGAGTTAGTGGAACATATGTTTTAGAAATGTGTCATTGTAGTTGTGAAAAGTGGGCGGAATACAAATTTGGAGGCTTGGTGATTATATGTAGTGTGATTTGGAGATAAGAACAGAGTTGTCCTTAGGTCAAGAGGACTTCAAATAGATAGAAGCTTCTAGAAACTGAGTGATAACACTTCTTTTGTAGAACTGTCATTTTGAGACTACTAAAAACTGGGATGCATTTGAAGTTCCTAATTTTCTCCAAATTAGGAGTGTCAATTTTATGTAAAACACAGTTAAGACTGCATCCTATGCATCCTATTTTTTGCAATGTTACCTTGTGTTGGATTTATTTTGAAGTGTAGAAAAATAATCAGGAAGAAATGGTCTGAAGCCCACATATGGCCCATTTTATTAACCAGAGGTCTAATTTTCAGTTTATACAAAGTGAAGCAGCAGGACCATTCCATCTCTGACAAAGAAAAGAGATTTTTCAGAACCTCTCATTCCTGAGCCAGCTCAGCCAGTTGAGACTGGAGGAGGGTCTATCCACACTTTCCCTCCAGGAGGAGGTCTGTAGAAGGAGCCACACAGGCAGGAGAGAGAACACAGCATATAGTCCTAGTACCCTTGACATCACTCTTTCAAGGAAACTTGTTTTTCTATTCTGAATTGCAATTTTCTACTTGCTGCCCAGCCCAGGAGATGCTACAAATTGGAAAAGGAGGCCCAAATAGGGAAACCTGTGATTCCTGGAGTCTAGGTCTGCTCAATAAAGGTTGCGTTGAATTGAATGGAATTCAATAACTCTTGCTAAATTTTGGTGCTGAATCAATATATGACCTTCAGAAAATCTCTTTACAGATGCTGAGGGTCATGTATATGGCAAGAAGCTATACCTGAAGGATTTTCTTCAGGAGGAAAAATATGCACATGAAAACACTTTAGAAAGCCATGTTAATATTTCTACCTAATTATTCCCTCTTTACATGGGTATAGAATTGCAAAATGACACAATGTGTGGAGAGATTAATGTTATATGTTTGCAGAATATTATTAATTTAGAGTATGTTCATAAAGATGAACATCAGTTATATAGAGCTGTTTATTTTAAAGAATAGCTATAAACATTTTCCCCCTGAATTGGTCTTTGTGCAGTAATGCTTGCTCCATCCACACTCTTTGGTAGAACACAGATCACAAGATTAGCAGGTTCTGACTTTTGTAATGCAGTCTCCACCATTCTGCCTTTTGGGGTCCCCACTTCCTTTAATACTAATTGCAATTCTAATTACAGTAACCAAGATGCTGGAAAAAGCTCAGCATCTTCCTCTTAACAAGACCATGGCTTGTACTCAGCTCTTCTCCTTGCCTCTTTATCACCATTCCTCTGGGACCCTGTCTTCTCCAAGCCAAGGTGCACTGTGCCCCCACCTGCTTCATCCCCCAGGGAGAAGGCTGGACTGAGGCTGGTTTGTTCAGATTACTCCTTTCTAGAAGTGTGTTAATTCTTTTATTAGAATATGAATCAATAGAAACTCAAAATGCATAACAGACTCATTGCCTCTCAAGTTTTCAGACTCTTTCTACCCCAATTCCCACCCTCCTAAGCTCCAAATTGGTTAATATTACAATTTTTGCAGGTTCCCACAATGGAGACATTGAGACTAGGAGGTATTTATGTGCATGAAAAAAAACTGGTTCAGACAGAGCCTTATCTTCAATGGGTCTTTTCATTATCAAAAGTGTTTTCACTAATACAGAATTTACTCTCCCTGAAATGCAGAAATAACAGGGGTTTTAAATCATAAATATATTCTACTCACCCACGTGTTTTACTTTTTGGTAATTTTCTTCCATCTTATAGACGTTTTGTTTTATTTAGGACTGAGTCAAAGGACACTTGTCCGGATAATTATTCTGTCTTTGCATTTGGTGGCTTTGGTTTTGCTGGTAGTTTGCATGGTCTGAGTCGAGATGACACATTCACTGCAGCACAGGTAATACATCACGGGGGATTGGGGTTCTGTCCTTGGGTGTTCAGGCAGAGGTATATCAAAGATGACATGGGTAAACAGATCTGAATTTTCTGGAGAATCATTTGTAAAATTACCAGAAATCTTTCTAAATGCTCTCAAATTTCCACCCAACTCTTATACTTTTAGCAATTTATCCTGAGTTAAAGAGAGATCCAGCACACTATATCCAAGTACATTCATTGTGGCACACTGCCATTTCTTCCAGTTATCCTATTTCAGTAAAACACAGGAGACTGATTAAATTAATTGAAAATCACATTATTTAAATTGTTTAAGTTAACTGAAAATCACATTATTTTCTACTAAGGAAAAGAAAAAAATTTAAATCTGGCAGTAAAATAATACCCAGGATGATCCACATTATCTTGCATTGAAAAATAGCTGCAGAGAAATAAATTTTGAAGAGGTTGTCCCTTATGTCTGGACTTAAGGAGTCCCCAAGCTCTGTTTTCTCTTTCAGCTTTTTCTAACGTTTCTACTTCTGAAAAGAACATTGTCTTTTATAGGATGTTTTACTTCAATCCTGTTACATTAAAAATAAAAACCTTTTTCTACACTTTCTGCAACAAGCTTGTGTTACTTATAGTAATTTAATTATTGTAATTTAAAATGATATGATTAAGATACCATGGACACAGGACTTCTTAAAAGACTTTGCTTTTATTAACAGAATTAGATCTAGGAAAAACTTAAATCTATTTCTTTCCATATTTTACAGATCAGGAACCTGGAATCCAGGAAGTTAACTCAAATGCTAAGTAGACATCTGAAACAGACTCATTGTTTACGCCTTAGATGACTTGGCTAACTAGCAGTAGAGGTAGATCTAGGCCCCACAAAGCTCTCCCTTATGCCGTAATCTCTCTGGAAGGCTCTAAGTGTCCTGGGAGTTTGAGATCCATCCCACTTCCCTTCCACTGGTTGATATTTGCCTATTGTCCCTGCTGAAAGTAAGGGATTTGGTCAAAGTAGGCACTGTTATTGAAGGTAAGATTTTAAGTGTGACAGTGAGCAAGAGTTTCACCAATTCTTGCCCTGTGAGTGTTTTTACTAATAGGCAAACTAGTCCTTTTACCTGCTACTCGTGTCTCTGGCTGGTCAGAAATAAAAAAAAGGGAAAGTCACAGGTAGTCTAGTTTATCCCCCAAATACAATCTCTGACCTAATACAATGAAACTTATAATTGGATTAGGTTCACATTATAGGAGAGAGGGGCATTACATACTATTCAAGAATGAGTTTAATTTCTATTGGAAGTGTGCGAAAAGCAGGTCCCAACAGAGAACAGCTGACATATGCAAAACTTTACAAAAGGGAGCACAGAAGATGGTGCATTCCCTCAGAGCTGAGAGCAGCTGATTTGCTAGCAAATCTGAACTTGAAGGGACAAAGAGGGGGAGAATTATCCAGAATCTGGAAGGCTGGATAAGCTGCCTTTTAAGATGAGTGACCTTCATTTGAAGGACACAGCGAGACCAAGACGGCCTTACAGGGAAGGAGCTGAAAGAATACACCTGGTTTTGTTCTTCCCTCTGATCCCCACCCCAAGTGGAATTAGTGGAAAGAGAGGCCCTGCAGTGCAGCCCATTCCAGGGCAGAGAGCAGGATGGATTCTGATTCTGGAGAAGCTGTCAGGAGATGTCAGCAAAAACAGTGTCAGGGTACGGGCCACTTTTTAAAAACAGAATGTTCTGTAGTTAGTGGGCTAAAAACATATTTCAGGCTGTTATTTTAAAAGCCACAAAACCTTGCTACCTCCAGGTCCCTAACTATAGTTTCACATGACTATGTTTCTTATGTTTTCTTTTCCCTTTTCTATAACTGTGCTTTAAAATGCTCCTTGTCTAGGATAAGTATGAATTATCCTAGACTTTAGGGGGACCCAGAAGGAAAGCCATCCAGGGGAAGTGATATTGTGCCCCTTCTTCCTTAATCACTCTCTACTCATGCATCTCCTCTGTGGCTATTATTTTCCACTGCTAACAGTCGGTAGGAATCAGGCTAACAATCCTAAAGAGCCAGGAATTCCTGGCCTGCTTGAATTTCTTTTATCCCCACTTTGAAGCACCTCAATCAGCCATAGAATTTACTGCTGCTTATAACTGATGAAGTTTTTCTACTCTAGAGGCATTTTTAACACTGTTTGTTTGAAGAAACATATGAAAGGGGAGTAACTAAGGTGATTCTAATAACATAATTCTACTGAGGTAGGAAAAATGGAAAATTGGAGTGTTTGCAAAGAGACTTTCTAAAATTTCTTTTTTTTCCTGTAAGAAAGTGTTTCATCTACTGATGGGAGAGCCTACAATGCAGATGATGGAGAAGAAAACACAGTAAGGCATTTCTTTTATCAAACCATTTATAGTGTAAGAAAGCTACTGTAAAAGATAATTGAAGTTTTGATTGATTCACATATCACCGTGCAAGACTTTTATAAAGGCAAAAAAGGCAAGGGGGATTGCAGAATAATATAACAGAAAAAATATAATTAGGCTTTTCCCCATGTCTATAATTAAACAGGCTCTACTTGTGTGAATAAGTGGTTGTTCTTCTCATCTCCTATTGTTATTTGTAGAGGAGATCCCAAATGGCATTATGCATATGTTGGTGCACCAATGTACTTATTCCTCTGATAGAATTGAGGATTCCATAGAAATGGAAAGACATACAAAGTAGAGAGAAGCAGACTATAGTTTCTGCCAAATTCAGGCTGCCGTCCTTCCATACTTTTCCAGCCACTTTTAGATTCTGTGGGGACTTATAATTCACTTAAGAATTATAGTTTGATTGTATAAACTTTTGTTTGCTGCATACCTTTTTAAATTTATGAGTTCCATTAATCATAATATAAAAGCAAAGAGTAGGGTAAATTTGTTTTTCTACTTGTTAAAAACTCAGGAGCATCTAGCTGGGAGATTAAAATTGATTAGACCCAGATGTCACAACTGTCTCATGGATCTCGGATTACAGATGCAAACCAAAGCTTAAAGCTCCCCCTCCCAAAACCCAAGCCAAAACACTACCATCATTAAATGCTTAAGGTAAAAATGGTTATTCTGACATGAACAACAGCCACTTAAGAGTCCATATGTCTTGATTCTAGGTATTCTCAGCATAACCATCCAGTATAGTAAATGAAGACAGGACTGTGTCAACACACCACAAGCACCCTTGCTATCCAATGACTTCACCTCCTCTCACTGCAATTCCATCAATGGCTTGACATAACTTGGCAAGTCTACCATTGCAAAGATTTGGAATCAACTTTTTTCCAGTATCACTTTCATTTTTCAAGCCCAAAGCATCATTCTCTGGCCCTCTACCTGTAAAAAGACCATACATGCCTGGATGCCTACATTCCTACTTCAGTCAGCCCAGGAAGCTGCAATGATGTTCCCACCAAGAACTTAGAAGAAGTGTATCACTAAGGCTAGTTCAACATTTGATCAGCTGATGATGGGTGAGAGAGCAGAAGACACCTGAGTTCAAAGCTGGAAACCAAGGCAATCAATTGCTGAGACATTGTTTTCTGTGAATGGTCAATGTCAGTTTAACCAAGTAGATTTAGTATGGTGAGTCTTAGGGACCCAGTGAGTAAAGAATGTCAGTATCCCCAAGCCTGCCCAGGGTAAAGGGTTCTTTCAAGTCAAGAACTGACATCTCTGGGATTGGGTTATACCTCTCAACCCCAGGTGCATAGCTGAGTGACACTAGCCATGAAAATAATTTGATTCACCCTTCTGGCTTAGTTGTCACATTGATCCTCATCCTTATAAATAAATTTGATTTCCATGAAAATTTTTATGCAAGGAGAGAAAAGATAGCTCACCTGACTTGATGATGAGTTCCTCTTAATTTTAATCATCAATTTATAAGAAAGAAAAATCTAACCAGGATTTTTGTGACTTAGTCAATCAAGTCTCAACCCTGTAGTTTACAGGAGAAAACCAATCCTGATTTGTGTGTGAATGCCACACCTTGTCCAATTTTCCCTATCAACTGGCCTTAACTTCACAATCTCATACCTTGTACAGTTTTGTTAACTCTAAGTATTTGCCACAATATTGTGGCAGGTGTTCATAATTAACTGTAAAGTTCATCATAAACTGTAAAGTATGCCATCGTAAAGAAAAGAAAGGACCACAGGACACTTTGTGAGGAGAAAATGCTCAGAACTGCTGTAGTTTTCTTACAATGATTAGGGGAGAAATTCAAAGACCAAAGCCAGTACACTGAGGACGGCAGACAGGAACAAACCTGGGTCTTTCAACATGGCTGAGTTCCTGAATTAATCTTAGAGCTACCTGCATGAATCAGCATTGGATCAGAGAGGCAGACTGCTGAGAATGACAGAGAATAGGATTTATTGTAGATATTTAACTTTACCCAACTGTGGGCCCATGTGAAGTCTATGGCAAGCTGTCCCCTCTGCATCTGGAGCCAGACCTGAAGTTGCTGCAGGTCAGCTGTGCCGGCAGTCAGGGAGGGGAGTGGGACACAGAGTGAACTGGAATCCATAAGAACAAACAGGACAAACATATATGGTCAATAAATATATGATAAAGGGAATGAGGACATACGATGGGGAAATGATAATAACCTCTTCAACAACTGGTGTTGGCAACACTGGACAGCTACATGTAAGAGAATGAAACTGGATTATTGTCTAACTCCATACACAAAAGTAAACTCAAAATGGATCAGACCTGAATGTAAGTCATGAAACCATTAAACTCTTAGAAAAAAACATAGGCAAAAATCTCTTAAACATAAACATGAGCAATTTTTTCCTGGACACATCTCAGGCAAGGGAAACAAAAGCAAAAATGAACAAATGAGACTACATAAAACTATAAAGCTTCTGTACAGCAAAGGACACCATCTGTAGAACAAAAAAGCATCCTACAGTATGGGAGAATATATTCGTAAATGACATATCCAATATGGGGTTGACATCCAAAATACATAAACAACTCATGCCTCAACACCCAAAAAGAAAATAACCCAATTAAAAATGGGCAGAGGATATGAACAGACACTTCGCCAAAGAAATTCATATGGCCAACAGGCACATGAAAAGATGCTCCACATTGCTAACCATCAGGGAAATGCAAATTAAAACCAAAATTAGATATCACCTCACATCAGTTAGGATGGCCAACATTGAAAAGACTAGGAACAACAAATGATGGCAAGGATGCGGAGAAAGGGGAACCCTCCTACACTGCTGGTGGGGATGTAAATTAGTTCAACCACTGTGGAAAGAAATATGGAGGTTCCCCAAAAAACTAAAAATAGAAATGCCATTTGACCCAGGAATTCCACTCCTAGGAATTTACCCAAAGAAAACAAGATCACAGATTCAAAAAGATGTATACACCCCTATGTTTATCGCAGCACTATTTACAATAGCGAAAACATAGAAGCAACCTAAGTGTCCATCAATAGATGGATGGATAAAGGACATGTGGTACATATACACAATGGAATACTATTCAGCCATAAGAAGAAAACAAATCCTACCATATGCAATAACATGAATGGAGCTAGAGGGTATTGTGCTCAGTGAAATAGGCCAGGCAGAGAAAGACAAGTACCAAATGATTTCATTTATTTGTGGAGTTAACAATCAAGCAAAGACTGAAGGAACAAAATAGCAGCAGACCCACAGACTCCAAGAAGGGACTAACGGTTACCAAAGGGAAAGGGGTTGGGGAGGGTGGGAGGGAAGGGAGGGAGAAGGGGATTAAGGGGCATTATGATCACACATAACGTAGCAGGGGAGCACGGGGAGGGTTGTACAACACAGAGAAGACAAGTAGTGATTCAATAGCATCTTACTGTGCTGATGGACAGTGACTATAATGGCGTGGGTGTGAGGGATTTGATAATATGTGTGAATGTGGTAACCATAATGTTGCTCATGTGACACCTTCATAAGATTGTATATCAATGATACCTTAATAATAATAATAATAATAAAATGGGACCCTGTGCCTGATGGGCTTCCACAGTCAATGCCATGAGTGACCTACCAGAGGAGCTGCTCACATGGCTGGCCAGGACCCTGAAACTGACAGGGGCTGGAGAGCTGTGGATCTGGGGAGCTGTTGCTGGTCTCTGCTAGCTAACGTCTTTGACCTAAGGTAATATTTACCAGCTGTCAGTGTCTGGGGCCATATGCTGACCTTATGTGTATAAAATAAACAGCTACTCCATCACTTCTGCCTCTCAATTCTGGTGAAAATTTCCCTTGTGACCAGTGCTAATACAGAGCCACATGGAGAATGGAATCCTGGGACATGTGTCTCCAGCTTAACTCTGCGGACACCACCACATAGGCATACCGCTTGTCATCTCCAAGCTGGGTGGCTTTTGTGAGAAGTCACTTCAGAGTTTAAAGCATAGCCTACATGTGTGTTGATTTAGGAGTGTTTTACCTACAAGTTTAAAGTGCTTAACTGGCTATTTGTAAATCACACTGGTAAGGTTTAACTCCCACCATGAGAGGCGAAAAATTATAAACTCATGGATATAGGGATGAGTCAAGCAAAGTTCACTTACTTCAGTAATAATCATTTACCAGCATACCCTAGTCCTCATGGACCATAACTGGTCTAAGGATAGTTTCTATGAATATTACACATTAAGAGGCAATATAGACAGAAGAACAAAAATGAATTTATTTTTTAACTTCAGAATTTAAAATATTCTTACACCGATTTAATCTTCCATGTGAAATGTTGACTTGTATTTGAGAATCAAAAAGTCTCATTAACCTTGGAAGCAAGAATTTTCCTTTTACTACATTTTCCTAATCACCTTGTTTAAACTGCTTTCATACCACATAAACATGTTCTTTTGTCATGTTTATTTCAAGTGCAACTTAAGGGTTTTGCCATTAAATGTGTGTAGCTCCTTGTGTGTCTCCAGCCACTGTCCTTCATAAAGAAAAGACTGCTTATTCTTCAGGAACCTGAAAAACAGAGTATCATTGTGTTTTGTGAGGGTCCCGTGACTCTCACCAGCACAACATATGCCCAGAACCAAGCCCAGCCCTTTCCACAGGTAAGCAGGCCTCGGCCAACTCTTCATTAGCTTCAAAGGGAGCCATGGAATTGAGGCAATTATATACATTACAGAAAGTAGACACCAGTAATTCATCCCAAGGGCAAGCTTGGTCACTCTTAATTGTCTCCCTGCCTTGCCTTGCCAGCGAAGGCAGTGCCCTCTACAGAAGACCCCCTGGAGGGAAAGACTCTGTAGCTACATTGCCAATTTGCTCCATAGCCCTGAAACACAATTTTGCAGAAAACCTTTTCCTTTGGTTTATGACAGTTGAGAGATTTTTCAGGCCTTCCTTTTGTGATTGGGAAACAATTAGTCATTGTACTGCCAGGGATGGTTTTCCTAGTCATCTTTGGCCTCTCAGAAGCAATTTCTGCTTCACTCATTTTATTCTTCGTTGGAAATAACAGTGACCAAGTTGAATGCACTACATATGTTTTGGAGGCCTTTCCACCTCCTGCAGCTGAGTGTAATCGCAATACATGTGAGGTATTTCCCTAACAAATGTGTTATATGGGTTTGCTGGGCAGGCTCTGCACAGAAGAACCCAAATCCAATGCCATAACCTTCTTCAGTCTGAGGCCAGAGTTCAGCCATGTAACTGGACCTTTCCACATAGGCTTTATCTCTGAGACAGCTATTTATGATCAACAAAAAAAATCCCTGGAGTCTGCCAATGACTTCTTCTCATATTTAGATTTAATATACCATGCTTCTCAGATTTAGATTTAAATATATTCAATTTAGTTTCTCCTTCAAAAGAGATCCTTTTGCCCTCCTTAAGGTAGTATTTATGATTCTCTACTTGTCTTTCAGGTTATTAGTAATTCATTTATAATAACAAAGAGGACCGGGCATGTACCAAATGTTTTAAAATGAAATGATGGTGCCTATCTGTGCTAGGCATGGTGCTAGGTGCTTTGTAGGCATTCTGGAAGGGGTAGCTAATAATACGTTATCCAACTCCTTTAATTCACTTCTTGTAAAACCAGATCTCATTTAAAAACGATGTGCTCCTGGGAAAATTTCAATAAAGTAGCTTAGGCTACCCTGATCACTGTGGCCTGAATGTTTATGTCCCCCCCAAATTCCTGTGTTGAAATTCTACCCCCCATGGTGATATTAGGAGGTGGGGCCTATAGGAGATGATTAGGACATGAGGGTGGAGACCTCATGAATGGGATTAATGCCCTTTTAAAAAAAAAATCCCCCGAGAGTGTCTCCCCTCTTTCCACCACATGACGTTACAAGGGAGAAGAAGGCTGTGGAGGAGGAAATGGCCTTCAGCACATTTAGAACCTGCCACCGTCAGGATCTTGGCCTTTCCAGACTGCAAGGCATAAATGTTGGTTGTATACAAGCCACCCAGGCCCTGGTATTCTGCTACAGCAGCCTGAACACATTAAGACACTGAACTTGCCGAGCCTACTGTTCACAATGTTGTCACTTTGCGACTTTGCCCATAAAATTAGGGTGGTGGCCTCTATCATGGGATCCGAACAGCACCGTCATGGACCATAGGGATGTAGAAAGGTTCTTCCCCTTATTTTAGGTCAGAACCAGGAATAAAGTAAAGAGCTAGAAAAGAGGACACTTGTGTTGTTTTCCACTGCCTTAATTTTAAACCTGTCCCCCAAGGTCTCCTTATTGATATGGTATAAAGTCATGCACTTGTTTACCATGAAAGAGTTTGCTCAGAATTTCAAACAGATCCACCTGTGCTTTTAAATCACCTTTACTCCCTAGACTCCTGACTGTTCTACATAAATTAATCTGGGTTCCAGAGCTCAGAGCTGCAAGTTAGCCTGGAATTAAGGAACTTGAGAAGTATAACTACAATGTACAATGTACATCACACTCAAATGCTTAGCACTTCGTACTAACTGGACAAGCAGAATTTAATAATATGGGAAGATTTTATTAGAATCTGTTTTTTTTGTTGTTGTTATTGTTTTTATTTAAAGATTTTAAAAAGAGATACAAATCTCATACTGGTCCATGTGGTAACATGAACCTAACTATACAAGTTTTAAGAGTTAGAACAGAGCTGACTATCCAATTGACCTTTATTCCAAACTCTTTTGCTTTAATCTTGAGTTCATTGACCTGCGATTCTGCTGTCTCTGCCCTTTCTTTAGCTATGTTCAACTTACACTGTTGCTGCTTATACTTGGAAAGTTATTGATTGGCTTGTGCTTTCTATAAATATAAAAAATGAAAGACAAAGGAAATCCCTGTGCCTGCATTGTCATATTTTTTCCTGCTCTGACATAAAAAGTTGAAAAATGTGTGAAAGGAATCTAAACTTCAGAGCATTGAATGGAATATCATATTTGGGAATGACATATAGGGATTTAGACTTTATAGCAGGCAAGAGATCCATTTTTATAACTTGTTTCCTAAAAATTTAGAACTTGTTCAGCATGTTCCACCAACTGGATTTAGTACAGCTTTCGAAGACTTGTAACAGATAAGCAGAGCTGTTTTATAATCAGTTCAATATCCTATTCTACCTCTGGGTAGAGGGAGCTTGTCTTTAAAATTATACAGGTCAACAGGTAATGATTAGACATAGTGTTTTAGACCAAATAATTTAAATAATCAACTCAAAACGCCTCAGGAGGTAATATTATTAGGCATAAGCCAATATATATGGCAGCTATCAATTACATTCCCAGTTAGTACTTCAGGGACTCTAATGCAGGGTTGGCAAGTACATTTCAAGTGATGATGGCTTTGGTGGTCAGTGGGGCTTGTGTTCATGTGTTTAATGGGACAGTAGAAAACAAACAGTTCTTAACTATTACCCTGAGGCTCATCACAGAGGGGACAAACAGAAATACCCTTCTCTCAATCTTCTCCTGAAAGAAGTATTTTGCAAATCTTAAAAGCTCCTGCCTGAGGGTTTGGCTACCAATCAGCCTGCATATGGGTATTGACTGAGCTCTTCCCTTTTGGGACACTAAACAAGACTTGGACACCTTCAACTTTTGGGAGCCACTAGAACAAAGAAGCCTACTTGGGTAGTCACAAATATTTTAGATACAACCAAGTGCTAGGGCATGGTTGAACAATAAGGATCATCTACATGGGATCACTCACTGAAGTCTGTTTTATCTAATGCATAGAAACCAACACAGAGAGTCAAGGAAATGAAGAACCAGAGGTATATGTTCTAAATGAAAGAGCAAGATTAAACATCAGAAAAAGACTGAGGTAAGGGATTTACCTGATAAAGTTCAAAACACTGGTCATAAAGATGTTACCAAGCTCAGGAGAACAGGCATGAATAAAGTGAAAATTTCAACAAAGAGATAGAAAATTAAGAGAGTAGCAAACAGAAATCCCAGAGATGAAAAATACAAATAACTCAACTGAAAGATAAAACAGAGATTTTCAACAGCAGGCTAGATGAAGTCAAAGAAAGGAGCAGTGAACTTAAAGACAGGGAATTGACCCCATCAGAACATCAAAAAGAAAAAAGAATGAAAAAGAGTGGTGATCATTAAGAGTCTTAAGAAACAACACCAAGCAGAACAACATTCCCATTATAGACATTCCAGGAGAAGAGAGAAAGGGGCAGAAAACATATGTGAAGAAACAATAGCTGAACACTTCCCTGACCTAGGGAAGGAAACAGACATCCGAATGCAGGAGTCCTAGAGATTTCCAAATAAGATTTGGAACAACACCTGAAGAGACCAACACCAAGACACATTATAATTAAATTGTTAAAAGTTAAACACAAGGAAATAATTTTAAAAGAAGAAAGAGAAAAACAACTTCTTATATACAAAGGAAAGCCCATAAGACTGTCAGATTTTTTAGTAGAAAATTTACAGGCCATAAGGAAGTGAAATGATATATTCAAAGTACGGAAAGAAAAAAAAAATTCCAGCCAAGAATACTCTACCCAGCAAAATTGTCCTTTGGAATAGAAGAGAGATAGACAGTTTTCCATACAAGCAAAAGCTGAAGGAGGTCAGCACCACTGAAGAAACTTTACAAAAAATGCTAAAGGGACTTTTTTTTTCATTGTTTTTTTAATAGTTTATTTTGGTATCATTAATCTACAATTACATGTGCAATATTATGGTGATTAAACTACCTCCTTCATCAGGTCCCCCCCACCAACCCCATTACAGTCACTGTCCATCAGCGTAGTGAGATGCTATAGAATCACTACTTGTCTTCTCTGAGTTGTACAGCCCTCCCTGTGCCCCCCCAACATGATATCTGCTAATCGTAAGGCTCCTTTTTCCCCCTTGTCCCTCTCTTCCCACCCATCCTCCCCAGTCCCTTTCCCTTTGGTAACTATTAGTCCATTCTTGGGTTCTGTGAGTCTGCTACTGTTTTGTGCTTTCAGTTTTTTCTTTGTTCTTATACTCCATATATGAGTGAAATCATTTGGTACTTGTCTTTTTCGGCTTGGCTTATTTCACTGAGCATAATACCCTCTAGCTATATCCATGTTGTTGCAGATGGTAGGATTTGTTTTCTTCTTATGGCTGAATAATATTCATCGTGTATATGTACCACATCTTCTTTATCCATTCAACTACTGATGGGCACTTAGGTTGCTTCCATTTCTTGGCTATTGTAAATAGTGCTGTGATAAACATAGGGATGCATATGTC
This sequence comes from Smutsia gigantea, assembly GCA_032199065.1. Lineage (NCBI taxonomy): Eukaryota > Metazoa > Chordata > Mammalia > Pholidota > Manidae > Smutsia > Smutsia gigantea. The sequence continues at coordinate 193,799 of JAVSCE010010395.1, forward strand.
TTTTTCAAACTCGGCTGCTGCATTCTTAGGGTAAATTCCTAGGAGTGGAATTCCTGGGTCAAATGGTATTTCTATTTTGAGTTTTTTGAGGAACCTCCATACTGATTTCCACAATGGTTGAACTAATTTGCAGTCCCACCAGCAGTGTAGGAGGGTTCCGTTTTCTCCACATCCTCGCCAACATTTGTTGTTGTTTGTGTTTTGGATGTTGGCCATCCTCACTGGTGTGAGGTGATATCTCATTGTGGTTTTAATCTACATTTCTCTGATGATTAGTGATGTGGAGCATCTTTTCATGTGCCTGTTGGCCATCTGAATTACTTCTTTGGAGAAGTGTCTATTCATGTCCTCTGCCCATTTCTTAATTGGATTATTTACTTTATGTTCGTTGAGGTGCATGAGTTCTTTATATATTTTGGATGTCAACCTCTTATCAGATATGTCATTTATGAATATATTCTCCCATATGGTAGGATGTCTTTTTGTTCTACTGATGGTGTCCTTTGCTATACAGAAAATTTTCAGCTTGATATAGTCCCACATGTTCATTTTTGCTTTTGTTTTCCATGCTCGGGGAGATATGTTCATAAAGAAGTTGCTCATGTTTATGTCCGAGAGATTTTTGCCTATGTTTTTTTCTAAGAGTTTTATTGTTTCATGACTTACATTCAGGTCTTTGATCCATTTTCAGTTGACTTTTGTGTATGGGGTTAGACAGTAGTCGAGTTTCATTCTCTTACATGTAGCTGTCCAGTTTTTCCAACACCAGCTGCTGAAGAGGCTGTCATCTCCCCATTGTATATCCAAGGCTCCTTTATCAAATATTAATTGACTGTATATGTTTGGGTTAATGTTTGGATTTTCTACTCTGTTCCACTGGTCTGTGAGTCTGTTTTTGTGCCAATACCATATTGTCTTGATTACTGTGGCTTTGTAGTAGAGCTTGAAGTCAGGGAGCGTAATTCCCCCTGTTTTATTCCTCCTTCTCAGGATTGCTTTGGCTATTCGGGGTCTTTTGTGGGTCCATATGAATTTTAGAATTATTTGTTCCAGTTCATTGAAGAAAGCTGTTCATATTTTGATAGGGATTGTGTTGAATCTATAGATTGCTTTAGGTAGTATAGCCATTTTGACAATATTTATTCTACCTAGCCAAGAGCATGGGATGCATTTCCATTTGTTAGTGTCCTCTTTAATTTCTCTTAGGAGTGTCTTGTAGTTTTCAGAGTACAGGTCTTTCACTTCCTTTGTTAGATTTATTCCTAGGTATTTTATTCTTTTTGATGCAATTGTGAATGGAATTGTTTTTCTGATTTCTCTTTCTGTTAGTTCATCATTAGTGTATAGGAAAACAACAGATTTCTGTGTGTTAATTTTGTATCCTGCAACTTTGCTGAATTCAGATATTAGTTCTAGTAGTTTTGGAGTGTAGTCTTTAGGGTTTTTAATGTACAGCATCATGTCATCTGCAAATAGTGACAATTTGACTTCTTCTTTACCAATCTGGATGCTTTGTATGTCTTTGTTTTGTCTGATTGCCATGGCTAGGACCTCCAGTACTATGTTGAATAACAGTGGAGAGAGTGGGCATCCCTGTCTTGTTCCCGATCTTAGATGAAAAGCTTTCAGCTTCTCGCCGTTAAGTATGATGTTAGCTGTGGGTTTGTCATATATAGCCTTTATGATGTTGAGGTACTTGCCGTCTATACCTATTTTGTTGAGAGTTTTAATCATGAATGGATGCTGAATTTTGTCAAATGCTTTTTCAGCATCTATGGAGATGATCATGTGGTTTTTGTTCTTCGTTTTGTTGATGTGGTGGATGATGTTGATGGATTTTCGAATGTTGTACAATCCTTGCATCCCTGGGATGAAACCCACTTGATCATGGTGTATGATCATCTTGATGTATTTTAGAATTCGGTTTGCTAATATTTTGTTGAGTATTTTTGCATCTATGTTCATCAGGGATATTGGTCTATAATTTTCTTTTTTGGTGAGGTCTTTGCCTGGTTTTGGTATTAGAGTGATGCTGGCTTCACAGAATAAGTTTGGAAATATTCCCTCCTCTTCTATTTTTTGGAAAACTTTAAGGAGAATTGGTGTTATTTCTCCTCTATATGTCTGGTAGAATTCAGAGGTGAATCCATCTGGTCTGGGGATTTTGTTCTTGGGTAGTTTTTTGATTACTGCTTCAATTTCGTTGCTGGTGATTGGTCTGTTTAATTTTTCTGTTTCTTGTTTGGTCAGTTTTGGAAGGTTGTATTTTTCTAAGAAGTTTTCCATTTCTTCTAGGTTTTCCAGCTTGTTAGCATATAGATTCTCATAATATTCTCTTATAATTCTTTGTATTTCTGTGGGGTCTGTTGTTATTTTTCCTTTCTCATTTCTGATTCTGTTTATGTGTGTAGTTCTCTATTTCTTTTAAGGAGTCTGGCTAGGAGTTTATCTATTTTGTTTATTTTTTCAAAGAACCACCTCTTGGTTTCACTAAGTTTTTCTGTTGTTTTATTCTTCTCAATTTTATTTATTTCTTCTCTGATCTTTATTATGTCCTCCTACTTGTGACTTTGGGTCTCATTTGTTCTTCTTTTTCCAATTTTAGTAATTGTGTCTTTAGACTATTCATTTGCGAATGTTCTTCCTTCTTTAAATAGGCCTGGATTGCAATATACTTTCCTCTTAGAACTGTGGCTTTGTGTTGTTGTTGTCATTAGTCTCCATATATTCTTTAATTTCTGTAATGATTTGGTTGTTAACCCATTGATTAATTAGGAGAATGTTGTTAAGTCTCCATTTATTTGTGAGCCTTTTTGTTTTCTTTGTAAAATTTATTTCTAGCTTTATACCTTTGTGATCTGGGAAGTTGGTTGGTAGAATTTCAATATTTTTGAAATTACTGAGGTTCTTTTTGTGGCCTAGTATGTGGTCTATTCTGGAAAATGTTCCATGTGCACTTGAGAAGAATGTGTATCCTGTTGCTTTGGGTGTAGAGTTCTGAGGATGTCTGTTAGGTCCTTCTGTTCTAGTGTGTTGTTCAGTGTCTCTGTGTCTTTACTTATTTTCTGTCTGGTTGATGGGTCCTTTGGAGTGAGTGGTGTGTTGAAGACACCTAAAATGAATGCCTTGTTGTCTATTTCCTCCTTTAATTCTGTTAGTATTTGTTTCACTATGCCAGCGCTCCTGTGTTGGGTGCATATATATTTATAGTAGTTATATCCTCTTGTTGGACTGACCCCTTTATCATTATGTAATGTCCTTCTTTATCTCTTGCTACTTTCTTCGTTTTGAAGTCTATTTTGTCTGATACAAGTACTGCAACACCTGCTTTTTTCTCTTGTTGTTTGCATGAAATATGTTTTTTCATCCCTTCACTTTTAGTCTGTGTATATCTTTGGGTTTGAGGTGAGTTTCCTGTAGGCAGCATATAGATGGGTCTTGCTTTTTTATCCATTCTGTTACTCTGTGTCTTTTGATTGGTGCATTCAGTCCATTTACATTTAGGGTCATTATCGATAGATATGTATTTATTGCCATTGCTGGCTTTAGATTCGTGGTTACCAAAGGTTCAAGGGTTGCTTCTTTACTATCTAACAATCTAACTTAACTTTTTGTTAAATTATTGTAAACACAGTCTGATGTTTCTTTATTTCTCTCCCTTCGTATTCTTCCTCCTCCATTCTTTATATACTAGGTGTTTTATTCTTTGCCTTTAGTTAGTATTTGGATGGTCTGCTTTCTTTGCTATGATTTTATTTTCTCTGGTGACATCTTTTTAGCCTTAGGAGTGCTTCCCTCTAGAGCAATTCCTTTAAGATACCTGTAGAGGTGGTTTATGGGAGGCAAATTCTCTCAACTTTCGCTTGTCTGGAAATTGTTTAATCCCTCTGTCATATTTAAATGATAATCATGCTGGATACAATATTCTTGGTTCGAGGCCCCTCTGTTTCATTACATTAAATACATCATGCCATTCTTTACTGGCCTGTAAGGTTTCTGTTGAGAAGTCTGGTAGTCTGATGGGTTTTCCTTTGTAGGTGATCTTTTTTCTCTCTCTAGCTGCCTTTAATACTCTGTCCTTATGTTTGATCTTTGCCATCTTAATTATTATGTGTTTTGGTGTTGTCTTCCTTGGGTCCCTTTTGTTGGGAGATCTGTGGGCTTCCATGGACTGCGAGACTATTTCCTTCTCCAGCGTGGGGAAGGTTTCAGAAATTATTTCTTCAAAGACACTTTCTATCCCTTTTTCTCTCTCTTCTTCCTCTGCTACTCCTATAATACGAATATTGTTCCGTTTGGATTGGTCACACAGTTCTCTTAATATTCTTTCATTCCTAGAGATCCTTTTATCTCTCTCTGCCTCAGCTGCTCTGTATTCCTGTTCTCTGAATTCTATTCCATTAACAGCCTCTTGCATCTCGTCCAGTCTGCTGCTAAGCCCGTCGATGGCTTGTCTCATTTCTGCATTGTTTTTCCTGACTTCCCTCATTTCCTCCCTCAGCTCTTGCATATTTCTCTGTAGATCCATCATCATGGTTATGACTTTTATTCTGAATTCTTTTTCAGGGAGGTTTTGCATTTCAATCCCTTCACTCTCCCTCTCTGGTGCTGTCTGGGTCTGGGTGTGCTTGGTCTGTACCATATTCCTCTGTCTTTTCATGGCGATAGAAGTGGTCGCTGGTAGGTGCCATGTATGTGAGCTGGGCTCTTTAAGACTTAAAAAAAAAAAGCGGAAGAGACAGAAAAGAGAAAAAAAGGAAAGAAAGAAAAGAAAAGAAAGGAAAAAAAACCCGCCTACCTGGAGTAGATTCTGTAAGGATGCTGTAGGGGGTGCTGTTGCTCCACTATTCCGCAGCCACGGCCGCACAGCTCCGCAGGGCCCTCTGTGGCTCTGGCTGGGGCGGGAATGAATGGGAGGCTGTTGTTCTCTATGTGAAGTTTCAGTGCGGCTACTTTTTCCGAGTCGCCAGCCAAACGGTCCAAAATTCCTTAGAACTCCCAGCCTGCTGGGCCAAGTGTGCTGGGAGGATCCTGGGCCCTTGCCTCTTTAAGACCGCCAAAAAGCGCGTGCTTTTCTTTTGTCCCGGGGAGCCTGCTGCAAGGACCTGGGCACGTTCCCAGCTCAAAACCTGCACCTTCTGCCTCTCCCTTATCTGATACACCACGTGATGTGTGTCAACGTTCTCGGAGCAGATCACCAGGGCTGGTTATTTACTTCCAGTCCCTCCAGTCTCTGAATCCTCTCCTCCCACCTGTGCGCTGGGGTTGGGGAGTGCTCAGGTCCCACCGGATCGTGGCTCCATATCTTACCCGCCTCACGGGGTCCTGAGTCCTCTCAGGTGCAGATGCAGGCTGTTCGCTGTCATGTGTATTCTGGTGTCTCTTTTAGGAATAGTTGTATTTGCTGTATTTTCATAGATATATATGGTTTTGGGAGGAGATTTCTACTGCCCTGCTCATGCCACCATCTTCCCGGAACTCTAAAGGTACTTTTTAAAGCTGAAAAAAAGAAATTAATCAGTAACAGGAAAACATGACAGTATAACTCTCACTGGTAAAAAAACATAAATTCAGAATAATCTAATTATGTAAATCACTTAGAAATCCAGTATAAAAGTTAAAAGATAAAAATAAAACTATAAAATGTTAATGATTACATGAGATAAAAAATGTAACTTATGACATCAAAAGCATAAAATATGAGTGCAGGGGGAGTAAAAATATAGAGCTTTAGAATGCATTCAAACTAAGGTATCAATTTAAAATAGACTATTATAAATACAGGTTGTTTTATGTAAATGTATTGGTAACCACAAAGCAAAAACCTATAGTATACATGCAAAAAAGAAAGATAATCTAAGCATACCCCTACAGAAAACCATCAGATCACAAAGAGAGCAAGAGGAGAAGAAAATAGCAAAGGAATTACAAAACAGAAAACAATTACCTGGCAATAACTACATACATGCCAATAATTACTTTAAATGTAAATGGACTATATTCTCCATTCAAAAGATGTAGAGTGGCTGAATGACTTGAAAAAACAAGACCCATCTACCAGCTGTCTACAAGAGACTCTTCATATATAAGGACACACCCAGACTGAAAGTGAAGGAATGGGAAACGATATTCCAGGCAAATGGAAATCAAAAAGGCAGATAAGCTATACTTATATCAGACAAAATAGACTTTAAGACAAAGACTGTTATAAGAGAAACAGTCATTAATGATACATAAATGGTCATGTTAAATCCAATTAAAGGATAAAATATTTATAAATATTTCTGTACCAACATAGGAACATCTAAATATACAATGCAAATATTAACAAATGGGAGAATTAAACAGCAATACAATAATAGTAGTGGACTTTAATCACTTTCATCAATGGACAGATCACACAGAAAATCATTAAGGTAGCATTTGCTTTTAATGACACATTAGACCAGATGGACTTACATATGTTGAACATTCCACTCAAAAACAATAGAACATACAGACTTCTCAATCACACATGGAACATTCTCCAGGATAGATCATATGTTAAGCTGCAAAACAAGTCTTAATAAATTTAAGAGAATACAGTATCAAGTATCTTTTCCCACCACAATGATATAAAACTAGAAAATAATGGAAAAAAATAGAAAAAAACAAGAAAAAACTGGAAAATTCATATGTATAGACAGATTAAACAATGTGCAACTGAACAACCAATGGGTAAAAGAAGAAATTAAAAAATACCTTGAGACAAATGAAAATGAAAATACATCATACCAAACCTTGTGGGATACAATAAAAACAGTTCTGAGAAGGAAGTTCACAGTAATAAATTCCTACATTAAGAAAAAAGATCTAAAATAACAATCTAACTTTACACCTCAAGGAACTGGAAAAAGAACAAGCAAAGCCAAGTTAGAAGACAGAAGGAAATAACAAAGATCAGTATGGAAATAAATCAAATACAGACTAAAAAGACAATACACAAAAATCAATAAAACTAAGAGCTGGGTTTTTAAAAAGACAAACAGAATTGATAAACCTTTAGCTCAACTCATGGAAAAAAAAGTACTCAAAAAATGAAAGAGAATTCACAACTGGCACCACAGAAATAAAGAAATAAAAGACTGCTATAAACAATTATACTCCAACAAACTGGACAACTTAGAAGAAATGGATAAATTCCTAGAATACACAACCTACCAAGACTGAAACATGAAGAAATAGGAAATCAATCTGAACAGATCTATTACTAGTAAGGAGACTGAATCATAATAAAAAAACTTCCAACAAATAATAGGTCAGGATCAGACAGCTTCACTCATGAATTCCACCAAACATTTAAGGAAGAATTAATACCAACCCTTCCCAAAGTCTTCCAAAAAATAGAAGAGGAGGAAACACTTCCAAATTCATTTTATGTAGTTTTGGTATCAGCATTACCCTGATACCAAACTAGATAAAGACACCAAAAAAAAAAAAAAAAAGAAAACTAAAGGCCAATACCAATATCCCTGTTGAACATAGATGCAAAAATCCTCAACAAAATATTAGCAAACTAAATTCAGTAATACATTTAAAGGATCATTCACCATGATCAAGTTGAGATTTATTCCAGGGATGTCAGGATGGTTCAACATCTGTAAATCAATCAATATGATACACCACATTTACAAAATGAAGAATAAAGACCATATGATCATCCAATAGATGCATAAAAAGTATTTGATGAAATTCAACATCCACTCATGATAAAACCTCTCAAGAAAGTGTATAGAGAGGGAATGTACCTCAACATAATAAAGGCTATATATGACAAGCCCACAGCTAACATAGTCAATGAGAAAAACTGAAAGCTTTTTCTCTGAGATTAGAAACAAGACAAGAATGTCCACTCTCTCCACTTTTATTCAATACAGAAGTAGAACTCCCAACCAGAGCAATTAGGCAAAAAAAAAAAAAAAAAAAAGAAATAAAAGGTACCCAAAGCAGAAAAGGAGAAGTAAAACTATTTCTGTTTGCAGATGACATGACATTACACATAGAAAACCCTAAAGACTCCACCAAAAACTCTTATAACTAACAAACAGATTCGATAAGGTTGCAGAAAATCAATATACAAAAATCAGTTGCATTTTGGTACACTAATAGAAAAGCTATCATAAAGAGAAATTAAGAAAAGAATCCCAGTTACAATTGGATCAAAAAGAATAAAATACTTAAGAATAAATTTAACCAAGGGGGTGGAAGACATGTACACTGAAAACTGTAAGACATTGGTGAAAGAAGTCAAAGAAGACACAAATAAACAGAAAGCAATACTGTGTTCATGGATTGGAAGAATTAATACTGTTAAAATGTCCAAACTACCCAAAGCAACCTACAGATTCAGTGCAACCCCTAACATAATTTAAATTAAATTTTCCAGAGAAATAGAACAAACAATCCTTAAATTTGTATGGAACCACCAAAGATACCAAACAAGCAGAGCAAACTTAAGAAAGAATAAAGCTGTAAGCATCCTGCGTCCTGATTTCAAACTATGTTACAAAGCTATAATAATCAAAACAGTATGTGCAGCCACTGTGGAAAGCAGTAGAGAGGTTTAAAAAACTAAAAATAGAAATACCATTTGACCTAGTAATTCCATTTCTAGGAGTTTACCCAAAGAAAATAAAACCCCTGATTTGAAAATATATATGCACCCTATATTTATTGCTGCATTATTTACAATAACCAAGGTATGGAAGCAACCTAAGTGTCCATCAATAGATGAATGGATAAAGAAGATGTACATATACACAATGGAAAATTACTCAGCCATAAAAAAATCCTGCCATTTGCAACAATACAGATGGATCTAGAGGGTATTGAAACAAGCCAGGCAGAAAAAGGCAAATATCACATGATGTCTCTTATTTGTGGAATATAAATACAAAGCAAAACAGAATGAACAAAACAGTAGTAGACTTATAGACACTGAGAAGTGACTGGTGGTTACTGTGGGGGAGGTGTTGGGGTGGGTGGGTAGGGAGGGTGAGGGGGATAAAGGAGCACAAAAAAATTCTCAATCATAATGCAGGTTGGTCATGAGGATAATAGTACAGCATGGAGAATGTAGTCAATGATTCTGCTACATCTTTCTATATTGACAGTAGTAGCTGTACTAGAGGAGTAAGGCGAGGATTTGATAGTATAGGTAACGGTTGAACCAGTGTGTTGTATATTTAAAACTAATATAAGATTGGATATCAACTATACTTCAATTAAAAAAAATAGTATAGGCTTCCAAGGTATGCTCCAGTTCCTGGCCACAGCAGGCATGGGGAGTCCCATGGAGCCACCATGCCCCCTCTACACCCCACACCTCCTCTTCTGTCTGCTCTGCCTCCTCTGGCAGCTGCTTAAATCTTCCAGGCCAGACCAAGCACCCAAAGACCAGCCCCTGGGGGCACTGCTGGAGCAGTGCTGCCATGCAATCATGATCCTTATCAACCTCTCAGGAAGCTGGCTGGGCTGCATTCAAGAGCCTGAGGAGGGGCATCCCTCTGCTTCCAAACTTGAGCAGGACCAGCAGAGGTACAAAACACATTCCCCAGTTGCCATGGCTATAGGGGTCACCTCCTGGTAAATACCCAAAATGGAATTACCGGATCATGTGGTATTTCTATTTTGAATTGTTTTAGGAACCCCATACTATTTTCTATAGGGACTGTACCAGTTTACATTCCAACAAACAGTGCAAGAGAGTTCCCCACAACCCAGGAATATTTACGCTTATATCACCCAGGAATTTATTAATCCTTAGAGGCTCTTGTTTTCCATTTTCTTTTTCCACCAAACTGTGTCCACAGCTTTTTAACCTCCTTTTTCCTCTTATAACTCACAGTGAACACTTCCCCATGTCATTAATATTCATCCACCAAAAAGGCCCAAAACCAACCAACCAAAAAAAACCGGTATGGTATTGGCATAAAAACAGATACAAAAATCAATGAAACAATAAAGAGCCCCCCCAAAAACATATTTATGGTCAATTAATTTATGATAAAGGCACCAAGAATATATTTTAGGGAAAGGACAATCTCTTCAGTAAATGGTATTGGGAAAACTGGATAACTACATGCAAAAGAAAGAAATGACTACGCCCTTACACCATACACAAAATTAACTCAAAATAGATTAGGGATGTGAATATATACCCTGAAACTATAAAAATACTAGAAGAAAACATGGGGGTAATCTCCTTAACATTGATCTTGGCCACATTTTTTTGGATTTGACAGCAAAGACAACAGAAGCAAAAAGAATTAAGTGGGAATGCATCAAATTAAAAAACTTGTGTACAGCAAAGAAAACCACCAATAAAATGAAAAGATAACCTCTGAAATGAGAGAAAATATTTGCAAAACTGATAAGGGGTTAATATCTAACACACAAAGAACTCATATAACTGAACAGCAAAAATAATCTAAAAATCATTAAAAAATGGGCAGAAGATCTGAATAGACAATATACAAATGACAAACAGGTTCATGAAAAGATGCTCAACATCACTTATCACCAGGAAATGTATATCAAAACCGCAATGAGATATCATCTCCCACCTGTTAGAATGGTTAGTATCAAAAAGACAAGAACTAAGTGTGGGCAAGAATGCAGAGAAAAGGGAACCTTTTGTACATTCTTTGTGGGAATACAAACTGATACAGCCAATATGGAAAACAGCATGCAATTTCCTCAAAAAATTAGAAATAGAACTACCTTATGATCCATCAGTTCCAGTTCTGGCTTTTTACCTGAAAGAAACAGAAGCATTATCCAAAAAGATTTCTTCATCTCCACGTACATGGCAGCATCGTTTACCATAACCAAGACATGCAAACAACCTAAGTGTCAATTAACAGATGAATGGATATAGAGCATGTGGTATATATATATAGTGTGTATATATGTTGTATATGGACGCACACATACATACAATGGAATATTGTTCAGCAATAAAGAAGGAAATCTTGCCATTTGCAACAACAAGGATGGACCCTTGAGGGCACTATGCTAGGTGAAATATGTCAATCGGGGAAGAAAGACAAACAATATATGAAATCATCTTTATGTAGAATCTAAAAAAAACTCAGAAACAGAGAACAGAGAGGTTGCTAGAAGCAGCGGGTGGAGGAAATGGGTGAAAGTGGTCAAAAGGTACACAATTCCAGGTATAGGATGAATAAATCCTGGGGGTTCAATGTATACTATGGTGATTATCATTAACAATACTACACTGTATTTTTGAAGATTGCTAGGAAAGTTAAGAGTTAAGAGTTCTCATCAAACTAAAAAAAATTGCTAAGTATGTGTGGTGATGGATGTTAATTAAACATGCTGTGACAATCATTATGCAATGTAAATATATATCAAATCATTATGTTTTACACCCCAAACTAATACAATGGTATATGTCATTTATATAACAATATAAATAAATAAATAAATGTAGGTTTATCTAAGCTGTTTTTATTGCCTAGAATCTTCTTCCCGATCCCAACTTAAAATCTTACAGTAGATGATTAATTACTAATTTTAAGCTTGCAAAGGCAGGAAGCAATGAGTAAAGCACAACACCTGGTTAGGGAAATGAGACAACTCTATTTTTCAAATAAAATCCTCCTGTGTTTTCATCTGCCTCTCTCTCCACCTCTCATGTTTAAGAAATTTGATGATTCATAGAATTATGTGTTTATAAGAAATTCTAAAAACCAACAAAGGTTTAATTGCTTAAAACTAATTTACTGAAATTAGTAAATTTACTGTGTGGTAAAGGAGGCCACACAGAAGAAAACTGAAAAAGGCTAGAGGTGGTTACTGAGGTTAATGATGTACCTCCCACTTGGGAAGGCTAAGCCTTTGTAAGGCTTAGGTTCATATTTCAGCTCTGAGGTCTTAAATAACTGGTAGCCACGGTTGTGCACTGCTCAGAGTTCCCTTCAAAAAAAGAACTTCCCTGGGAGAATATATTCATAAATGACGTATCCGATAAGGGGTTGACATCCAAAATATACAAAGAACTCATGCACCTCAACAAACAAAAAACAAATAATCCAATTAAGAAATGGGCAGAGGACATGAATAGACACTTCTCCAAAGAAGAAATTCAGATGGCCAACAGGCACATGAAAAGATGCTCCACATCGCTAATCATCAGAGAAATGCAGATTAAAACCACAATGAGATATCACCTCACACCAGTGAGGATGGCCAACATCCAAAACACAAACAACAACAAATGTTGGCGAGGATGTGGAGAAAAGGGAACCCTCCTACACTGCTGGTGGGACTGCAAATTAGTTCAACCATTGTGGAAAGCAGTATGGAGGTTCCTCAAAAAACTCAAAATAGAAATACCATTTGACCCAGGAATTCCACTCCTAGGAATTTACCCTAAGAATGCAGCAGCCCAGTTTGAAAAAGACAGATGCACCCCTATGTTTATTGCAGCACTATTTACAATAGCCAAGAAATGGAAGCAACCTAAGTGCCCATCAGTAGATGAATGGATAAAGAAGATGTGGTACATATACACAATGGAATATTATTCAGCCATAAGAAGAAAACAAATCCTACCATTTGCAACAACATGGATGGAGCTAGAGGGTATTATGCTCAGTGAAATAAGCCAAGCTGAAAAAGACAAGTATCAAATGATTTCACTCATATGAGGAGCATAAGAGCAAAGAAAAAACTGAAGGAACAAAACAGCAGCAGACTCACAGAACCCAAGAATGAACTAACAGTTACCAAAGGGAAAGGGTCTGGAGAGGATGGGTCAGAAGGGAGGGACAAGGGGGAAAAAGGGGCATTACGATTAGCAGACGTAATGTTGGGGGGGCATGGGGAGGGCAGTACAACTCAGAGAAGACAAGTAGTGATTCCATAGCATCTCACTACGCTGATGGACAGTGACTATAATGGGGTAAGTGGGGGGGACCTGATGAAGGGGGGAATTTAGTAACCATAATGTTGCACATGTAACTGTAGATTAATGATACCACAAGAAAAAAGTAAAAATAAAAAAATAAAAATAAAGAACTTCCCACTTAGTGGCGAGGCATGCAGGTACGGAAGACCTCTGACTGCAGTGCCTTTGGGGTCTGCCACAGCACTGATACCCAGGTCACACCCTTCCCATGGAGCCCATAGCCGGTAGCTTGGCATAGCATGGTTACCAGGGGCTGGCCAGTTCTGCCCAGCCTGGGACTCCTTTACAGGCAACATGTGCCGGAGCCTTGCTCTGGGCCACGCCACACTCTGAGGCTCCGTCTGTCCAAACCTCCTTCACACTTTCCTCTCACAGGTGTCAGACTCCCACTGTGTTCTGAAGGCTTTCTCTGCCTGATCCTGCTTCCTCTCCCCTTTACCTTTCACACATGTTACCTCAATAATTCTCTTGTACCTCTAAGTCCATCCTGGCATGTGGTTCATGGAGAACCCACCCAAGACCAAATTTTGTTTCCTTAACCCTAAAAATGGAGATACCATATCTGTAACTAGATTTGTAAGGATGAAGTAACACCTACAGCTGGAGCCCTCAAAATAGGAAACAGCCAAAGGGGAGATGGAACAGGCGAATGGAGAGTGGGGGGCAGAAACACTGTCATTACTTTCTACAACAATCATTAAGTTCCTAATCTTACATCCTGCTTCATAGAACATTTTTCTAGAACTGGAGAGAGAAAATAGGATGACTTTCCAAATGTTATATATTCCAAATATAAGGGAGGATAAATGTTCAGCAGGGACTGGCTATAAAACTATTGTGGATGGGATAGAATTTAATACCCTTTCCACTATAGTAGGATTTTCGAAGAGGATTTTTCCTAGGAAAGTAAACCAATATTTATGTCCCTTTCAAAATGACATTTTCAATTGGTATCTATGATGTACTATCCCCAAATACCCTGCCTCATAGTCCTAATGGTTATTTTGATGTTAAAGGAGAACAGAATGACTCAGAGTCTATCTTGAATATTTCAAAACCAGACATTGATGTCAAGGAATGTGGAGAGCTCTCCAATATATCTTGAAACTTACGAGCCCCAGCCTAACATTCCCCCTAAAATAGGTGCTAATAGGTGTTAATAGGTGATTTGATGGCAGAAAACCATTGCATAATTGAATAAATATACTCTAATCATTGTGCAGACACTTGGAAGAAATGAAGAAATACACCTCCTTACTAGTACTAAGATCAATGTTATAAAGAAATAGACAAAGTATGATAGAACAAGAATGCATTCCTTGGGACAGTGAACACCAAAAAAAAAAATGATAGCTTTGATGATTTCTTATAAAGTTGTTTTCAGAAGAAAAAAGTAAGAGTAATCGACAGGAAAGTAAAAAGAAGATTGCCCCGGACGTATTAACAAGCAACATTTCACTCCCTCAGCTCGGTGGCTTCCTCAACGCTCCTTAGAACAAGAGAGCAATCACACAACTTCCATGTGCCGCGGTGTCACGTCCTGAGCCACACCTTCCACGGGCTCCCTCCTCCGTGGCTTTGATATACCTGGTACGGTCTGAAGAAGGGTCAGACTAACTTGTCTTAGAGGAGAACTGCATATTTGGTAAAGAAACCCTGCATAAGCAGCTCATTTCACCTTAATTAGCTCAAGGTGATTTGTCCGAAGTGCTCTGCTTTCTTATCACCACTGTCCAGCCTGCTGTGAGGACGGAGACTTTGAGTCTCTTAACAACGCAGCCTTGGGAACCAGAATTAGGACCTGCAGGTCTTGCATTAGTACTGCCCAAGTTGCTGGAAGAGGGGGTGTCTGGAATGAACTTGCCTTTTCACTAGAATAAGCTATACTGTGCAGCCGGAGAGGGCTAGAAAGTGACCTTTGGCATGTGTTCAATGACTGGACTATGCGCACCTCCTCTGTGAGAAGAAGCTGGGCCTGAGAATGGCCAACACCAGTGCCTCTGCTCTCAGAGAATCTATAGTCTACTCCACTGGCAGAAAAGGGAAGGAAGGTTAGAAGACAAACATAGAAGTGAAGGTTATATCATTGCTTTAGAAATGTATTCATTACTGGTAAGAAATCTGCCCCCCTCTTTTCACTGATTTGTTTGAGACCAATGTTAGTCAACAGGAAATCAGAGTCAGAAAGCTTTGGAGGCCTCCCATTAGCATTTGCTATGTTTCCACCTGGCAGCAGTCCTCAGTGGCCTGGAGTGTTTGTGCAACCAGGAAATAGGAGTGGAGATATCCCCACTGCAGTTTCATCAGTGTCCCATGGAACCTGCAGCTGAGTTGCTACTCCAAGTCTCTGCCAGTGACTTCATTTGCACACTGTTCTCACTCAGGCTGTCACAGGAAAGCATCTCTTTGAAAGTGCTGCAGACATTATGTGTGAAAAAATAAGGGCAATATAAATAGCTTTTCACTTCTAATTGCAACCTGCCACTCACATTTTGCTTCCTGAGAGCTCTGAAAATGGACCAGCCCAGCAGCCCTGGAACTGTGAGTCAGTGTCTACCACTGAGGGTGAGCCAAGATGGAGAGAGAACAGTAGGAGACCTAGAAGGCCATTTCAGGCTTGAAGGAACACATTTTTGCAGTGTAGAGCTCAGCCAGACAAACAGGGGGTGGTTTCCTGGGCTACCTGATAAATCAGCTCTTTGGTGCATTGCTCACATCTGCTGGCTCTGTGCTGGGCCCTCTGCACTTCGACAGATTTTGACCTCCAGTTCACCTTCCAGTTCGTGAACCTGCAACCAAACCATGACTCAGACCACAGGCTGGCAGCAAGCAAGCCAGGCGGATATTGCGTTTGCCAATTGGCATGATCATTGAAATAGAGCAAAATCATCCAGATGTATCTGCTCTCTTTCTGGCAGTGGTTAAACAGGGCACCCTCTGGGAAAACTGCTTCACCAAGAGTGACTTGGTTGAACTGTGTGAGATCACAAAAGGACTGTAGACTCTGAAGGGTGTGAAAGGCTAATCCATGCAGAGGTGGTAAGCTTCCCCTCCTAAATTACAAAAGCACAATGAGTGCATGTAAGTATAGAGGGAGCATCAGCTACATACAGTACACTGCAAGGATTCAGCCAATACACTATCTAATTGTAAGCTTCTTTCTCCATATTTGGCTGATACTGAAGAAATCAGACCCCGAGTCTGTGTCACACATACGTCACACACAGCCTGCGGCCCTGCTTTGTGGGAGAGTGTCAATAGCTATATAGAGTTACACAAACAAGGATAGCGTTAACAGCCATTCAACAAATGTTTGATGCCTACTGCACACTAGACCCTAGGGTCAGGGATACAGCAGTGAATGAAACAAAAATCTCTCTGTGCTGTGTGAGTGTGCATTCTAATGAGGGGAAACACGATGTAAAACACAGTAAAATACACACTGCTAAATGGTCATAAGCAATTTGGAAAGAAAGCAGCAGGAAAGGGGTAGGGTGTTGATGGACGAGGAGTGTTGGCTTCTTCCCCCAGATATCCGGTGACTCCCCCGGCCTTCTTGACTCAAATGCCACCTTCTCAGTGAGGCCTTCCTGACGACCTTTTACAAGGCAAAGTCCAACGCCCTGACGCATGAACATGCCTACAAGGTCTGCCTTGATCTCCCACGCCCCCACCCCCTCCCTCCACTTCAGCCACACTGTCTCCCTTGTTCTCCGTGTGGGGTGGGGGTGGGGGTGGAGATCAGCCCATGTGCAAGTTCCTTATGGATGGGAGCCCATTACAAAAACCTTCTGGACCCCCTACATAGGAACCTAACACACAGTTCTGTCAGCTGTGTCATGAGGCCATGAAGAGCCCCCTTTAAGTACTCATTAAGGTTTTGTTGTGGTTTTTTTTTTAAGTTTAAAGATTAAAACACCTCAGGAAAAATCGCTTGATTAAAGCAAATCCTAAGCATCATATAATTATACCTGTAAATAATTCCTTATATATTTCTAATAATGTAAGTATTATGATTGTTTTTAAAAAATTAGCCATAATTCCTTAGTATTATCTGACATTCAGGAGCTCATTGCTGCTGATTATTCTTTTTAGGCCATTAAATAGTAGATAAAGAGCAACTGGAAATAAAATAAAATCCTGCTATCTTAAATTTGAGTTGGGAGTACCAGTATCATTCATGTATTTTTTTTTAGGGGAAAAAGGCATGTTCTAAGTTTTTATATTTTTTTACCTATATGCTTTTCTCATACTAAAAATCTTGGTTCTTATATATGTCAGATAAATACTTATATTACTCAGTGCTAGCAGCAATGATAAGATATTGTTATTTTTGAAACTATAAATGCAGTTTCCTTCATTTGCTGTTTTTTTAATTTTCTCATTAGGTATATATATTCCATGAAGGATGTACAAACATTGAATAATTGTTGAATTCAACTGTTGAAAAGTCACTGGGAATAATTCTTGTGTTGTATGCCCCCAACTTGGTATACAGTTCACTTCATATGTTTCCATTTGTGTCAAAGTTTTAGCAATTGCTTTGTTTTATCTCTTCTATTTAAACATATTTTAAAATCATGAGGCATGTAAATGTTTTATGTGACTCTGCAATTGAAACAACTAAACAAAGTGCATTCCGAGAGTCTAACTTTCATTGCTGTGCTCTCCTCCTGTGCATAGCTACTTTTATTAGTTTTTGTTGTATCCTGTCAATATTTCTTTTTAAAAATATAAGCAAATGTATGTGTGTACATGTCTTCATATTTGCCCTCCTCTCTTGCTCAAAAAATGTTCTACACTACACATTGTCTGTGCCTTGGATCATCATACTGTGAGGCCCAATCTCCAGAACATATTATAGAGCTCTTGCCCATTCCTTTTTGATCAGCATGATTACGTGGCTGTGTGTTGGTACGTAAATATGCACTGGTGTCCCATTGTGTGTAGATACTATAAATGTGCAAAGGCGATACTTTTTCAGAGGACTTCCTGAGCCATGAAATCCAGTCAAATACTTTTCCCATCCTTTCAGCATTTATCACACGACCTGTACATAGTCACTGACATTGATTCAATAATTTTTAAAATCCTATTTTCAAGATAGGTTTTTTATTTGTCGTTAGGCTCCCTGAAGGCAGGTAGTACATCATATCTGTCATTCCTTACGTTATCTTCACTAAGTCTTTCTTGATCTTTGATTTAGTTATTCCCCTTCTCCTTTCTCTGGCAGAGGAAAGAAGGAGAGCAAAGTCACAGAAGCCGGCTGTGGGAGTGTATGTGGGCCCAGAGCGTAGCCCTGGCCGCAGGGAGCCTAGATGCTGCTGTGGGAGAGGGAACTGATGTGTTCCCACTTAGCAAGTAAAGGGAAGGCAGATCTCATCCAGTACAAGAAAAGTCCTCCTTGGTGGCCCAACATCAAGCAAGAATGAATGAATACATTGAGAGCTGACCCTCTCCAAGATCTAAAAGTGCTGAAAGTGAAAATGAGGACAGAGGTAGGGACTATCTGATATGAAATTCCAGGACAATAAGGCGGAGAGTTGGGAGCTGTCAATACCCCGTGATGACCCAGACAAACTCCTACCCTGGATTCTGGTTTCTGGGTTTGTTTTCTACTCTTGTCCAGGGCAGTCTGTTTAGCTTCATGCGATCTTTTTTTCTATGTCTTTGTTCCCTATTCTTTCTCATCCTCTTCCAGTGGGCATTGGGGTCTTGTTCTTTAGTTATTCTCATATGTCTGCTGCCTAAAAAAAGAAGGGAAGGGACTAAAATAGCCCAGCAGACAACTTGATCTTAACATTTCTTTGCACCATCTTCAGTTCCTGATCTGACTAGATGTCATGCCTTGCCTCTGTATATTTAATCTCTTCTCATCGCTCTCTCCCTAAACTTGGCCACCCTCAGGTTTGTTCATGATGAAGCTGTCAAGACAGCCATGGCTACTGAAGAGATTGGGGTGAGGGATGGTAGAAACAGACCAAAGATGAAGCCCCATACGAACACCACACAACACCTGTAGGGGAAACGAGATGACCAGCGCAAGCACCAGCTTTGACTTGAAGAAAGCACGGAGAGACATCCTGTAACATCGTGCACCGGGGGAAGTGCAGGAGAGGGCCTGTGATAATCTTTTTCACATCTCACATCTATAATTCTGTAATTTACAACTGCAAACAAGTTTAGACTCCAGGAATTTGGCAGCCACAGACGCTTTCAGAGCCAATAATCTGGCACAAGAAGGTTAATTCTTGCTTGTGAAGTCTGCTCTTGGCTTTGGCTACATGTGCAAGGGCTGGGGGCACAGTGAAATTATTAAGAACCGTTTCATGAATCTCTCGGTGTGTTTAATGTAAGAACACTTCCTTCTGAGCCAAAGCTTCTGTGTCTATCAGGTTACCAACCATCTGCATAATTTAAGTGTGAGACGCCTATGCAAATGGTGAGGGCAAAGAATGAATTACTGAGGCAACTCTGGGTTCTGCTATGTGGGGTTGGGACTCAGAGCTAAACTATTAGAGAACTGAAGGGTGAGCGAGGAGGGAATGGTTCTTATTTCAACGTTGTTGAGAAAATCTTATAAAGACAAAGTAAAGCAGATAGTCTTCATAATGTGTGACTGCATAAATTTGCCAGGCTGGGTAGACACTCGTTTTATTCCTTTCTATCTCTGTGATTTTCATGTATGTTGAGCATTTATCTTTCCCTTGGCCATCAAACATTTTCAATTTTTCACACACCTCTTTTCCATCAGAGAGCAGAAGCGTCTACCTCGCTACAAAGTGGCCGAGTGATAGGCATGCTTTTCTATTCTTAGAGGGGGCTGGAGGCTTCAGCGACCTGGTAACTAGGATATGGTACAAAGGTTTGTTTAGCTCCCTATGTGCCAAAATAACTCAGGGAAATATAGACACAGCTCTCCCCATCTTTTGAATTTTAAAATCACTAATGTAAAATCTAATTATCTTGTCTCCCCAATGCCCACACTCTTTAGCTTCCATTCACATAGCAAGGTCAGAGCTGCCACCGATAGTTATGTGTTTGATGGGCTATACAAAATCACTTGATGGGCTGGGTGAGTGGAGACTGAAATCAAGCCCACAGTCTGCTCTGCAAGCCTGGGACCTGCAAGGCTGAGTCATACACACACACACACACACACACACACACACACACACTTTCCCCTCCAGCCTCCTTCTGCTCATTTTTTGCTGAGTGTCACCTTCGAGAGAAGGGCTGCATCTGCCCACAGAGGGGATGGGGCCCAGAGGGTGGCCTTTCTCCAGTTCCCACAAAGTTTCAGTCAAGGCTGACAGCCAACCCTGAGCTTCATGCTTCAGGAAAAGCACCCCATGGACAATTTTAAACGTGCTAATAAAGAAAGTATACCAGGCCCGAAGCCCATCTTTACCAACCTGATTCTGCTTCTCTAGTATGGGTTGTAGAAAATTCATGAAATAAGCCCTCTTTCCAGATCATCAGCAAACCATTCAGATGCTAGGAAAATAGCTATTTGTAAGAAAGTACAGGAAGAATTGTTTGTAGACACTGGATATATTGATTCACAGTATGGAAAGAGGCTTAACCTTTCTTAAAAATCTCTTATTTTCACAAGGCTTTGCTTACAGCAATTTAACTCTTTCTAACAGCTGAGTAGGCTGAAGGGGAGGAGCTAATTGTCTTAATTTTTCAAAATGGGAACAGAGGAGCAGAGGGGACAGCTCCCCTCCTCTGGGCTGTACGGAGAATCGACGGATCCTTTCTGGCTGCAGGTCTGCCTCTGTCCCTTGGCTACTGCTACGGTCAACTCTGGACTACAGGAGTGAGCGAGCAGTCAGCGGAGCCCCCTCAGAGACTGACCCCTTGGCCGTCTCTTCTGCGTTTTGACACCCCTACACCAACTCTTTGGCTCCTTTCTGCATCCTGGCAATATCAACCTCCAGTTTCTTCTTCTGGCTGAGAACCCTCATGTTCTAAGGAAAAGTAGTACTCTCACTAGACAAGTTGAGACCAGGGATGCAGAAGCAAGTTTGTCTGCTCAGGACATGCAATGGGAGTGGACTCGGGCCAGGAATGAGTTTTATTCTAGTCAGCCATACTCAGTTAAGCAATGCTTCCAACCCCAGGAGGCACATTAGAAAACCCTCCTCTGACATCAAAGGTCTATTTGAATGGAGGGGATTTCAGCTACAGCTCAGCATTAAAGAGATGGAAGCTTGAAGCAGGAAGTGCAGATGGATCTGGATAACCTAAAAGCCCCAACGTGTGTTTGGTTTTCAACTTGTTGAGGAATGTTTTTCTGCTTTTTGATGTGGTAGAAGCAAGTGTCCCAGAGCAGAAGTCAGGGTCAGTAGCAGACACTTGGGGAGTAGGGGTGTTGGGAAATACATCAGTTTCCAGCATGCTGCTCGAGATAAAAAATAAAAAGCTCCTCTTTATGTACCACCCTTCTAGCTGACTTGGCAGTGAGGTGGGAGAGAGGTTTGGATGAGCGTCATCCCCCAGCACTTAGAAGCCCCCAGCACATCGGAGGATCCTTTGTGCTCTGCGGCTGGTCCTACCTACTTCTTTTCTTCCTGGGTTGTGACACTAGAGGCTGGAGCCCCTGTTGCTGCTGTTCAGTCCATGTTTGAAGCACAGCTTTTCTGAGGGTGTGAAACCTTAACGTAGAGAGGGTAGATAAAAGGCACAGGCTGCCTATTTTTTATTTCTCCTCATTGTCCTTTCACTTCTCTCTAGCTAGTGCCTCTCTCAGTGGCAGGACTGAGCCTCAGAAATAGGAAGAAAGATATTCCAACCACACAGGTTCTACCCTGCTTCTTGGACGGCATGAACCATCTTCATCAAGACAGCCATCCTCTGTCCTTACAGAGAGCAGGGTTCTGTGCATGCTCCCAGGTTTTCCCCTTGTAAGGGTGCATCTGGGGAAGAGGAGATAAGTATTTTCCTGGAATATTTTCTGGATGCCCACGGCCCAGAAGTCTTTCTTTCTAAAGGAAGGTGCAACTATCAATGCTGATTTGTCTACACATGGAATCATTTAAAATCTGCTAGGATGATAATGGTTAAAACCTTTTCAAGCTGAACGACTCTTTAATTGGTTCTTTGTGGGAGGAAGGGTGTTACGGGGTATTGTGCAAAAGGGCAATCTAGATTGTCACAGCCTGGGTTTGCAAAATGACACATGTAATCAGTCAAGGGTAAGTATGACTTTGTACGTTTATTCTAAGGCTAGAGGTCTGGAAATGCAGAAGAGGTAAAGAAGGCTCCATAAAAGGTTAGCTATGTTACCAAAAGATCGATAGCATTTCAAGGTGTCTGCATAGTTAAGCTGGGGAGAGGTCCTTATGAGCAATGTAATATCACCTAGATAATGCCAGTCAAAGGGGAGTCTGTCCCAGAAGCAGCACTTGAAAAGTCATTTGCTTCCTGGGTCCCACTGCAGAGATTCTGACTCAGTAGGTCTGGGATGAGATCTGAGAGTTTGTATTTTTGCAGTAATTTCACTTAATCACCTAAAGTTTCAGGAACTCTACTTAGAGACCAGGCTTCTACTGCCTCATCATCTTTTGCTTTCTCAAACCCATCTCCTCCTTTCTATTACTGTTTTTGCTCTGGATGATGTCCTCATCTGTCCCTAGGCTAGTTATTTTTCATCATTTTTTTGACCCATTGGTGCATTATCAGTTATAATGTACATGGCAAAGGATTTGTTACTAATAGCTATTAAGTACTACCGATAGTGGATGGTTTACTTTTTAAAAATTCAATATTTTACTTTATGAAAATCCCACTCATTCCATATAGATACGCTTTCTTGAGAGAGAAAGAAAATGTTGACATGAATTAGCCTGCTGGGAGTTATGCATAACCTACAGCCTATTTGTTCTGTACTACATGGTATCCAAACAGTATTATGTCGTGTATACAGACACAACAGTCAAACTATAGGCACAAATTAAATGCAATGCCTGCAGCTCGTACATCTCTGGTTATACACTCTCTTACTGCAGTATTTTTCAATACTGGCATTCTGGGAGGGGCAATTCTTTGTGATAGGGGATAATCTTGCACCAGAAGGAGTATTAGCATCTCTGGACCCTGCCCACTATATGTCAGTGGTACTTCCCAGCCCCTGTGGCAACCAAAATAATCACAGCCCTTCCAAATACCCCAGAGCATGCGAGTTCTGCCCTTGGTTGTTTTAATGCATCCTTCACGGCAATCCTCAGAGCAAACTTCTTAAAATGCAAATCCGATCATTTCAGTCTCAGTTACTTAAAATTCTTCACGGGATCCCCACGAGCTGTAAGATAGAATTCAAACTCTATTAGTCTCAGACTCAGGGTTTTTGGTGATCTGGCTCTCCCTGCCTCTTAGCATTATTTCTGCTGATCTCTCCTACTCCGCACCCCACCATGCTCTAGTGAGTGTATCGATTTCCCTAATATCCCAAATTCCCTCTTCCCCCATGCCTCTGGCCCTTGACTTTTCTCTACCTGGCTGATTTCTTCCATGTTCTTCATGACTCAGCTTCACCATATTGTGCATCTGCCTTCGTCTGGGATTGTCAGGAAGACTGTCTGCAGGGAAGCGCTTGTTCTGTCATCACCCTTACAGCCGTGTGCTATGGGTCTTCACTTCTTTAGGACAGTGGAGACATTCTGTGTCTATATCATGTACACGTGTCCAGGTTAAAGTGGCTGCCCTAAAAATGATTGTTGAACGAACCCATTTCTTATACACATTTGTCCTAGCCACCTGGATTCTCCTGATGAAATGGCAAAGGATCTAAGAATTCTTGCTTCGTATCACTTACATAACCTTCCCTGAGAAGTCAGAATCCTGCAGCTCATCAGATTGTCTGAAGATGCTCAGAAGAGTCAGAAATCTCCTGGCTGTGAGTCAGGAGCATCTTTAAAAATCCTGGGATGTCTCAAGGGACCAGGAGAGGCAGGCAAGTGGCTCTGAGACGCTAAGGGGTGTTCATCTCTCTCTTCCCAGCGCCCTGGCTGTGAGTGTCCTGATAGTCAATTCTTTCAGACTTAGTGTAATGGGTCAAATTGTGTCCCGTCCAAAAAAGTTTGAATTCCTAATCCCAGTACCTCAGTGATCTTATGCAGAAATAGGGTTAACATACATTACATACATAGATATGTATATATATATATATATATTAATATATATAATACAATATATAGTATAATATATGCAGTACATATAATACATACAATAAAATGCACAAATCTTAGTATACATATATAGCTTGATGAATTTTGGCATGTAACCATCACCCAGATCAAGATACCGAACACTCTGTTTTTTTTTAAATAACAGGGTCTTTACATAGGTAATCAAGTTAAAATGAGCCATTAAGGATGATCCTAATCCAATATGACTGATGTCCTTATTAAAGGAGGAAATCTAGACAGAAACATAATCACAAAAGGCAGATGATGTTAAGACACACAGAGAGAATGTCACGTGGAGGTGGAGGACTGGAGTGATGCATCCATAAGCTAAGGAACACCAAAGATTGCCAGAACAAGCTAGGAAAGACAAGGAAGGATTCACCTATGAGAACCAGAGGGATCAGGGTCCTGCCAACAATTTGATTTCAGATTTCTAGCCTTCAGAACTAAGAATAAATTTGTTGTCTGACATCACACAGTTTACGGTACTTCGTTACAGCAGCACAAGGGAACTGATACACTTGGGAATGAATGAAACATGTGCCCACCGCTCTGGTGCCACAGGCACTCTCTGTGCCTCACATTCACACCAAGGCTTGATGTGGCAGCTGTGTGGTCCGAGGCTGATGCATGTGTGGACACTGCTGCCTTCACGCAGCTGACGCAGCAAATGGGAAGAGTTTATGGGCTCCACCTGGGTATGGAAAAGATTCTCTCCGTGGCTTTCAGGAGCTCTTCCTCCACCAGCCTGTGCCCCTATTCTGCCTGCTCTTGCAAGGACCCCAGACTAGAGAAGAGCTGCGCCACTCAGCCACAGCTGCCTGCTCCTTCGGGCACTGTTCATCTGTGTGCTGTCATCTACCACCCCCGAAGGTCTTATGAAAGTACGGGCCTGGGGTGCAGATCCCTGAGATCACTGGCACACAGCACACGTGCATAAGCTCCACCAATGTGAAAAGAAGCATGTTCCCTGTCTCTTGAAGGATTAAACTGCTGTCTTCACTTTTATTGCTCAACACAATCTGTCACTTGGTGTGCTTCCATAAGCAGAGGCCCTCCCATCCCATATTACAACTGGAGAATACCTTGATTTGAATCTGAAGCTGGCCCAGGAATTTGGTTGCCTCTGACACCTGGCAGATAGCACAGCCAAGCTGGAGTTCCTTCTCACTGAGGTCCCCTTCCATGCTCTTCTTCACCTGCACTGTCTCAATTCTGCTTCTAGTTTCAGAATCCAGACTACACTGCAGGGAGTCAATAGCACATGGCTGGTTCCTCCTAATTTTAAAATAACTTTCATAGGAAAGAATCATGCACCCAAATTAAGAAAGGTTACCTGCTGTGTACACAACACTTTAGGAAACAGGAAAAAATTAAAATTCAAGAAAAACCCTGGGCAATCCACAAAATTAGTTTAAAGAGTTTTCATTTAAAAATCATAAAGATTGAAGGGTTAGGTTAGAGCATATTTGTTTTAATCATAGCAGACTAAGATTCCCAGGCCAATTTCCCAGAAGAATCAAGGAAAGTTCCACAATATTTTTTGAGGTTCCTGTAGGGCAGGCTTAGCATTATCTGACTCCATAAAAGACAATCTAGGGCAAACGACCTGGATTTCCTGGAATGGCTAAGGTTGAAGGAACAACGCTCTTCCAGACAGCCATAATATTCGAACTATTTTCCATGGCGAAACAGGTTTGAACAAAGCAAGAGACGCCAGGTTGGGACAGGTGTTGAGCCCCAGCAATACTGATCTACAGGTGTTTATCATTGGCCTTTAGTTGCTTAACTCTCCCAGAATAACTTGGTTATCTTGCTCTAGGAGTGGAGGTTAGTACCAAGGACAGGCTGAGAAAACCACCTGCTATGTGATATTGAATTATATCAATTTTCCTTCATAGCTCTGTGCTGAAACCATATTTGCCGTGACAGAAACTTAGACAACAGATGTGTGTTCAAGAAGGCAATGAAAAAAATGGGGGAACCTACAACAGTCGTTTCTCAGCCTTCTCACAGTTAATTTGGGGCCTTGTGACTGAATTGTGGCCAATGGACTATGGAGTAGAAGGATTTACAGCCTGCCCCTGCAGCGTTTTTACCTGTGAGATGCTGCACTCCCTTTCCTCCTTCTATGGCAGACTTGGTGGCCACACAGGGAAGATCATGTCATCACAAGACAGAAGAAACCCTGTTCTTGAATGACTTTGGAGAACAGTGGTCCATTCTCCAACCCACCCCATATTTGACTGACGTTATGAAAAAATAAACTTTGGTAGTTTTAAGCCACTGAGATTTTGGTGGTTTTAAGTCAGGACAGTTTAACTGCTGTAACTAACGCATGCCCTGTTAAGCTTGCTCCATAAAACAGGGCCTAGTGGCTGAACAGATAAGACAGAGGAAGGAAGAACTTTTCTATTCTTCTACCTCATAGAGCCTGTCAGCACAAACAGCAAAAATATATTCATCTTGGGTCAGCATTAGGTTCCACAGTGAACTATCATTGAGCCTGTGTCCTGAGCTCAAGGCCCCTCAGGAAGGCATACGGCCTGCAGAGGAGGAGTGTGGTCAGTTTCCAACTGGGTGGCAGGAGTAAAGGGGCCACTTTTTATGACCATGTTTCTCCCTATTGGTGAGGTGGTCTCAGAAGTAATTACAGAAATGTAAGGGAAGTAACTCTTTCTAGTTCCAGACCCCAGAATTAGCACCTCTCTTCTGCTAACCTGATGTCCCAGGCCCCCATAAGCTGAGGCTAGCTTCTCATGCCTAACCTGAGGTCCTGGGCTTTTGTTCAGTTACCAGATCAGAATCCTATAGGGATGCTAGTATGCAAACTTAATAGAGACTGAATGTGACCCAGCCCCCACGCCCAAATTCATAGGTTGAAGCCCTAGCCCCTAGTACTTCAGAATGTGACTGTATTTGGTTAGAAACAGGGTCTTTTAAATAAGCAATTAAGGTAAAATGAGGCCGTTAAGGTGGGTCTAACTGGCGTCCTTATAAAAAAAAGGAAATTTAGACTCACAAAGAGACACCAGGAATATATGCCCAGAAGAAAGACCACGTGAGGAGACAGCACAGAGGTGGCCACTGCAAGCCAAGGAGGGAGACTCAGAAGCGACCAAACTCTGCCAACACCTTGATCTTGGCCTTCCAGCCTTGAGAATTGTGAGAAAAGAAGTTTCTGTTGTTTAACGCACCATTACAGCAGCCTGAGCGGACTAATACAGGGCATGCACACTCAACAGCCCTGGAAACTGTGAAACACTTCTCTATTTTATATTGGGCAAACTCTCATTTTTGCCACGGCTGATTCTTCTCATTCAGAAGCACTAAAGCATCCCTAGTTTGGGGTCAAAATCCCCTGTACAGAGATACAGTCTACTAAGCAAACAAACAATGTTTCAAACTGTACTTTTTCCTCAGTTGCTGATGAAACTTTATGAGTGCCTGCAGACAAGTAGACGGGATTGTGGTTTAAGAGGCTTGAATATGATACAGACTTAGAAAAAGGCCACTAGACAATCAACACATTTTGTGCAGAGTCAAGACATCTTTAAAATGAAAACTCCCCCAAGTATGTTTTTATGAAAAACGAAACACTCAAAGGCCAGGTCAATACACTAAGAAGTTCCTTTCTTTTCGTGAAATGTGAAATACTGTTTGAGAAAAGAAACCAGATGCAAAACAAAACAGAACAAGTCAGTATAAAAACTTAAAACTTGAAATAACTAATGGCTTTAAATGGATATTCAATAGGTCATTTTTTCTCTTGCAATATTGCTTATCTATAACAGAGATATGTAAGATTTTTTTCTTAATTCTAATACATATGATTCAGCTTTAAAATGATTAAAAGGTATTTTGCTAACTAAATACCATGTCTGTGTTTGAGATCCTACCTCTTAAAAACACTGAAATATTTTTTTTTTTAATGAGAAAGGTTAAAACAAATTCTTCTGGGAGCAACTTGGATAACAAAAGAAATTAAGTCACATGCAAAGTTCACATCACTGCATTCAGAGGAGCAGACCACATGGAAAGAGAAGATGATGGGCTATTACCACACACCTGAGGCTACAGGCCAGTGATGGGCAAACTACGGGCTGTGGGTCAAATCCAGCCATTCCCATTTGATTTCCTATTGGCTATGGATGCTTTCGTTGAGTAGAGCTAGAGACCCTATTACCTGCAAAGCCAAAAATATTTACTATTCATGGGGTTCAGGACATACTACCTCAAAACATAGCTCTTTAACACATTAAATATCTTAAGCTCAAGAAGTTTGAGGAAATGATAGAAGCAAGAAATTCACTCTCAGCTCTCCCCACCTCCTTTGCCCTTCATCCCTGAAAGCAGGAGATAAATCTCCCATGTGAATGGTACCCTCCCTGTGCCAGGAGGAAGGAAGAAATCCTTATCACCAGAGACAGGAAATTTAGGGTGAGAAGCCTGTACAAACAAACCTTGTTAATTCTTCACCACTTATTACTCCTGGCCCAAACCTCTCTGCTCTATTGATTCTTCACAAACATACTGTTTGTTTATCTAAAAGATAATAAAAGCTTCCTGCCTTGGACACGTCTTTAGTCTTCTGATGACTCCTATGTACATGAAAACATTTCATAAAATGTGTATGCTTTACTCCTGTTAATCTGTCTGAAGTCAGTTTAATTATTAGGTTCAGCCAGAGACCCAAAGAGGGTAGAGGAGAATTTATCCTCCTCTACACTATCTGATGCTACACAGAAAAAGTTAGCCCAACCCTTCTACAAGCCATCAAACCAAAGCAGACAAATACATGTTGACAATGTAAGGAATTCAGTGCCTCATTCCCCAAAAGTCCTTGCACAGCACCAAACTGGTGTATCTAGGGAGAGGAGCATACCCCCAGGCTCTGGGCAAGTGAGAAGACCTCACACATTTCAGCATTTCCTTGAAGACTCTGAGTAAGGGAAGGGATGTAGTCAGTGGTCCTGAAGGTTCAGGATATACCTAACCAACTTGTCAACCCCATTTTGGTACCTAACCAACTTGTCTACCCGATTTTGGTTTGGCAATAGAACTTGATTTACGTGACAATTACGGCCACCAGTTGGCCGTCCAGTTTCCTGCTGGTGCACTCCTCCTTTCGTGGTCTAGGATAGAGGATCACACTCAGCAAACCACAATGGTTCCCCTCCTTGTGATGCCTGGGTTCTTGTTCGTGGAGTCGAAGGATGAACTTCGTGAATGAGCAAGGTAAGAGATTTACAGAGAAAGTTTTATTCAGGAGAAGAGAAAGTATGTGACTCCCCACAGGTGCCGAGAGGGGCAAGGCTGCCACCTGGGGTCTCCGTGTGTAGGGTTTTATGCCTGTTGCAGTGGAAGCTGTTAGTTTCCTATAGGTTCAGCCAGAATGCGAATTATATTTTAACCTACCTCAGTAAAGGTTACCGGGTTACCCTATTGTAAACTAATGTGCCTGCGTGTTTATGGTCAGCAAGCTGTTCCATCCACATCACTGGGTCCCGTGGGGTGGGGGGCACATTGTTACAGTGTTTCAACCTCAAGCCCCCTGTTGTTCCTCTACATTCCCAAAGCCTCAGTAAAACTTCGTACTTTTCCAGGGCCCACACAGTACTCCACTGGGCAAGAGTTACCCCTGCTGCTTCCCTATCTCACTTCCATCAGCGATTGCGCTCTCACCTCCCTACCTCTATCTATGCTAATGACAACAATTGCAAAAATAACTTTTTTCTGATGCTAGCCCTATCAACCTATAAAAGATTAGGAAACCCTGACTAGAAAAGCAGGTACAGTATCTGGCCAATATTAAGTTGCTCAAATATCTGTTGAACAAGTAGTGAAGCGCACAACACACATACCAGCTGCTCATACTTCTCACCACCCACAAGCCCCTGGCTCACTCAGGATTAGTCCTGAGCCAGCTTGGCAGCAGAGAACGAGTTGAGTGGATTTCCCAGGGTGCAGCACCGTCAACGTTTTGCCTATGCCTCTGAGTTTCTTTTCTGTTTTTGTGGTCCCTTTGATTTCCTGGGTCCTGCAGGGATACAGGCCAGACATAGGGCTTCGCCTCCAGCTTCCGTGTCCTGGACCTCAGTGGCTAGAACCACTGCTCTGGCTTTAATTGGTGCCACAGTTCTAAAAAGATCCTATCTGGCTGCCCATCACGTTTTTCCTTCACTGCCCCTGCCTTTATCAAATCAACACACATCTGTGTCCTCACGACCTTCACAGGGCCCTTTGCTCCTCTCCTTTCAGCCGTAGCCTGTACTTCCTTCTGTGATCTTATTGTTTCAACCTCCCTCAGATCTGCTAAAGTATGAGTAGCCTCACTTATGGGTTGCTCTAAGTGGGGGGCAAGAATAGTCACTAGGGACCCAAAGAGGGATGGGGGAGCTGTAAACAGCACCAGGTTTCTCATTCTTATGGTGAACAACAGCTCATCAGGACCCCGGGGGTCCATATTATAGATGACATTTTTTATGCCCAACTCCTGTAACACCTGCAGGAGCTCTGCATACGTTTTCCATCTAGTGGGTAAGTATAGTAGATCACCCTGATTAGGCCAAACTGCCCTGATGGCTGCTGTCAGCCAATCCAGAAGTGCCTGATTCACTGAAGTGTGATGGGCACTTTGCAATCACTGCCGGAGGTAAGGGTGAGTCATCAGGGAAGCCAGTCTACCCGTTGTAGTACTTGACACAACAATGTTTTCCACCCCCATATCCCAGAGATGCCAAAGCCATGTAAGCAGAGGTTCCGATGGCTTCTGCCAATACTGGACACTCGTGTCCATTAGCTCATCCTGGGTACAGGGGCAGAGCATGGAGTGCTCCACAACCTGGGGAGGGGACAGCTCCTCCCCCTGAGGACTTGTTGTGTTTTTACTTTCTTAATTACAACCGGGCAGGCCTTTAATACAGGAGAGGCTAGTGCCTTGGGTGGTGGCCTCAGCAACAGATCAGCCCTCAGCCCCACCCCCTCATCCTCTCCCAACATCTCCTCTACCATCTCTGGGGCTGAAGTCACCGCTCTTTCCTCCCCCTCCCCACAGCCTCCTGCAACACAGATTCTTCTGCCGTCTCTGCCTGGCTGCTGCTAATGTATCTTCCAGAAGCTTGACCTGTCTTCTCAATAACTGTCTCTCTTTCTTAAGGGCATCCCATAGGTCATCGCCCAGCTTCTCCAAGCAATGCCAAATTGCATCTCTCTCCTTGGTAACCCCTTCCACTACTTCAAGAAAAAACAACCCCACAAGTCCTACCACCAGAACACCGCTCAGGGTCCCTAAACAGTCTCCTCTCTCACGGAGGGCTGATTCCACTGCTTCTGGTGTGTCCTCCCCTCCCCCATTCTGGGATAGGGGCCCCCTCATCTAGGAGGCTCTTTACTCTAGACCAATTTCCCAAGTGGAAGCCCCACCGATGGGGAGTCCCCATGTGAAGCTGCATCGTCCTCAGGTTGGTCCCCACCGTCCACAGGGGCCTTTCTGGGTATCTCCCCACCATCTCTAGGGGCAGCCTGCCCAAGCATTGCACCCATGAAGACAGATGTAGGGTTCAGAGGTCCTGCCGACTACCGCAAGGTGTAACTCTGGGGGGAAAATGTGTTCCCAGCCCAGGGCAAATAAATCAGGGAAACCTGTGAAGCCAAAATCAGTCAAAGGGAAAAATAAAGTGGGGAAACGCACTTCTTGTTTACAGGAAGCCACCTACTCTTGCTTCTCCATCTCTCTCCCCATCCTGGCTGGGTTAAGGAAGGAACAGCTTCTTCCCGCCCCTTGTGAACAACTGCCGATATGGAGATGGACTAAGGCCAGGAGACAGATTCTGGAAATATTTCAGTTTTACCCACAACAATGTTTTCTTGCAATAAAGTAAGCTAGACAAAAACATGTTTTCAGATTGTTGCAAATCTCAAAAATATTTTTCAGTGTATTTACTGAAAAAAATCCACATGTAAGTGGACGTGTGCCGTTCAAAGCCCTGTTGTTGAAGGGCCAGCTGTACTTCCCACTGGTGTTCTACTCAGTTTCTGTAAGATCCTTTCTCCCCGAGCCCTGATGTCAGATTAAATCATCAGATTAAAGCCAGGCTTTCTGATACATTCTAAACTCACACAGAAAGAGTCTGGGTCACTATTTGTGATATTTTGTGAGATATGCTCATCATTCCTTTATGGATGTACTTATTACAGTTATTACGAATAGCT
Source organism: Smutsia gigantea (assembly GCA_032199065.1). Taxonomy (NCBI): domain Eukaryota; kingdom Metazoa; phylum Chordata; class Mammalia; order Pholidota; family Manidae; genus Smutsia; species Smutsia gigantea. Next base: position 226,178 of record JAVSCE010010395.1, read on the forward strand.
CACGCCCGCCTCTTCTTTTTCAGCCACTTCACAGCTCCTGCCTAGTTTGGGCTCATCCTTCTTCCAATCCTAGTTGTTTGGATCTCTGACTTCCTTTGCACTAAGATTATTATAATTGGTGAACTGCTCTAAGACATTCAGGTGTACCTGAAGAGGTGCAGACTCTCTGAGGATTCATTTTTCCTCAGCTAGGTTTATTAATAGTCACAAGTTTGACGTTACCTGAAATGAGTTTTTTTTTTTTTAACTGCACAAGGAGACATTCATTTTTGTTCCTAATGGAAGCAAGCAGGGCAAATTTCAGGGCCAACTTTTCTGTCCTTCATCGAAAAATTATTTTAGACCTGACTTTGAGCCTCTTAAGTAGAGCAGAATTCATCACCACAGTCAGTCCTTGATGCAAAAGTGCTGGTGAGTGAGAAGAAAGCTAACTCAAAGTACACAGAGGGCCAAATGTGGCTTGCCATCCTTATTAACAAAATGACCCCTATGGGAATTTTGTCTGAATATGGGCTATGGGAAAGAGACCAGGTCAACGCAATGTATTAATAGGGTTTTTTTAAATTGTTTTAACAAATACGTTGGAGGCAAGTTGCCAGTTGAACCTCAGACTCAAATGATTTTTCTTGCTGGCATATCCCATTGACTTATTGGAACAGATCAGATAGATAATATAATCACAGTTAATGTATTTATAATTGTGCTTTTGATCTACAGAGTGTGAAACACTTTGCCAACATCAGCTTCCTGATCTTTCTCACCCCCTTCTGTAGAATGTACGGGGCTGCTTTTATCCCCTCACTTCACTCAGAAACTACGAAGTAGAAAATCTAAAGTCATCAGCTTGTTATGATGAAGCTAAGAAAAGATCCTGCAGCCTGTGAGTCCCGTCTAATTCTGTTTCCTGACTCTTAAAGCTCAGCTGCCTCAGGAGGCATTCAGTAAGCAGCTTAGCTCTTGACTTCCCCTCTCTCCAAACAAATGGCTACAAGTACAGACAGAGGGGATGTGAGAATTTCACTCTCATCAGGCATCAATCTTAATGAACAGCATCAAATTGTTTAGTCCCTTTCCTGTACTGTTAATCATTAATACTTTCTTGAATGCCCAGTAAAAAGGTTTGTTCTAGGGCGACAAACACCATACACATGTAAGTAGTACATATAATTACACCTTTTTGGTGTGTTATCTTGAGTCGTGTATGAGAGTAGAAGCTGCTCAAATATAAGAAAACTATAGACTCACAGCAACTGTATAGAGGTATTCCTTTATATTAATAGTGGTGAGCTTACTAGAAAGATTCTAATTTCGTGTTAGACCAGCTAAGTTTCTTCGGTAATGTTCCACAAGGATCATAAAAAGCAGCCAAACACAGTGTGTTCCATTTAGTCAATGATCAGACATATGCAAATGTTGCTTATGAAAATAATCTTAAATACCTAAAAATTTCTATTTTTCATCTTTCTATGGAAGCTTGCTTTCAAGTTCTGCTTTAGCTTCCAAGAGTTCAAGCTGTAAATAAAGAATCTTGCTTTCACTACATTCGAGACCTCCCTGAAATACATAAATACAAAGCATTAAATTAAGTCCATTTTTTGGACAAAAGGTGTTGTTGTTTTTCTTTCTCTCAAAATGTATGTCACTAATGTAGCAATCTTTAGAGTTGCTGGGAGAGATCCAGGTTCAAATCAAGTCCCTGAAGACTAGAACAGGATAGAGACAAGCAATTATACTTTGTTCGTCACTTACAGATCTGACCTTCTTAGGGCTTCCAGCTATAGTTCAAGAACTAGGATCCTAAAGCATTTTTCAAAATAGAAAATTTCACTATTGTCTGTGACTATATTTAAAATTCAAAATTTATTACTCATGAGGTTTCCTAATGTATTCCATCTTCAGGGAGAATCAATGAAAGTATCAAAATCAGAACGGCTACCTGGAATCTTTTATTTAATTCTGGGCATCACACAGAGAAGAAATAAAGTTGAAAGCATTCAGAAAGCAAGAAATGGGAGAGTGCCCAAATATTGGCATGTGAAGAACAATAAAAGGAATTTAGGAATGTACTTGACACCTAACACTCAGTGTGAGCTGTTATCACCATAATCATTACTCCTATTTCAAATGGGTTGCTCTGACAGGGAAATCTCCTGCCCCTTTAAATCTTTAAACATAGGCAAGGTAATGACTGCCGGGGATGTTATAAAGGTGATCCAAGTTTAAAAGTGTAGGTTTGATTAAATCTTTAAAGCCTGCTCCAAAGGTAAATTTTATATAGAAGAAGAAATAAACAAACTACACTTGGAGGATACTGAGGAGGATGTTTATAAAGGATGCAGGGTTGGCAACTGTCTATTGGCCACTTAACAACTGGCAGGTGGTCCTGAGGGCAGGAGTAATTTTTATAGCCTCCTCAGAGGGGTGCTTAGCACATACCACCCAAAGTAAAAAGTAAAACTGAGTAGCAATTTCACAATAAAAACAAAGGGTTAGGAATTTTAATATGGCTTAAGGCCTCGCTGCTATTCTCTCAACACTACTTTCAGTAGAAAAGAAAATAAATCCAAAGGAAATGCTTGGATACCAATTTCCACTAAGGGAGTAGTGCCTTTCCTTCAGGGGGAAGCTGCCACCTCTCGCCCTCCAGAACATTCTGAGAAAGTGAATCTTTGGAGAAAGTGACCTGGGATAGTTTGAGTTTTGAGGCTTCAAAAATAATCTAATAAAGTTTCTCATAAAGGATCACCCAGGAAAATAAATAACCCAATTTTACAAATACATGTCCAAGCTAATAAGGTATTTATGGATGTAGCTGAAGACACAATTTGAGAAAATGCAAATAGAATATAATGCCATCTAGTGGTACTAAATGGTATGAGCGCTGTGGCCTTAACAGTCCCACCTTGGAGGTGTATGCCAGGGTTAAGGTGGTGGCTTTAGAAAGTCCCTAGCCAGGATGGCCGGAGAACCAAAGGGAACAAGTACACAAAGTTCATCAACGTTACAAGGACCAGCCTTGCTAGGAGCCTTTCAGTCCTTGCTGATTGAAAGGGTTCTATATAAAATGTAGAAGACCTCTGAAAACAATTATGCCTCAGAAGACAAGAGTGGTGTCAAGAGCTGTCCCCCTGACAACTCTGTATGCAGGGTAGTATGGACATGTCCTCTGCCTGGCAGGTTTCTTACAGAAATAGAGTGGTGAGATCAATTTAACAGACATTGCTTTTCACATAACAGTCCTTTGGGGTCTAATTTTCCATTATCATACCTTCCAAAGGGCCCCTTCCTAAAATTGTCTGCCATGCCTTTTAAAAATCATTTTCTCTATTGGAGGCTGAGTGCGTGTGGACATACTGGAAGCTTATTCGAAAGGTGAGTCAAGAAGACGAAACTCAGCTCTGAGAGACGAGGCTTTGCTTTGAAGAGTCTGGTTAACTACATCATGAGGGCGACAGGATGATTTCCATTTTAGTTCACTCTCTTGGGCAAAATGTCTCTTCTGTGATCCTTTCAAACACTAGCACACAAGGAGAGATAAAGTCAGAGATTTTTCCTGAATTTTTAAGCCATGACACTGAAAACGCTCCTGCCAAACAATCTGTATAAAAATAACCTTTCAGGACAAATATTTGAGAACAATACTTTGAATCTCATTTTTAAAACTACCTAAGTTTTTAGAAAAAAAATGTGTTTTGACTCTTTTTAAAGAAAGGAGGAGGTATGAGGATATTTATTCATTCAACAAGTATTTATTGAATCTCTGGTACACACGAGGAAATGTTGTAGGCCCGTGCTTCTTAAGTGTTAATGTGAATATGCGCCACCAAGGGGACTTGTTAAAGTGCAGATTCCAGGTTAAGAGAACTGGGAACAGGGCCGAGGGTCCAAATTTCTAACAAGCTCCCTGATGATGCCCCTGCAGCTGGTCCATTAGCCACTTTGCTTAGTGAGGGTCTGGGCCTGGGGATATATTGGTGTACAAGACAATGGTTCCCGTTTTCATTACAAGGAGGAGATTCACATCCACTATTGCTTATTCTGTCTTCTGAGACTCAATTTCCTCATTTGTAAAATGGGGACAGTAGTTAGCTAAAGTGATTACATGAAGTAATGCCTACTTAGCATTTGGCATAGTGCCTCGCATGTAGTTAATACTTGAATAAGTGTGTCATGCCATTTTTGCCACTGTTACTATAATGTAGGTCTTCCACTTTGTCACAATGATAAAAATTGTATTGCTTCCTGGATGTCATACCTCTGTTTCCTCCAGTGCCAGCTGGACTTCAGTCTCCTCTTGCTCGATCTGCTTCCCAGCGTTTTCCATTTCACTGAGGGATTGGGTTCTTGTTTCCCTCTCTCACCTGATTTGTCAGATTAGAAATCTCTTCTGGAGAGGGAAGAAAAGCAAAGTTAGTGAAAGAAACCAGTCTCAGACCTGTGATACCAGGCACAACAGCCTGTTCCCAGAGACCTGCTGGGACCGTGGTCATGCCAGCCTAGGGAACTTGATGGCAAGGCCACCACTGACTCATATGGAAACTTTGTTTGAATTAGAAAGAGGCCCCTTCAGTATATTCTTTTGCCATCTGCCAAAAGGTTGCCTACACCATCTGGTGAGGATGGTGCTTCTTGAGCATTGGGCACTGAATATCCTGTACCACTTTATATGGTGGCCCTGTCTGTGGGAGCCATACGGGATTCCACCCCGCACCGCTCTAGGAAACAGACCCAGAATCCTTACACTCCAGGGCGAGTGTTCAGCTACCACCAGTGGCTGCCATGGTGTCAGCTGCCTCTCGGCACCAGGATGGGAACTGAAAGCGTAAAGTGAATCATTATCTGCCCGAAGCCAACACATGACTCCAAAGGAGCTGAAGCACTTGAGGGTGAGTGGCTGGCCTCTCACACGTTGGCAGAGTACGACATCTGGATCTGACAAAGCCTCCAGCCCCTGACACAGTTAATGTCAGTGCTGCCTCTTCATGGGGGAAGCCTCTGGCCCCTGAGAGGTGTGGAGTAGGTCCAAGTAGCTGTGGGAATTACCCACAGCCCAGAGACGGGGGAAGGAGTGCGAGACCTTAGCCACTTCTCTGGTTCTGAGATCCTGGGCTGTCATGTGATGTGACAAGAAATTTTTAAAGGTTTCCAATGCGTAAAGCCCTTCAGATGCCAATTCTCATGTGAATAATAAATCCTCTCTAAAAAGCCCTCTCCAGAGAGGGGTTCCCAAGGCAAAACTCAGGGCAGTGGTTTTCTACTCTGACCATACCTTGGAATCATTGGGGAGCCTTTGGAAAGCACCTCTTCCCCACTGCTGACTGACTGTGGCCCCCATACCAGCAGTGTGGGCCTCACCTGGGAACCTGTTAGAAATGCAAATTCTCAGACCTCTTCCTAGACCTTGGGGGAGTGGCTCAGCCAGCTGTGTTTCACAAGCCCCCCAGGTGGTTCCTGTGCAGCTAAAGTTTTCTAACCACTGTTCTAGCCCCTCTCACATGTCCAGTCAGTGACCTGACCATGGACAGTGTAGGTCAACAGAGAAAGCAAGGTTCATTTATGCCTACAATGGTAATGAGCTTGCTCCCAGGGCATCTCAGGGTTTTAACGCACATCGCAGCTGGTGCTCATATGAGTTGGCAGCCTCTCTGAAAGGCTAATTGGTAGTGTCTCAAAATTAAAAATTCATGCCTTTAATCCAGAAATTTAATGTCTAGGAATCTATCTGACTGAAATATTCTTACATGTTCACAAATATATGTCCAGAGATGTATAATACAGGATTATTTATAATTGTGAAAAATCATATCTAAAATGAATAAGGTCTAGTTAAATAAGTATTAGTTGTTATTATGAAACACTATGTAGTTAATGGCAAGTATGTGGTAGGTCTCCATGCTGTAGGCATGCAAAGGATCACAAGGCACATGGGAAGTGGCTAAGCCCAGTAGTTAAGTGTGGATAGGCCAGAGTCAAGTTGGCTGGACTCAAATCTCAGATATGCTACCCATTACCTGTGAATTTGGACAGATTCTTAACCTCATGAGATTCAGTATAACTTGCATTTTACACATAAATAAACTAACACATAAGACTGTTCTGAGAATAAGCAATGAATAATTATATCCAGAACAGTGCCTATTACATAGTACGGGCTACAGAAATAACTTATATTAGAAGATACATTTATAAATGAAAAAAACATATAGAATAATGTGTAATTTGAGTGAAAAATATATGCATGGAAACTCTTGGTAAGGGTATGGATATAAAGAAATTATTAATAGTTGGCATCCTTTAGAGAGTGGAACTAGAGCTAAAATAGTAGGAAAGTAGTCTTATCTTTAGAATTAATTTATTAAAAATAATATCTATAGTAAAAATTTTTCAAAAAGAAGTATGAGAAATGGGAAAGTTGAACCCTGCGTGAGACCATGACAGTGGCTGAGCTACGTGCTCACGGAGAACAGCCTTGTCCCTGCAGCCAGGGCTCTCCCAAACCTTGCTCCTGCTCTGGCTCGGAGTACCTTGGACATTCTTGCTTTCCCTCTGGAGGGCCCCCTAGCTCACAGAGTCCTCCCCGTAGGCATGCCTGAGCTGGAGGAGCTCAGAGCTGAGGGCCCAGGCCTCCTTCTGAGAGGCGTCGACCATTGCCTGTGACTCCTTGTGCCTCTGCTTCCAGTCATTGAGACGCTTGTCAAACTGCTGCGGCTTCTGTCCCAGCACAGCTGCTGAGCAGCGGGCCTTCCTGAGGTCGGACAGGGTATCCCTGAGCTCAAGCTGCAGTCGCTGCTTGGCCCTCTCCTGGGAAGCACTTCTGGCATGGGCCACTCCATGGCTCCGGCAGCCTCCCGCCATCTAATTGCCAGCTTCTTCCTGAGCAGGCAAGGGGAGCCACGGCCCTCAAAGAGCTCATTCAGTTGGTCCTTGATTAAAATAGTGCTTGCGTACAAAACTGGGTGGTCCCTGAGGCTGTCTTCCAGCACCAAGCAAAAGTAGCTCATGCCTTAAAACAACCTCCTTGTGCCTGCAGAACCCCAATGTCTCCTGACCACCTGTGTTCACGTTTGCCAACCTGAGCTCAGAACTCAGGATCTCTGAATCCCTGTAGGTATTTTTTACCTTAAACCTGAAATAAGCAATAAAGACTTTATCGATGACCTCATAAGAAATGGGAGAAAGTGGAAGATCATACTGAATACCCCACCATCAGTTGGCAGCCATTCAAGCCCTTAGGCACATCTGGTCCCCACGGAGCTCCTCGGCTACCAAGGAACATTCTTTGGCTTATTTTCTCCCTCTCTTATCACGTGGCTCCTAAACATGCCCAAATTCTCTTTACGCTGAATTTTTTCTCCACCCAGCTCCTCTTCCCAAATTTATATGCCCAAATCCATCCTACCGTTATGCCCACTTACCAGGTCCCACTGCTCCTACGGGGTGCTCGGCCCCCATCTGAGGTCCCTCCAGCATTCTCTGATGGAGAGTTTATCAAAGAGCTTTCTCTACCACACCCCCAGGACAGGGCTCTTAGGCTTCCCATCGGATGGCCTGTGTTCTTTTCTTCACATCTTCCTGCAGGTACACGGGAAGTCCCATTTTTATTCACTCATTTCACATCTTAAGTGAAAGGTACTGTGTATGCACCAAAGCCTTTTCTGGTCTACTGTTATTAAACACAAAAAGATCCACAGGAACTAACATGTGGCACAGAACAAGCCCAACAGAGCAATGTGGTCGTAAAGCCCCTTTTTGGCAGAATCCTGAAAAACCAATCTGTGCTCCACATCTAGGAAGGGTATGAGCCCTAACAACTACTCCTTGATCACTGGCTTTCTAACCATAGTTACATCACAAGTGATTCATTTCTCTTAACCGTTAAGAGGGGATTCCGATGTACACATGGTGACCATAGTTTACAATACTGTATTGTATACATGAAAGTTGCTGAAAGTAGAGCTTTAATGTTCTCAGCATAACAATAATAACAAAAGGGTAATTGTGTGGGGTAAAGGGTGTGTTGACTGACTATCTTGTGACCACAGGGACACAGGACTAACAGTGCTGAAACTGGGCAAGTTCAGGGCAGACTGAACAAGTTAGTCGCCCTTGTTTCATTGATGATCGTGTTCTACACTTAATACCAATACCATTTTGCTCCTCAGCTTTGCCAGCTGTAAGTTCCTAGTTGCCTCGATATGCAAGAAGATGTGGGCGATTAAGAAACCAATTACTGCCCTTGCGGATCTTAGAACTCAGAAGTGATAAACTAGGTCTTGGGTGAATTTGATACTGATAAACTAACTCATCATGCAAATCCAAGCCTGGAGATCAAAGCAGGCAGATCCTCAACTTTCCAACTTAAAAAATAGAATCACAGACTTTTGGGTAGCTCTACGTCCCTGAGGTAACGTAGAGGGAAAGCATAATACAGACAATGATTTATTTACTTGATGTTCAACTAAGTTTAAAGCAAGAAAGATCTTCAGATACGACGTTTGCCTATTATTTTTCTTTAGTTGACAGGTACTACAGGACAATTTGTTAGTTCCAACATATCCCTGTGGTCATAAGTACCGCCTATATTTCCCCTCCTTTCTACCCCTCCCAAAGAAACCTTTAGCACTTAACACCCAAATTCTTTACTCATTAGAACAAAAAAATTTTTACTTTAGAAGCAAATGCCATATTTTAGTTATGAGGAACCATTTCAGTCCAAAGCCCCACTGTTCTGTGGCCCAGTTTTTAGAACATTGACGGCAGGTATTCTTAGTATCTGTCATCCCAAACCCTTTCCAAGTCACTGTGGCTACAGAGACATCTCAGCGGGCACCCCTTCAGAGACAGAACACAACAGCCGTTGAGCAGGTGCGTAGTGGTGGCCCTCAAAGATTTAGGTGAAGAACTGAAAAGCAATGTTTTTGGTTGAAGCTAAAGAGAAATGTATTGATCTGCCCTGGATTTTTGCCAAGCTACCAAGCCAGGGACACATTCTTTTGAGTCAACCTTTAATGAGAAGAAGCTGATGTTGGTTTGACACTTTCTCTCAAAGGTACATAGTCCTTTGACTTCTGAGCAAAATGCTTCAGTTCTACACCTGGGTAGCAAGTCTTGATTCATCTGGGCCCAAACTTCTATAGTTTCTGGGAAGAACTTCTAAAGCCTTTATGTAGTGTTGGCTATAAATCTGACATTCTAACTTTAGAGGTGGTCTGGGGGTGATTTCTTTTCAAAGAAACCATTGTCCCATAAGGCATGTGACAGATCCTAACATATTTCCAATTATCCCTGCCCATTTTCACAGACTACTTCATAGTCTGCAAGTTGTAAACCAGATACATGATAGATTTAATGTATGGAGTCATGTACACACATGGACTCAATGATTTGGGGGTTCAGATGAAATTTAGGATTTAAAATTTTCAAACTCACGTCTTCTCAAAGTCAAATCTTCTTTGTAGACTTCTCTTCACCCCTAGAAAGAGCCTCCTTTCTTTCCCCAAGACCTCTCTACAATAGTTTTTATCACTTTGTATTGTAATTCTTCTTTCTTAGCCCCTTTAGAGTGTGTGCTCCTTACCAGAAGTGGCTGTTTCATCTCTGGTCTTGGGCTGGCTTGTGCACAGGGTAAGGATTCATTAAGTGTATGTATGAGGCCTCAAGGACACAGCACTATTCTCATACTCTTCTGTGTAACTAACTCCAGGGTCAGGTGTGCCTTACTCTACTCACTTAGCATCCTCCAAGTCTTCTGTTCCCTGGGAGGTGTCGTCCTCATAGTTTATCCTCCACTGCACCATTTCAGCATTGTCTTTGAATAGGACCCAGAGAAGCTCAGACTTGGCCTCCTGTTCTTCCTCATACTGCTCTCGTGGAAGGTCATGGTCACACTTGGCTGACTGCAGGGCATGGGCCAGGGCACTCTGTGACTTAACAGACACAACCCATGTTTAAAAAAAGGCTTGGAGGTGACATCATTTTCTTTAGATAAGGTTAATAACAACCTGTCACAGATTCAGGCTGAACCTGAATCTAGTAAGATAATACCAGGGAGACACTGGGGACAAGAGAGAGGACAGAGTATCTAATTGCTGCCATTAAAACAGAGAAGAGAGCTCTACTTAGGGAAACGCCAGTCTGACTATGTGGGCCTCCACAATAGCAGGCTTGGAGTTCTGGAAATGGTAGCAAGAATATTCACTATCGTTTAGGCAATAAGATTTATAATTAACAATGTTAGATTCAGGTCTTGTGTGGACTAGAAAGGACCACCATTTAGTCTAGACTTTTCATTCCACTGATGTAGAAAACCTTTCACATGTAAATCTCTGAAAACTTTATCTTGAATCATTCTAAAACAGCACTAACCAGCTGAACTTTCTACAGTGATGAAAGTGTTCTATATCCACACTGCCTGACATGGTAACCACTAGCCACACGTGGCTATTGGAACACACAAAATGTTCCCAGGACAATGTGGGGTCAAAAGTGAATTTTAATGTCATTTAACTTTAATTAACATAAACTTGAATTTGGATACCTACCTGTAGTATAATAGTGGCTACTGTGTTGATGAGACTGCAGAATTGAGTTTAATGAATGTGTCCATCACTTTCATGGTGGCCTGGTTAACCCAGCATTATTGTTCCCAGGAGAAACCCTGTCTAGTGGGAAGAACTGGGATCTTGGCCAGTTCTCATGGGTCCTTTATGCAAATTACAAAAAATGCCATGGGGAAGTCAGCCAGAGAGATCTTCTAAAATATAAATCAAGTCATTTCGCTACCTGCTTAAATTCCTTCACAGTCACCTACTAGCTGCATGACCTTGGACAAGCTGCCTTCTCAGAGCCTCGGTTCCCTCTTGTTGGAAACTATGACTCTACCTGTTTCATATGACTTCTATGAAGATTGAGATAACATAGGAGAAGCATCTATAATGTCTGATGTACAAACATTGTAATAATCTAAAAATTTACATATAATATAGAAAATAAGGAAAGTGGAAGGAATAAAATATTTAAAAGTAGTAAGTAGGAAGTCTCAATGACCTCTGCCTTCAGAGTAGATGGCTCTGCAGTGAGATTATGTATGAGTGAGGCACATTGGGGTCTCAGGCGCAAGCCGCCTTGAGTGTGAACTAAGAATTAACTTGAAACACAGGGCTCAAAGAATTCATCTCTCATGAGAGTCAGTACACCTTCACTTTGAAGAACCACATTCATTGGGGTCATCTGTAAGCAACACTATATATTCTCTTGGGACTCAATGACTAATAGCTATGATTTATTGACAACTAAAAAGTAATATTGGGCTAAGGCAGTCCCATTTATTTCATTCTTGTTTTTTATTTAATTGTACTTTTTGGTTCAATTCAGAATCAAAGATCCATAAAAACCTTGCCAACTTTCTGTTCAAGTAATAATTCAGAATGGAGACACATACTTTGCTGGCTCTAAATCTGACCAACAAGAGAAGCACTCTGAATGACTGAGGAAGGTCCTTCAGTGATCAAGGTCCTTTCCAGCACATACAAAGTCCAACATATTCTTTTCACCATAATTTCTAGGGCACTTTCCCCTCTTCTTGTATATGGGACAATATTCAGGCAAACCCACCCAACATTATTTTTTTATTTTAACATACAGTAAAGCTACTGATAAGAAATAACAGATGGGTTACTTTGGACAGCTCATCCATTTGCCCTTTCAGTTCTTCAGTCTGCTGAGTGAAGGTGTTCTTTTCCCTGGAAAGTTGGTTTATTAGAGCCTCCTTGGAAACTGGCCTGCAGAAAGATTTCACAAAACAAGTTAATCATGGCTTTTCTCCTCATCTACTGCCTCCCCCACCTAACTTGTTGACTTTAAGGGCAACCAGAATGACTCTTACAAATATTTTTGATATTTAGGAAGGGTCCAGTTATCAGCAAACCATGACAATGATCCTTTTCAGGACTCACAAAAGAGCCCTATCAAAGTACTGATTTTTAGCGGTAAGTTTGAGTTGATAACATATGACATTATCTACCATTTGTTGAGAATTTTCTATGCAGTAGAAGATCTCCTATCTGGATTAATTCTTATAACTCCTTGATAACACAAACATAAGAATTATGTTACCATTTTGCAGAGGGGGAACGGGGCAACTTCCTTAAACTGCTTTATTGTACTTTGCTTTATAGCACTTCACAGATACTGAGTTTTTTTGAAAACGGAAGGTTTGTGGCAACCGTGCATCAAGCAAGCCTATTGGCCCCCTTTTTCCAACAGCATTTGCTCACTTTATCTCTGTGTCACATTTTGGTAATTCTCACAATATTTCAAACTGTTTTATTATTATCATATTTGTTATGGTGATCTGTGATCAGTGATAATGGCTTGCTGAAAGCTCAGATGAAGATTAGCTATTTTAATAATAAAGACTTTTTAAATTAGGGCATGTACTATTTTTAGACATAATGCTATTGCATAGTTAACAGATTGCAGTGTAGTGTAAACATAACTTTTATATGTACTGGAAAACCAGAAAATTCATTTGACTTGCTTTATTGTTGTGATAGTCGCTTTATTGCAGTGGCCTGGAACCAGACCCACAGTATCTCTGAGGTAGGCTTGCATGAGACAGAAACATGCATGACCAGTAATTGATGGAGGTAGGTTCATATTAAAAGTTTTTAACCCTAAGGAACACATTGTTTCTTCTACCGCATGCTCCCTTGTTTATTTTGTATGACTCTACCAATTTCTGGCTATATAATTTTTAGATGATTACAACTTCTTTGGCTCATATATAAAATGAGAATAACAATAAAAGATTGTTAATGAAAATTAAATGAATGTGAATGTATTCTGTAGACTAATTGATAAATAAATACTAGAAATAGTCATTAGATAGTAGAGAATGTGACCATGAAGGGCGGATATTCTATTAATGCTCTAGTCTACCCTCCCCGCTTAGCTTACTTCATTAATGATAGGACAGAAATGCCCTGGTTATTAGAAACAGTACCAAAAGCTGATCCAGTCCTGGGCAAAGGCAATTGCTTGTATAGTGTAATTAGTGCAACATTAAAAACCTAAAATATTTATGACCTCTTGCTATAAACAAGTTCTAAAACTCTCAATAATGTAAGGAAGCATCTGTTTGGGCTAAAATAGCAATTCCCAAACATTTTGGTCTCAGGAACACTTTATATGCTTAAAAATAATTGAGGACCCCAAGGAGATTTTATTTACGTGGGTTTTATATTAGTAGATAATGTATTAGGAATTAAAAGAGAACACATCTGAATGATGTGTTAACATGTTAACATAAACAATGATGTTTTTGAGTTAAAACTATATTTTCCACAACCAAAAAATTAGTGATGAAATGACATTTTTACATTAAAAAAATAACTATCTTAATAAAAGCTGGATTCTCATGTTTTCTTCTGAATTTGATCTATTATACTGTTTTCCTTGAAGAATATGAAGAAAATCCAACCTGTCACAGATAGGAAAGTTGGAAAAGGGAAATGTACTTTCACAGTCTTTTCAGATAACTGTGCCCATTTTTGATAACTATACCACAACTCAACAAATAAAAGTTTCTTAAGAGTTAATTGCAACATGTTACTCTGTTACATTAAAATTCAAAGTCTATCTTAAACTTTGAATGGCCCACACATGATTGTATAACATCATGCAGTGGGGATTTGAAAAATACGTGTTCATGAATTATGCAGATATTCCAAAATGTTGAACACATTCCATTACACGTGTTAAAAAAATCTTATTTGTTCACATTACTACTGATCTCATGAGAAAAGTCTTCAAGAATTGAGAGTCATCAAGCTCATGATGTCATATACCTGTTTTCCAAAACCTAATTTTTGCCTAAAAGCTCCAATGTTCTTATTGATGACAAATATCATCAGTTATTTTCCTTGAAGTGACAAGTTCACTTTGCTCACTTTTGAGAAAATATCTACCAAATATCTATGTGAATAAACACAAGTAAATATGATACTCCCTGAAAAAAGCTGCTAGTTCGGCTCAGAACTTAATTACACATCATAAGTCAGCATATGAAACAGAAGGGCTTTGTGCATATTTCTTGCTTGGTCACAGAGAATATTAAAAAGATATATACTCAGGGTCGAGATATAATAAAATTCTCACTGCTTCATTAAGGACATTCTAAGTAAAACTGACTTTCTTTTTCACTGTGAGCATGTATCAGTGAATCCAGTGACAGTATTACAGTGGGGCACCACTGCCTTGGCTTGGGGTGAGGCTCTGGCAGTTTTGCTGTTACTTTCACGCCACCAATATAAATCACAGAAGAATTTAAGAAGCAAACATCATCTTCTTATTCTAATGGAATAACTTTAACCTCACGGGCTCCCTAAGACAGTCCTGGTGATTGCTGAGGTACTAGGGACCCAATCTGGAGAATCTCTGGGTGAAAACTCATAATTAAAAGGCTTTGGCAAACAGTCTCATGAAAAAATCCTCCGTGTCACTAATCATCAGGGAAATGCAAATCAAAACCACAATGAGGTTTCACCTCACACTAATCAGAATAGCTAATACCCAGAAGACAAGAAATAGCAAGGGTTGGTAAGGATGTAGAAAAAAGGGAACCTTCCTATGCCGTTGGTGTATGAATATACCCGGGTGTAGCCACTGTGGAAAACAGTATGGAGGGGCCTTAAAATATTAAAAATTAGAAATACCATATGAGCCAGTAATTGCACCTCTGGGAATTTACTCAAAGAAAACAAAATCATTTGAAAAGATACATGCACTCCTGTGTTGTTTGCAGCATTATTTATAACAGACAAAATATGGAGGCAAACTATGTGTCCATCAATAGATGAATGGATAAAGATGTGATATATACACACAATGGAATATTACTCTATCATAAAAAAGAAGGAAATCTTGCCATTTGTGACAATATGGACAGACATTGTCATTAGAGGGTATTATGTTAAGCGAGTAAGTCAGACAGAAAAAGACAAATACCATATGATTTTATTTACATATGGAATCTAAAAAATAAAACAAGCGAATAACAAAACCGAAACAGACTCATAAATTCAGAGAACTGGTGGTTGCCAATGGAGAAGGTGGAGGGATTGTTGAAATAGGTGAATGGGATAAAGAGGTACAAACTTCCACTTATAAAATAAGTCATGGGGATGAAAAGTACAGCATAGGAAATATAAATAAATAAAAGGATTCTGAAGAAATGCCAACCCATTAAGGGGTTGAGAGTAACATATCATATATATTATAAAACCAGGACCCACTGAAGATGCTTAATTGATCAAATTTCTTACTGGTCTCCTTTGAAAGCAGCTTGTGATAAGTTGACAGGACATGAGAAAGAAATTGTGGCAGTAGCAAAAACTCTGGAGCACAGACCCAGTGAGGGGAGGGGAAGTTTGGATAGGTATATACTTAAAATTTAATTCACACAAAAGCCAAAGGCAAAGATAAGAATTAAAGGAAGGAAGAAAAAGGTCCTGCATCCTAGGCAGAATTTTCATTTTAGACTCTTTTTCATTGCACTCACTCACCCACCAATTTCCTCATCAAAAATATGAGTAGAAAATTAATGCCAATAAGTAGGGGGAGGTAGGCAATGCCTATCAAAACAAAAAAAATGTTATATGTTATACAGCACATCCTTCAGGGCTAGACATACAAATATTCCCAAGCCTTGTCTCTGGACTATGGAGTCCACACATACTGCACCCTAAATGGCACAGGAGATCAAACTGGGGAGGGAGGTGTTTAGAACAAGGCCAAACGTTATACACCCTGTCAACAATATGCGTCCTAGTCAGTGTTCCTGCTAGAACCAAAAACGCTTTCCTTTTCTCTATTTCCAGGTTTGTAGGTTTTCCAACTCATTTTAATTTAGCTTTGTCTCTAAAGGTAGCACCTAGGAAGGGAGTTGTCCACTAGCAGAAGGATGTTATACAGTCCAAAAGGTCTTTATTGTCTTTTCAAAGTGTGTGCCCCTGGGCATCAAGAACATATTGTTTATTTTCATTGACCTAGAAATTCTGTCTCTGGGGATATATTACTAAAAATAATTCTAATTACAGATGAACATCTAGCCACATGCTGTTCATAGCAGAGTAACAGGACCAGTTATAGGGCAAGGTTAAATAAACTAGAGTCTCTGTGCTTGATGCATTAGAAATAGCCATTATAAATGACTGAATATGGAAGATACAAAAAAAGCTTATAACAAATTGAAAGAGAAAAACACCAAATATTTGACACAGTACAATTTTTCAAAAAAAACCTTAAAACTGTCAATAGTGACTGATAGCAGAAAGTAAGCCAGGGGACATTTTTTTCTACTGTTAATTCTTTTATTAAATATTTGTGGGGTGCTAATAAGTGGCAGGCATTGTTCTAAATAACTGACATACAATAGTAATAAAACAAAGATCCCTGCCCACATGAAGCTTACATTCTGGCAGATGGAGACAGACAAGCATATTTATTATGTCAAGTATGTTGGTTGTTTAAAAGTATTAAATACTATGAAAAAAGAAGCACATGGAGAAAGCAGCTTGAGATGCTGAAATGTCACCTTCTCATTAAGGCCTGTGCTGACTTCCCCCAGATATCTGTTTGATTAACCCTCCTCTTCAAGTTTTTGCAGACATAATACGGAAATTGCTTTGCAGAGGAAATAGCAAGGGCAAGACTCTAGAGTGTGAGTGTGCCTCGTATATTCAAAACACAGTGAAGAGGCCAATGGCCCAAGGCGGACTGAGGGAAGGGGAAAGGCAGCAGAAGAGGTCCGAGATAATGGGGGCCCAGTCACGTGACCCTTGTAGACTGTTGTATAGACTATGGCTTTTACTGAGTATATAAGAAGAGGTGTGGGTTCACGGCTGAAAATTAGAAAAAATGCCTATTTCAACGAGGTTGACATTTTAAGAGTCATGTTTTAGAGGCTTCATGGACAGCCCCTACCATCCTTTGACCTTGAGAGTTGCTATAACCAACTGCATATTGCTTTTCTGCTTCATGGAAGAGAGCTAGGCAGAGCTTCCAAAACGGCACAGAGTTAACCCTTCCCAGACAAGACCAACTCTGCAGACAAGGCTATGTGAGAGGCCATATTCTTCCCACATGATCTTTAAAAGCCCACTCAGTCTCAGTAGCTGAGAGGTCATCTCAGGTGTCCCTCCACCAGTCTGCTGGAACTGAGGCTCACTCGCAGGTGAAGCAACACATTCACTTACCATGCTCACTACATAGCTTGGTCTTCTGTGCTTTCAGGTCGTTTGCCAGCTGAGTTACTTCTTCTAGTTTTGCATTTGCTTCATTTAAGTGCTCTTCATATAGAGTACAGAGCTGCTCAGCATTAGCCTATAAGCTGAGTATGAATGGTTGGAAATGGCTCATAGAGTCCATGCTGAATTAGCTGCATAGGGAAGGAGGGAAGAATGGTTCCGGGGTCCCTTGGGCTCCCTTCTGCCTGAAGACCACAGTTAGAATTAGCTGCATAAGGAAGGAGGGAAGAATGGTTCCTGGGTCCCTTGGGCTCCCTTCTGCCTGAAGACCACAGCTAGCATTTGGGAGACTGTAACCTCTAATTTAAGCAAGCATAATACACTCAGGGTCTGGGCCCCAAAGAGGCCCAAACTTCTCAGACTATAGTTTCAGTGGAGAAACCCAATTCTCTCTGGGTATTGGGACCGTTTCTAGGATATTTTGCTCTTCCAAAGAAGGAAACATGTCAAATACTGACAAAGTACATAACTACTTCCTGACATTATATATTTAACCACCTTTGTCTCCCACTAGAATATAATTTTCATGAGGGTAGAGATTCTGTTTGATCACAGATATACCACCAGTGCCTAGACTAGTGACTAACACATAGTAGGAGCTCAATCAACAAGGGGGAAGAGCGGAGAGAAGGGAGGAAAAGCAGAGGGGTTGAGAAAGGAAAGAGGGAAGAGGGGAAGAAGGAAGGAAACCCAAAGGGCTGACCCAGCAGGATAGGAGAAAGCAGAAAGAGATATATGAAGTGTCAAAACAACTGTGCCTTCTACACCACTAAGGCTGTAGACTCAGAAAAACCCTGTTGGGTTAACTCTTCAGTTCTGAACTCCAGCTTCTCACAGTTGTTTTTTCATGCTTGGAGAAAAGGATATGCCTTTGGGCTTTGGCACTTCTACATGGTGTAAGTAACCAATCTAATCATTAGATTCTTGCCACACTCTGCATACTAACACTAGTGGTCTGAGACCCAAGGTTCTCAGATGGGACCAAGAGCTGCCAGATGCAAGGTGGCAGTATCTCCTGCAAGTTGCATTCTCGTTATTAATATGGTCAGAAATGACACTAGTGGTTCTACAGATCCATGGTTCTATAGATTTTACATCACTGTTTTTGTGTTTTGCTCTTTACATGTACTAAATCTCAATCCAAATAACAACCCCATGGGAAATTTCTCTCTCCAGAGTGCTAAGGAAGAGGATAAGACAAAGAAGGGGTCACACCAATGGTGTTCTGAGAAAATGGCAACAACCGTGAAATCCTGTGGCAAACCTAATAGTCTGAATATTGACCTAATTTGTATGATAGAGCAATGGCCAAGGACCAGGAACATTTAAAAAATGATGCCAGGTTTAGTCCTCTGGGAAACTCCTGAATCAGCAAAAACCTTGGAGATCTCTCGGTAGAGCCCATGCTGTGTTGACAATTATTCTCTTTAAGCTTACACTAGTGACTATTCCTAAACTCCCAGTGCAACTCTACTAGATCGCATCTTCTTACATTGCCAAGGCAGTGTGCAGTGCTTGACACAAAATAGGCACTTAATGAATGTCCAAGACACTCAAACTACTTCAGACTTTGGTAAGAGGCTGGTCAATACACCCACTGAAATTTACTTAGAGGTCACATTTAAGTGTTCCTTATAAACCTGAACCACAAATTTGTTTTTTAACTTGGTGAGGATATGATCCGCTGATGAACAAACAAGCCGAGAGCCAAATCAGGTGTGTGCCACTTGGAGGCTGATGAGGAATGTCATATTGTTCTGGCTCACAGATGTTCCATAGCACATCCAAGGTTACTGGGGACTGGGAAACCAGACCTGGCAGAGATTCAGTGACCAGCTTCCCATACAACGCCATCAGCATCATGTAGATTAGAGCATTGATGTTAAAAGTCAGGCACACTCAATTACCCATACTCTCCACTTACTATTACAAGAAAGCCAGTAGTGATAAATGTAACCGTTTTTAGATGGTCTGCAGTTTCTAATTATATTTTTAATGTTGAATAGGTTTGCTCTCACTTCTGAAAGTAATTTGACAAAGTTATCACACTCATTTTTAACCTCTCATTATCCTTCAAGAGTTCATACTGCCTCTGTTTATAAATGAGAGAAGAGTCAGAGAAGCAAATTAACTCCCCCAAATTAACACAACTAGTGAAAGTAATTTGACAAAGTTAGCACACTCATTTTTGGAATCAGAATCTGAACTGATAACTGTGCAGGTACAAAAAAAAAGTAAAATACTAGATTCTCAAGCATCTATTATATGAATAGTAATAATGAAGGAAAGTTCCCAATGACAACCTTATTGGCTCAAATTGTCGTGAACCCTGGATCCCATAGAAAAACTGGATAAAAGATAGAATGACTTTGTGAACCATCTTTATGTTATGTTATCTCCAGTAATAAATGACCCAATAACTGGACCATAAGGAACACATCCAGGTGTGAGAAATGGCACTGCTGTTTATGGCCCTGAACATGCTATGCCATGCACCTGTTTGCTGAGAATGAAAGAGCTCAGGGCTTTATAAGACAACTAGTCAATGGTATGTGGAAATGGCCAGCAAAGGAGCCAGAGAATCCCCAGTTTTTAAGAGTCCCCTGAGTGGTAAAGCCCAGCTGGACTGGGCATATCTGCAGAGTAGGCAGCACCTGGGCAGACATAAAAGGCACTTGCCCTCAGGCATAGCTTCAAAGGGTAGGTCCCCATGGGCACTGCTAACCACTGGTGAAGTAACAAAGTAGTTTCATAAGCAGATTTTTCAAAAGACAATGAGTTTGTTTATCTAAAGGTGGCCTGTACACAGATATACCATTCAAAGGGGTTGCACTTTCAAAAGAGTTTCAGGTTTAAGCATAAGGATAGACACTGAATTTTGACACCAGGAAAGAAGAAGTTAATGGAATAGTGCACATTCATCTTACAGCTGATTCTTGAAATGATAGCTAAAAATGCTGCCTCCCAGAAATGCAAGAGCCAATGGGAATTCAAAATAACCAAGATAATTGTGAGATTGCCTAGAACTTCTAAATTGCCCTGGGCTTCTCTGTCAGCATGCTATGCCTTTGAAAATGCTTCAGTTTCCACTGTACCACAGAGTATTGGCATTACTGGCATTGTAATTCAAGGGAAGATGAAATAAATAATTCAAGAAAAAATTTGGCATAATGCATATGCTTAGGAGGGCAAACAGAATCAATTTATCCCACCAGGAAATGTTTAAGGCAGCAGCAGAATGTGGTCACCCATAGACATATACAGGATTTGGAGTTGAGGTCCATATCTCTGACATATAATTGTGTGACCATGGACAAGTCACTGGTCTATGAGCCACAGATTTCCCAAAAGGCATGTATACAATGCAGATTAGGCAAAGGATGTAGTAAATATGAGTAAAAGAAAATGTATTTTTGCCTTAGAGATGTAGTCTACTTAAGCCAAGTTACAAGACCATATAATGCAGCAGTATAAGAGGGCCCCCAAAAGTGCTATAAGAATTCAGAAACAGGTAACATTTTAATAGGGAAAGTTGGATTTGAGCATTCCAGGGAGACGATTTAGAATCCTCTATATCGGTAGAAAAAAAATGGATATTTGATGGAAGGCAAGCATTCTAGCTTGGCTGAAGTGGAAGGTCCATGAAACTAATGGAATCGAAAATTAGCAGGGCAGACTGAGACAAATCACAAGCCATAGAGTACCTTGAAAGGCAGAAGTTTAGAGTTCACTTTTAATCAGGGACATGGTTCAATAAAGCCATGTCTAGAAATATTTATATGGATGCTATAGATGACAGATTAGAAAAAAAAAAGACTAGAAGCACAAGAGATAGTTTTGGAAACCACTGCAATAGTCCAATTAAAAGGTAATGAAAACCGCACATGTGAGTGAGACTGGAATGGAAAACTGTAAATGAAACAGTGCAAAATTGACTGCTACAGTAATTGACTGGCAAGCCAAGAATATGAGAGGAAACAAATAAAATAGGCTTAGAGCCTGGGTGATGGGAAGACATAGGATGTCAGTGACAGAAATGTCCAGAGAAAAGGCCAGCTCCAGGAGAAGGTGATAAGTTTGGTCTTAGACATGTTAATTTGAGTAGAGGAAGACATTACTGACCTTTGAAAGAACAATTTTATATAATATCTTTAAGAAAAGCAGGGGAAATAAAAGCTATTGTGGGGGTTAATGGAATGAAGAGGTGGTGAGGGGTACACCTCTTGAGGGAGCTGGTCTCCAAAGACTGGCCCTGCAGTGAGTCAGCCCCTCTGGCATTCACTCCCTTGTGTAGAGCTCTGCTCTGTGACTTGAAGCTGATGGGAGTCACACACAATCACTCCGCAACATTGTAAGTCTGCCTCACAAGAATTATAACAATTTCTGCCTTGGTCTCTTGGAATACTTGCTCTTTGTGCCCTGAAATGCCATGTAAGAAGTCCAAATCCTCTGTGGCTGCCAGGTTGTGAGAAAGCCCAAGCTAGAGACATGGAGAGCTCCCATGGAGAGAGATTTCCAACCAGTCCCCAGATATTCTAGTTATCCCGACTAAGGAATCAGACACAGGAGTTAATCCATGACTAAGATGGCTAAGCTTCAACCACCACCTGAGCTAAGCCTGTCAACCCCCAGAAACAAGAGAAAGAATAATAAAGTGCTGTCTTAAGCTACAATTTGTTAGACAGAAATAGGTAAGTAAAACAATACCTTCTGGTCAAGGAGACAGAGTAAGGTGGATGTGAGCTGACTTTGCTTTTCTGTCAAAATATCTCCTAGTAGCTGAGGAGATGCCTTTCTTGGTTTGTTTTTATTTTTGGAATGGGTGAATAATGGTTGTGTGGAAGAATATTTTATTCCTGGGTATAAGAAGGAAAGAAATGGATGAGTATAATGGAAAATATAACATTAGGTAAAAAGAAAAGTTATACTGAATGTTCCTGATCTCAACAGTTAGGTCTCATCATTTATTAAAAAGAAGGATTCAGACAGGCAGGGTTAGAATCTGAGGGAGGATTTTGTATAAAATGAAACAGAAAGTGACTAGAAAAAAAAACTTCTGAACAGCAGTGAAATACTAGAGGAAATTGGTAAGCATGACATTGATGTTTAATTAGTCTGGATTATGGCAAACCCATCAACAGTGTTAAAACTACATGACTTCCTACTAAAATGTACAGAAAGAGAAGAGTTCCTGAGGATAAATGAGAGGCAGAGTAGCTTATGAAGAGAGTAAGGACTTCCAGGACCTCACCTACACTGTGGAAGGCCAATGAAGCCTACAGGGCATGGAGAGAGAATGTTTTCATTGCTGAATGAAAGATGGAATCTATATAAAATGCAGAATACAAAAGAGAGAGCAGAGAAAGAGAAACTCCTTACTATGTTTATATTCTAAGATAATTGGGGGTGGGATGGTAGGGGTAATAGAGGGAAAGAGGGAAAAGCTGATGGTTATGTTTCCTTCTACTCAATGTGGTCTTTAAAGAGAATTAATGTTAAACACTTTAGGAGACAATATCTGAAGAAATTCCACATTTTTTTCTGGCCACAGTACACCAAGATCAAGTTTTATTGTTGGTTTACCTCTTGCTCAGATAACTTGACAAATTCTGCTCCCAAGGGGAATTTGACACTAGCTATTTGCTCTGCTTAACCTAAAGTAAGCTTCCTCTCAAATATCAGAGGGCAGGATGGCCATTACTTGTGACCTGATACTAGTCATTTAATAAAAGAGCTTGCAGTGTACAGCTTAATGAGCTCAGTGAAGAAAGACCTTGTGATGAAACTTTCTTCTAAGGCTGGCTGGTCAAAGAGATGCCAGCGAACATGAAGGAGAAATAGTTTTCTCCTTTCAGCAAAGCTCTTTGCGTCCATCATTTGTCCAGAAAGACTCTAGAATCCTGTGAGCCACCCATAAGGACTCCTGACACAAAGCCATTCTTTAAGAAACACACCACCCAGAGCTACGGGCTTCACCTTCCAGACCGTTACTTATGTCATCATCATACAGATGCATAAGAAACGTGGACCAGAACTCCAATAAACCAGAAGACACCATCAGGCTACATTCAAGTGACAGCCATGTGACCTTGACAATGACCACTGAGCTTAGACCTCATCTAGTCAATCTGAGGAACCGCAGCCTCCATTAGCAAACACGTCAAGTCACTAGTCTGGTTTATTTTTCTTTTCCTTCCCCTCCCCCACCTAATTCCATGTTCTGGAGTCCACAAGGAGGGCTTAGGAATGTTTATCTTAGCTCTGGTCAGGATGTCATCCACTTCTAGCTGCAAGTCACTCTTGTTTTTTCCAATTTCTGCTTGACCTACTGTAGGTCTTCTGCCTGGCCTGGAAGCTCGACATGTCTCTTCTTCCAAGAGGCAGAAGTTGCCTCAAAGGGCAGTGTGACCTCTTCCATGTCTCAGCAAAGCTTCTAGAATTTTGTTTTTTTGTTTCTCAGTTATCTCCAGCTGAGCTAAACTGGCACCCCATGCCTCTCCAGCCTCTTATTCAAGTCTTCCAGCTCCTGGATGAGGTCGGCTCACCCTCCCTCTCCACCTGGGCTCAAGTGGTCGTTTCAGCTTCCAATTCCTCTTTCAAATCCTGTATTTGAATCTGTAGCAATAAGTAATTTTTTTGACTTTTACTAAACACTTAACAGCATATTTTATATTCAGGGCTTTATTCTATCTTCTTTTCAGATTTCTCACAACTAAGAAAAGTAACATAACACTTTTGCTTCTCATTTTATAAGGCAGATAGAATACACAGAAATTAAATGATTTGCTCCAAATCAGGAAAGACCAGAATTAAAATTTGCAGTTCCTCTAGATCTCCAAGCCCTAACAATGAACAATTTCATTGAATTTATATAGATGCAGGTGAAATCTCAGTAAAAACCACTTTCCAAATGAATAGGAAACATTTCATGTAACAGGAGAAACATCTTAAAAGAGTGTATAAAAAATAACACGATGAATTTTATATACAATACCTCACTCATCTGGAATTTGTTTACCTGATAGTCTCAACTCTTGGGAACTTGGGCAAAAACTGATCAATAGAGAGAATATTTCCCAGTTCAAGAAACTTATTCATAAGAAGCAGCATCAATTTCACTTTATACACAATTCTGAGATAATTGATTACTTGGTTTTTCATTCTGCAGGTGATTTTAAGTACCAGGAGATCCGAAGTAACAAATTAGAATTGGTGGAGAAATGGGGCTACTAAAGTGAATTGTAATCACAAGGGGCAAAAGTATTAGACAAAGTCATGATAAGAACTCACAGAGCCCAAAACTCTTAGTGTTGGGCCAATAGCTCGACATACCTTGATAGCATCATTGTAGTTCAGTGCAGTAAAGCCACTGATGGTCATTCACACCACCTGAAATAACTAGACATAGGTTAAGGGAGAGGGGGAAAAAGGATAGGATCTATTTTAGAATATGTTTTGCTTTCCATTAAATAAGCATACCATGGCTTAGAGGATGCTACTTTGTAGATCATACCGTATATGCAGGATATCAGATCTGTAAATAAGTTGTGAGAGAGAAAATGCAAAAAAATTAGGATTTCCATATCTGAATAAATATGACCCCCCTTCCAACTAGTTATCTTGACATTCTGTACCTTTATCCCAAACAATACTGTCACTGAAGCAAACATTTCAGAAATATTTCTTCAGAAATAATCTTTAGAGCACTTTTTAAAATCAGAAAGATAAGAAAAATTGTCTTTTGATAAATTGAAACTTTTTTGGATAAAGTCAAGTGCCATTTGAAGTCAAATGTTGTGAATGTGATAGATAATTGTATAGGCATTAAAATTGTTTTGAGATCTCCATAAAGCATTGAGACTGGTTTTCTTATTTGGCTCAAAATGTCTCAGAAGTGAATGATCAGAAAGGGGTTCCAAAATTATTTTGAATAATGGTTACATTATTGAGAAACATATTTAGCTCCAAAAGAAAAACATTCATCTGTATATGTATGTGAGGGATTATATGTATACATATATATTTATATTACTTTGTAACACGGTCATATAGTATAACACAGTCCATGGTCTTAAACTTATTAATAGCTTCCCATTATCAAATAATGTTTTGAGGCTATAAGTAGCTACAAAACAGATTTTCGGCATAATTACCTTCTAATCATAAAGATTAACCATCATAAAAAACAAAATTGCTAACACTGAATGCTTACCATGGATCAGGCTCAGTGTTTACCACTCTGATGGACTGTTGCAGTTAACAGTATCAGCTCCAAGGTTGTTGGGAGGATTAATAAGAGAAAAAATATATGTCCAGGATTTTTGCACAATGCCTGGTTCAAGACAAACATACAGCAAATGAGCTATTTGTTTTTAATATTCTTAGGATAGGAAAATTAAAGCTTAAAAAGTAACTTCCTGAGTCACACATCTGTGGGATGCCAGTTTGCCTTTGTAACCACTGCTCTTTGCAGCCTCTGTCTATAGTTGGCTAAGGGTATGGAGACCTTGGCAGAGCATTTGTCCCTGAAGCACCATCATGACCTGTGCATCTAAATACAGGTGCACACAGGGATTTGACAAATGATTACATAAAGTTCTTTAACCATTTTCTGAAGTTGAACCACCAGGCCTTTCTCATTTTCCACCTTTGAATTCATCTGATTCATTCCTAATTCTTTCCTGTTAGGAAAGAAGGTATCAAATGGAACTGTTCAAAGTAATAACATTTTGTTCAAATATTTTTAAAATTTCAGTAATAATACATGAATTTATTCTTATTGTAAAAATTCAACCACTACATCTATACCTGACATTTTCTTGGCTATTATGTCCCATCTCTGTTCCTTCTCTAGAGGTAACCACCATTTTCAGCATTCATACATTTTTCTAAGTATTGATATATGTTTGTGTTTCTACACAAGTAAAAATAGTTTCATTTTCTTTACTGTGAAAGGTATAATATTGTATACATTTGAAATTATAGTTCTGTTAATTTACTTTTAACCCTATAATACATTCGAGATTTTTCCATGTTGGCCCACACATAAGTTACTTCATTTAAAAATTAATTGTGACTATTCCAGGATATTATTCCATGGTTTAGATATCCTGTAGTTTATCTATTTCCCCATTAATAAGCACTTAGGTTTTCCCCAATTATTTTGCTTTTATAAATAACGCCATTCATATACATACCCCTTGTGTACATGTGTTTCTCTAGGGTGAATGCTAAGTGGGGAAGTGCTGGGTCAGGTATCAGTATATGCCTAAAAATGTACAACCCTGCCCTTTGCACTCCAGTAGCAGTGTGAGATTATTTCTCTATGTTTACATTTAATATCACATACTTCTTAATTTTTCCTAATCTGAAAAAATACACTAGTATGTCACTGTTTTATTCTGAATGTCCTTTTTTATTAGTGAGATAATGTCTTGTCAACAATGAGGATCTAAAAATGACCACTCAAAACAATACCATCCTGGCATAAAAACAGACATATATATCAATGAAACAGAATTGAGAGTATACAATTCTATGGTCAATTAATATAAGATGAAGGAGGCAAGAATATAAAATGGAGAAAAGACAGTCTCTTCAATAAATGGTGTTGGGAAAACTGGACAGCTACATGCCAAAGAATGAAACTGGATCACTATTTTACACCATACACAAAAATAAATCCAAATGTAAGACCTGAAAACATTAAACTCCTAAAAGAAAACAGGCAGTAAACTCACGAACATCAGCACTTAGTAATATTTTTTCTAGATACATCTCCCCAAGCAAGGGAAACAAAAGCAAACTAAACAAGTGGGACTACATCAAACAGCTTCTGCATAGGAAAGGTAGCCATCGACAAAATGAAAAGGCAACTACTGAATGATATGTTTGCAAATGATATATTCAAT
Source organism: Smutsia gigantea (assembly GCA_032199065.1). Classification (NCBI taxonomy): domain Eukaryota; kingdom Metazoa; phylum Chordata; class Mammalia; order Pholidota; family Manidae; genus Smutsia; species Smutsia gigantea. The sequence goes on from JAVSCE010010395.1 coordinate 253,395, forward strand.
AAGGGGTTAATATCCAAAATATATAAAAAACTCATACTGCTCAACACAAAAAACCCCACAAATAATCCAATTAAAAAACATGCAGAGGACCTTAATAGACATTTCTCCAAAGACATACAGATGGCCACACATGAAAAGATGCTCAACATTACTAATCACCAGGGAAATACAAATCAAATCACAGTGAGATTTCACCCCCCACCAGTCAGAATGGCTAGTATCAGAAAGACAAAAAATAACAAGTGATGACAAGGATGTGGAGAAAATGAAATCCTCATGCACTGTTGGTGGGAATGTAGATTGGTGCAGCCACTGTGGAAAACAGTATGGAGGGTCCTCAAAAAATTAAAAAGATATACCATGTGACCTAGTAATTCTACTCTGGGAATTTACTCAAGGAAAACAAAATCATTCATTTGAAAAGATAGGTGCATCCTGTTTATTGCACTTATTTACAATAGACAAGATATGAAAGAAACCTAAGTGTCCATTAATAGATGAACGGATAAAGAAGAGGTGGTACATATACACAATGGAATATTAGTCAGCCATAAAAGAGAATGAAATCTTGTCATTTGTAATAACATGGATGGACCTAGAGGGTATTATGCTCAGTGAAATAAGTCAAATTGAGAAAGACAAATACCTTACGATTTCACTTACATGTGGAATCTAAAAATTAAAACAAATGAACACACAAAACAGACTCATAAACACAGAGAATGAGTGGTTGTCATAGGGAAGGGGGTGGGGGGTGAGCAAAATAGGAGATGGGGATAAAGAGGTATAAACTTCCAATTTTAAAATGAATAAGTCACAGGAAAATATATAAATAAATATGGCCAATAAACCAAACAAGCTACTTGTTTGTGTCCTTTGCTCATTATTCTACTAGGTTGTTCATAGAATTATAGATATTCTTGTATATTCCTGATATTTATTTTCTTCTATCTGTTGAAAGTATTTCTCCCACTTTGTAACTTGTCACAGTCTTATTTATGTTGGCTTTTGTCACATATATGTTTTAAAATGTGGTATCCAATTTATCAAGATACTCCTTTGATGCTTTGGCTTTTGCCACTTATTCAAGAACCTGCCCATTTCCTAAGACTTATCATCTATGTTATCACCTAATAGTTTTTGTTGTTTTTATTGTAAGAACATTTAACATGAGATCTACCTTCTTAACAAATATTGAAGTACACAGTACAGTAATGTTAACTATAGGTACTTGGTCATCTTGCATTAACTGAAACTTTATTCAGGTTGGATAGCAATACTCAATTTTCCCTTCACTCCAGCCCGACAACTACCACTCTACTCTCTATTTCTCTGAGTTTAGCCATGTTGGATGCCGCATATTGTTTTCGGTGCCTGCCTTCTTTCACTAGTATAATGTCTTCCAGGTCCATCTATGTTGCCATGTATGGCAGGATTTCCTTCTTTTTAAAGACTGAATAAGATTCCATTATATGTTTATACCCCATTTCCTTTATTCACTCATCCAGAATGGACATTTAGATTTTTTACATATCTCAACTATTGTAAATAATACAGCATCTTCTAATGGTTTTACAGCTTGGCTTTTACATTTAATTCTTTAGTAGAACTGGATTTTGTGTGTATGAATAATGTGGGGTAGAAACTTAAATTTTACCTCAGAAAACGAATAGCTAATAATTTCAGCACTATTTATTACGTATCCTATCCTGTCATCGCTAATTTGAAATGCCAACTTTATCACGTATTGAGTTTCTGTATACATAGATCCCTTTAGAGAAAAGGTTTTACAATGAGGTTATAGCTTCCGGAAAACATGGTTTTCTAAAATACCAGAGCTCTTTGACTTGTGGCCTATAACTGAAATATAATCTTCAAAACTGAAGGCTAACGGAATTCTATCATCATTTTGCCCTTCACTGTTCCATCACAATTCAAAAGATTACGTACTTTATCTTTTCTCGACATTGATAAAGTTCAGTGACTTATTAGTAGAAAACTCATCAAGCCTGACCACGAGCATGTCGAATGGCGACTCATGTGCATAAACAGGAAAACCAGCAGCTCAGAGCTGCTCGCTTGCCTATCTTTTCTTCGGCACTGTGGGTCCCAGGGATGGATAAACTCCCAGCTTTAACGTGGACACATCTTACTCTTGGACCTGTTTCCCCTCTTATTTGGTCTATTCCAAATAACAGGAAAATCCCTCATGGTGAGAAGAAAGTCTAGCGAAACAGGAAGACAAAAGGTACAAGGTGAGAAACCACTCAGTGAGAGGTCAAACTAACTTGCAGGGCTGTCTGCTCTGCATTTCAGAAATTCACGTGAACTGAAAGTTCTGCTAATTTTGATCATTGTTATGTTTTGTTTTAAATTTTAAGGTTTAATGTTTATAAAGTAAATTATTTGACCTAAGAAAAGAAAAGCTTTATAAGTATAGTTATTGTAGTTCTATATGGCAAACAAGTAGTTTTGAAAATTCTAAAAATTTTTTCATTTTTTTTATACCATTGGTCCCATCATGAGAAAAAGAAGTGAACCATTTTTATATTTTGACCTGTAGCCTCAAATTGCAATAATGCACATTTTATAAGTCTTACACCTTTCATTCCCATCTGCTAAGCAGATGCCTTCACAGGTACTTTCTTCTAGATTATTATATAGTTGTAAACAGAGAGTATATTTACGAAGTCCACAAAAAAAAAGTCCATTTCCTAGGCTTGTTATCCTCTCCTTCAGGTCTTGAGACATCTGGCCCTGGAATCATGGGCCAGAGGGTAAATGACAGGAGAGAGCTGTTCCTTCCAGTATAAGGTCCTGCCAGAATCTCTGGGAACAAGAAGGTGGCATACTGCCGCAGCTTCTCCTCAAGCTGCAGCTGGCTCCCCTCCATGTGCCCCAGCCTCTCGCATTTCATCTTTAAATCACTATCCAGTTTCCTCTTTTCCCTTTCACAGTTCATTCTTGCTTTCTTCTCCTGCTCAAGGGCACCCTCAAGCTGACAAAAAGAGATATCATTTAGCCAAATAAATAGGTAACGTTCATACTTCACTAGTGTCCATTAACCACTTACCTTCTGGAAAAAGAAAGATAAAAACAGGCACAGAATGTGTGAACAATACCTAGTTATGCAGATGTTTTAAAATAAATGTTGCATGCATCAACAGGATAACAAAAGAATCTAGAAACCAGAGTGATAGAAGAAAACTTTGGAGATTAAGAAATATGAGTTCTATCCTAAGGAAGGAACCAATAATAAATGGCCAGTGAGACCTTGGTTGATCATTTTCCAGTGATGGGAAGACCACTTCTTCACATGGCAGCTTATTTCATGGGTGGGTAAGTCCATTTTCTCAAGAATGTTTCTTCATAAGAAGCCAAGATATTCTCTAAGGTCTGCTCCCTGAAGCAACACCAAGAAAATTTGTTTCCCCATGGTCATCCATGAATATTGGGCAGCTGTCCCGAGTCTCCCAACTCAGTATCACTGGCCCTTTCAAACATGTCTCACATGGCATGATTTCCAAACCTCCTTCACCACCGTGGCACCCTCCTCTTAGAGGTACCATAACATGATATCATATTCTTGTACTCCACCAAGGTAGTCAGAACATTCAGTTTTGTCTGGGTTAGTATTACCAACAATCATATCCAGGTGAGTTTAGCAGGAGGCTAGATAACAGTTAGCATAGGCTATTTGTTCATGGATATGTTCCCTTTTCAGCAATAGAAGATGTATTTCCTATATTCCACAAAAGAGATGAAATTCAGATGGAAGGAGAATGGAGAACTTGGGGAAGCTGTATGTGAAAATCTGAAAGTAGATGAACTCCAAGAGAGAAGAAGTATATGACAGAGAGTGTGTGTCTGCGTCTGTGTGTGTGTCCGTGTATGTGCACTCACACGAACACCAATAAATCCTAACAGGAAAGGATACACAATCAGGTAATAGGAAGAAAAGTGAGACAATTAATAGAGGAAATTGATAGGTACAAGGAAACGGCAAAAGATTTAAAAGAAAAAAAACCCTACCCTTGTCAGCAATTTTACAAAGGCTAAGCTTTTGGGGCTAATACGAGAATGAATGCGTGCACTACGCCAGCTGGGGAGGGGAAAGGAGGAATCATGAAGCTACACGGTGAGACTGTCTGAAGCATCTTTATTTCACATGACGTTTGGAGGCAGAACAGGGACAACTGCCTTTAGAATCTTATACATATTTTCCAATAGCGTAAGTAGATTACAGCTTGTGACTTACATATTCTTTCAACTATAAATAAACCTCAGCACACCACTGGAGACACAACAGAGCCTTGAAACTCATCCTTTAATGCCAGTGTCAAAGAGAGTACCAACATGTCTGTGGGTCAAAATACCAGGTTCTGTGGGAGCTGTGGGGAAAATTCAGCCACCCACAGGGATAACCCTTCACAATTCATTTCAGTGTTCTTCTCCCACTGTCCAGGTTGTCTGAAAATTGCATTTAAAAACTGACAGATTCCATGCTAGGGATTCTCTTATACTGTATAGTGGCTCAGTGCATGTTAAGAAAGAAAAAAAAACACCTCTATTTCTAGGTAATAAAGGAAACATAGCACACTACTAAGTTTTCATGAAATTATCAAGGTAAGTTAACTAAGTAAAAATTGGAGGACTGTATATATGTGGACTGATAGCTAACTAGCTAGACATATCATATCACCACCTAACTTACCTACTTGCTGTTCCAGCTTCAGCTTGGCCTTGCTCAGGTTGCTGAGTTTCTCCTCCTCTGTGGGAAGATCATCCAGGGTCTGCTGATGGGTCTCCTGCATGATCTTGGCTGCTCTGTTAAGTTTGCTGATACCATCATTTACAGACTCTACTTCCTCAGTCATGTTCTTGGCTTGTGAGAAAAAAGACAGCAACAGCTTCATAAGAGTTTCCATTGGAAATCTGGGCATGACACCAACAGCAGTCTTCTCTGTTTTCTAGCACAAAAAAATCTCAGGAGGTATCCAACATCATAAAGAACCAAATTCAGCCAAATTCCTGATATACTTTTATACACTCTAAATTCACTTTTTCTTACACACACACACGAAAGATCTGTTATTTGGCATGGTCAGGGAATGGGGTATTCTGGTCAACCACATAACAGTACAGCTCATCGGATGGCCAATTCTCAGAGTGTCATATTATGGTATGATAAGAACACCACTAGGGTAATTCGGCTTTCTTCTGAGTATGCAAGGGACACGCAGTAGTCTTGTTCTGCAACTGGCAAAGAAGAGTTCCAGCTGATAAAATATGCAGACATGGAAACCAGCAATCTCAGGCCCCTGTGCTTTTTTATGAAGGGGAACCAATGTCACACAAGTGCCTATCTAATCACCTGCCAAAATTACTGCGTCCTTTGGAGGCTGTATATCAGAGGTTTGACACAGACTCCGCCGCTAACTTCAATCCATACACAGATACACAGGTTAAACCCTCATCTGAAATGAACAAAATATTAAACTCCTCAACTGGAATTAAAGTGACATTTTCAAGGTCAAACTACAAGTCAGTGACAGAGCTGGGAATCTGGACATAACAAATCACCTTTCACTAAACTTCATCATGTTGTTCTCCTTCCAAAAAAGGATACTTAGAGGCCCAATGAAACCATTTTGCTCTTTCTATTAGATTTCAGATGCAATAAGATTAGAACGAATGAAAATGTTTCATTTGGGAGATTAAGTGGGGTTTCGTGAATTGGAATTGGAAATTCGAATTGGGACAGCACAGTTCATCTGCCCCTTCATTTTATGCCAGGTCTGACTCCCAGTGCTATAAATTTGCAGGCCACCATGTTAATTAATTTATACAGAGCAAGTCTGGTACCTAAGCCTGACTGGGAGAGGAATTCAGGCATCCAGGCCTTCCTAACATTATAGAAAAAGTACCTTGTGCACTGTAGCATGCTTCTCCTTCTCTGACTTCACCAATATTGTTTCCAAGTCATCGATTTCTTTCTTCGACTCAGAACATTCATCTTCAAGTTTCTGCCCCCTGGCAGTCAACTCAGAATTTATCTCCTCTTCTTCCTCCACCTGCACAGACAGCACCTTGACTCTGGCCTCCAGCTGGATCTTGGATTTAATCAGCGATTCACACTGCTCTTCAACATTTGCCAGGGTCTCTTGCTCCTGCCATGATCAGGAGAAAATTGTTGCCAACAGCTGGAAATAATTTATCAGCTAGACGAAAATGCAGCTTAACACATAGCAAAGAGATAATTGCCTGCCCTCTGCCCAGCGCTTTCACCAGCCTCACCTAAGCAGCTGAAATAATATTCCCAGTTCCCTGATCCTATTGTCGACAAGTGTCCAGAAGTGGAGGAGTTGCTTTGCTTGGAGGGGCTTTTGATCTTTCAGGCCATTCAGTAGATTAGATTACCTCTTCTAATGCACTTAATAGAATCCCAGTGGCCTAAAGGAGCTAGTAGGCCTCCCAAAATCAGTGGTATACTGCTTAAATCACAGCTTCGGGAAGCATCTCCATGGCTATATAGTTTGAGGTTGACACCTGCTCAGAATACAGACTTTTAAAAAGCAGGGTCCCCCAAGTGATTGTACATTAACGATACCAAAATATAAAAAATTAAAGAATTAAAAACAGCAGGGCTCCCCCAGACAACAGAAGATGTATATTATTATAAGTAACCTGGTGCACTTGTTTAATACATATAGATATCTTTTTGTAAATAGGGCTGAGCTGTATGTTTTTTATTCATAGGCTGAATTTAGAATTCATGTTTACTTACAAGTCACTAACTATATTTCATAATAAAATCTTTTCCTCAATGATTTTGCCAGTAATAAAGTTCAAAAGTTATACACATAAAATACTCTTTCCTTTTATCCTTTCAAATGCCTCCAACTCTCACTGAGTGACCCACTGTTCCTGTGTTATGGGTCAAGTAAAAAATGAAGTCAATTGCTTTTTGCTACAAAAGCACATTTTATATGACTTTGAACCCCTCTAATTTGTCTTTTTTGAGGCTAAGTTCTTAATTATCGTAGGTCTTCTGGCAGCACAACTTCACACACATCTCCATCTTTCATCCCTAGACTTCATACATACTCTGCAGTATGCCACTTTGGTCAATTTATTAGCTATCTATTTGCCTAGGCTTAAGCTGTTTCACCTCCTCAGATCAAGAACAGAAAAAAAAACAAAATCCAGGCCATTGGTTTCTGGCTAGCTCCTGGCAAGAGGTGGGTCTGCCCAATAACAGATAAGGGAGGTATACGATAGTAATTCTCCAAGATCACTGAGGACCCAAAGAGAAAGGCTAAATTAAAAACAAACAAAAATGTCAAAGCCAGAAGGTTCCATGCAAATCAGAGAATCTTCCCATGTCTGGGAAGTAATGGGCACATGTGATCTTAGTTTACACCAGGCTGACAAGCAGAACAGTTTGCTCTATTCTATTCTGTATGTGGGACCTGTCACCATCACTGAATGAAGAGGACAGCCAGTCGACCATCACTTATCCCTTCACTAATCGTGGCAGCAGGATTTGGGGGCCAGCTGGGCAGTAGCATGGCAGCTTCACAGGAAGACCACCATTTCCACGTTTTTCTCTCACGTACTCAGTGTTAACTGGAATGGGTTTACTCAGTTCTGCTGGTATTTTGGCTAAGTGAATGATTTTAAAAGAATCTTTGTTTTATCAATCTCCACTGTGTTTAGCTATGTCCCTTAAAAATAAATGATGATAAAATATTTCACAGCTCTATGTCTCACCTGAGGGTTTCAGCCCCTGGCAGTTTCACTATGGTGAGACCGAGAAATGACAACAAAAGGTTCTCGGAGTAAAAGGCTTCACAGTAAGTCAAGCACTAGAATTATGTCTGTAATCCACCTCCATCTCTGCCTCCACCCAGAACACTGGGCGGAGCTCTTTATATAGTGACTTAGTCAGTAATAGCTCACTGCCAACGTGTGTAGAAGCATTAGCCTAGCAGTAGACCAGTTACATCATCAAGTAGTTTAGGGTCAGGTGAGGATCCTGGCCATAGGAACTTTCATTTTCCCTACACTCTGTTAACTTTTTAATCTTAGTTACAATCTGAACTCATCTCAGCCTTTGTGGGTTTGACCTGGAACTGTCCTCCCTGTTTCTCATGCTCCCCATACTGATCCGTTACCATGTGCCAGATAAAATGTGGTATCACAAACTATGATACTCATAGTATGGATCTTAAAGTCTGTTCAGAGTAAGGGCCCAGGAATCTGTGCTCCTAACAAGCATCCAGATGAGGCTGATCTATTCTATAGTTCTAGAATCACTGCTGTGCTTAATAGGTATCAGAAATGTGGGTCTGGGTATAAATTCTTATGTAAAATATGGCCTATTGGAACACTGATGGATAACACTGCCACAAAAATCAAAGAATAACTTGGATCAGACTAACTATTTAAATTTTCTCTGTTTTCAGTAAGCTCAAAAAGCAGAAAAAGCTTTTATTTATATAATCGTATTTGAACCCAGAATTTTTTTAAACTGAGCACTGTGCTAAGTGAGGTGGAAAATACAGTAACAGTGGCTAAAATTTCATCCCTGTCTTTGGGATATTTGGGGATACAGTAGTCACAGGGGCTGGAGAGGAGGAATGTGAAAGGGAGTAACAGCACATTGGCATCAGATTGCAGTTGGATGCTGGAATGCCAGGGTTGAGGGTCTGATGTCTAGGAGGATCTGCAGCTTATTCATTAGAGAAGCAACATGAGATTGTTAAACACAATGGTTCTCAATCCTGACTGGGCATCAGAATCCCCATACAGATAATTTAGATCCACACAGGGACTGCTTAATCAAAATATCTGAGAGTGGGGTGTAGGCATCTTTTCATTTTTTAGTGCTTCACAAATGAGTTTGGTGCAAAGACAATGTTGAAAACTGCTGTTTTAGGAACTCCACTATTGGTAATGTTGATTTGGACTGGGAAAGGAGAAGTAGAGAGACCAAAATCAGGAATGCAACTACAAGAATACTGCAATAATCCTGAAGATGTCTGTAAAGCTTTTCTCAGGACCTAATAAAATCCTGCCTTTTGATTTGCTAATGGGTCATGTACTACTTACAGATTTTAAATTAAGACCCAGAGTTTCCTGGCTCCCATGATAGACTGTGGTGTTTTATATAGTTAAAACCCATTTAATAGTTTGCCCCTTTTTTCAAAGATACCCTGCCAATGAAATCACTTCACTATGAAGCAAAGTGTCCATTAAGTGTTACCATTGTTTGATGAAAATCTACAGTATTTGAAAAACATGTGCCTGCAAAACACTGCCTACAAAACAAGGGAATCTAATTAAAACCTTGATTTGAAGAACAAGTGGTAATGCTACTCACAGCCGGCCTCTGGAAAGCAGGGTATTCTTTTCCCTGAGGAGGGAGACTTGCGTTGCTCTCAGTTCTTCCCTCTGAGATCCTAATTTCTCCAAGGCTTTTTGCACTTGCACACACTCTTCCTTCACTCCTGCTATCTTCTTTCCCATTGTGGCAGATTTCACAAGAGGCTTGATCTTGAAGAAGAGCCTCATCCAGGGACAGTTCTTCAGAGCCATGCAAGCTCTTGTGTGCCACTGGATCAAAAGAAGTGCATCCCTAAATCAAGAAAGAAAAAATAAAAACAAGTAACCCAGCCAGCAAGTTATTTTCCAAATTAAGATCCTCAATAAGCACATCTTTTTAGGAGTCATTATACATTCTCATTAGTCTTCAAAGCACTTCTACATCTGGGTTCTCATTTGATTCTAGCAAAAACCCTATGAGGGACTTCTGAGGTTAGCAACATTGTGGACTAGATGTCCTGGAAATGCTCACCACAGACATCTTTTAGATGAGAGCTGGGCCTGAAAAGGGTAAGAAATAAAGAGGGAGCTAAAAACCTGAGCAAAATGTCAATATGTGTACAGCTCTGCCATCTACATGAGAGGAGGGAACCAGTCTTGGTATTGTAGATAACAGTTTGTATTTGCATGTCCACATGGGCAAAGAGAGGCTGAGACCCTCAAACAATTTCACCCTTAATGAAAAGGAAGAATAAAAAAATTCACCCACTGGCACAGAAAGATGTCAAAGATAAGTACATCTGATTTCATCTGGGTTCAGGGTGAAGAAAAACATCTGACTCCAGGAATTCTTTTTTATTATTCTGGACCAGCAACCCTGGAATGTTTGAGGTTTAAATTATACTACCTTATTAATGTAGAAAAATGTAAAAAACTAACAATCTTTTTTCCACTGGTAATAAATAGGCTCTGGGACCCTGGGAGAGAAAAATGCAAAGAAGATGAAGAATACACCCTAAAATCAAGCATCAGAGATTCTCTTAATGTCACCTTGAAGATGAGCTTGCAGTTCAAAATTACAAAACATATATAGAAAGAGGACTTCCGGGAAGATGGCGGTGTGAGCAGGGCGGCAGAAATCTCCTCCCAACACTAAATTTATCTACGAAAACACAGAAAATACATCTATTCCTAAAAGAGAGATGAGAATACACAGGAAAGCGCACAGCGTGCAGCTACACCCGAGAGGACTCGGCACCCCAAGAGGCGGGTAAGATACGGAGCCGCGACTCGGCGGGACCCGAGCCCTCCCCACCCCAGCGCACCGGTGGGAGGAGAGGATTCAGAGCCGGGAGGGAGTGGAAGCACACCCCGCGAAGTAGCCAGCCCCGGTGACCTGCGCAGGGAGCACTGACCCACATTGCACAGTGCAGCGGAGATTGGAGAGACAGAGGGGCAGGATCTGAGCGGGGAACGCGCCAGGGGGCTTGCAGCCGGCTCCGGGAAGGAAAAAAAAAGTGCGCGCTTTCCTCAGCGGTCTTAAAGAGACAGGAGCCCAGCGGAGGAGCCGGATCGCCCAGCACACTCAGCCCAGCAGGCTGGGAGTCCTGGGGAGTTTCAGACGCCTTAGCTGGTGACTGAGGAAGCGTAGTCATACTTACACTTCTCACTGAGATCAACAGCCTCCTATTCGTTCCCACCCCTGCCCAAGCGATAAAGGGCCCTGCGGAGCGGCACAGTCACAGCTGTGGAATAGTGGGGCAATAGCGCCACCTAGAGCATTCCCACAGAATCTACATCCGGTGGGCATTTTTTTTGTTTTTTTGTTTAGTTTTGTTTTTGTTTTTTCTTTTCTTTTCTTTTTTTTTCCTTTTTTCTCTTTTTTTTTCTCTTTTTTTTTCTCCTCTTTTTAAAGTCTTAAAGAGCCCAGCTGACATACGTGGCAACTATCAGTGACCAAATTATACAGCCATGAAAAGACAGAGGAATATGGTTCAGACCAAAATCAACCAGACAACCCCAGAGAGAGAGTCTGAAGGGATGGAAATGCACAGCCTGCCTGAAAAAGAATTTAGAATAAAAGTCATAACCATGCTGATGGACCTACAGAAAAATGTGCAAGAGCTGAGGGAGGAAGTGAGGGAACTGAAGAAAGACAATACAGAAATCAGACAAGCGATCGACGGGCTTAACAGCAGAATGGATGAGATGCGAGAGACTGTTAATGGAATAGAAAACAGAGAACAGGAGTACAGAGCAGCTGAGGCAGAGAGATAAAAGGATTTCTAGGAATGAAAGAATATTAAGAGAACTGTGTGACCAATCCAAACGGAACAATATTCGCAGTATAGGAGTACCTGAGGAAGAAGAGAGAGAAAAAGGGATAGAAAGTGTCTTT